>JBBCBC010000002.1:3485758-4085758 GCA_037126765.1 Stenogyne calaminthoides
TATTTTATATTTCATTTGGTACTAACTTTATAAACTAATAATTGAAAATTTTAAGATATATATATATATATATATATATATATATATATATATATATATATTGTTTGGGTACACAATAATTATACAAGTGGTATATTCTATATTTCATTTGGTACTAACTTTATAAACTAATAATTTAGTAATTTTAAGATATATATATATATATATATATATATATTATTTGCACACAATAATTATGGTAAGTGACATATTTATATTTCATTTTGGTACTAATTAACTTTTATAAATTAATAATTGAAATTTAAAATAAACATTATTACATTCTTCATATTTTAAAAACACGTTTTGTATTTTTATCATATTAACAATTGTTCTCTCTCCCCACGGCCCCACCCTCTACCCACTGACACTCTATTTTTTTTTTGGGAAAACACCGAAACCCCTATTGCAAATGTTTTGTGGTGTGGGGAAAGATGAGAGGATAAATGAAGAATTATGATATAAGTAAATTTCGATGAAATCTTCGGTAAAAGTGAAATTTATAACATTACTTATAAATTAATATTATTATATTTATTAATCGATATTATATTTATAAATTAATATTATATTATTCGATATTAATTTATAAGCATTGAAGAGATAATTTTAAAATGATGCTTGTGTATCAATTATACAAAGCCTAATTCCATTCAACTCTTAATTTCAGATGAACCATGAACCCTAAATCAACCTTAAAACCTAAACCATTAATCATTCGAAATGGTGAACCATGAACCACTTAAGTGCATTTGGCTCGACGGTCGGTCAGTCCTAATTCGCAGAAACAGAATTTGAAAACTTTTTTTTTTTAAAGAAAAATCTAAACCTATCTCGAATTCTGGAATAATCCGCTTAACTGGGCCTCAATAGTTCGCCTACGTCCTCGAATCGGGTAAAAATACCTAAAAAATTGGAAAAAGTTGACAAAAACTAAAAAAATTCAATTACACCAATTTTTAAATTAGGGTGCGAGAATTTTAACCTTAGTTTTAATTATATATGAATGGTTTTACATGAAAAGCTTGTGTTTAGTATAGGCCGTTCTTGATTAATCAAATTATTCACGAGGCTACATCTATTATAATAATAATATCGGCTGTTTAAAAAATATTTTAGCGATGATAGTGTTGATGGATAATAGATGATATAATTACAGATAACAATAATAATAATGATACATATCAATAATAGCCACAGATACACATACTTGATAATATTAAATTAGGTCCACAAATTTTTATATTATAAACATTTTTTATGCAAATTTGTATGGATTTAAGATATGTTAAATTGGGTTATCCATGAGTTTTTAAATCGCATATTATGGAAGTGATTTGCACCGTACTAATTTACACATAAAACTTATTCAAAATAAAAGTGTTCAATAATTTTGAATTAAATGTTGTTTACTTACTCCTCAAAGATAAAAATAAAAAATATTACTCTTTTTGTTCCCTCTTTTATTTGAACATTTACTATTTGCACTAATTTTAATGTAAAAGTTATTATCTATATTAAAAGAAATAAGTTTTTTTTATGAGGGTTGGATGATAAAGTAATAACACATTTTATAAATAAAAGAAAATAAAATTGACATTAATGTAGAAAAAATAATAATATATGGTGGAATATTGAGAATTCGAATTTGAAAAAAAGTTATTTTATTACTTATTTAAAAAATATTTAATTAAATAAAGGATGGATATTTTGAATAAATATTAAATAAGAAGGGGACAAAAATCAAAAGATTCTTAGATAAAAAAATAAGCTAGGAAGAATGAGGAAAAAAAGTCAAAATAAATAAGCTATAAAAACAAAATTTAGACTTTAAAAGACACTTATTTATATCACTTCTCCCACATATAGGACATGTCAAATTACTCATAAGTCTGCTTGGCTTTTTCAGATTTTGACAAAAAATTCTATAAATTTAGTTCATATAAATTTTTACGATCAACTCAATATGACTGTGTTTGTATAATAAATAGAGTGGATGACGTAGAGGTCAAAAGTCCACGTTACTTTTTTACTTTTACGTTAATCAAACCTATTATTTTTTAGGTCCAAAATTATTCTACAAAATGACAAACATGCCCTTATTTTTTAATTTTTATCTTTATATTTTAAAAACACAATGAAAAATTTTATTTTATACAAAATTACACATTCACAAAAATTTATTAAAATAATATATTACAACTTGAAAATTTCATATAAAATTTTTAGAAAATTTAAATTGCAAAAAAATTCATATTAAAATTACAATTTGAAAAATTTCATATCAAAATTTAAAAGATATTATAACTTGAAAATTTCATATCAAAATTTGAAAAATTAGGATATTTAATATAAAAAATTCTAAAAATTACTTTTTTGCAAAATCTCTTAGATCTTCATTCCCAGTTCCAACATGAATATATATATCTCATTGATGAATATGTGCATGTATGTTCATGAACCCATCGTCTTCATCTTCAATTCACTTGAAAAGACCCACCCTCCTTCATCTCCTTCATCAACATCTTCATCTTGATGAATTATACGAACTTCGGCCAACCTAAATTAGAAATTCAAAAGAAACACCACGAAATTAGGCGAACTCCACTGACCAAACTCACTATGAATTAGATTTTAACTTCGGTACAAAACATCCTAAATAACAAACAACCTCAGGAAAAAATCGATTTCAAAGAAATCGGATCTACAAAAAAATGTCACTAATTCAAAATAATAAAAGAATATATATATATAATACTTCTAATACAAAACCCCTGGGAAAGAACACATCGGAAGAAAATACCAAACATATCGCACAAACACAAATCGCTTCGCAATCATCGAAGAGTTCATATCATCCCCATTTCCCATGCACAATGATTTTTGGATGAATTTACATTTGGATGGACCACATTTGTCTTCCTTTCCTTCTATGGAGCTCCGTTTGTATCCACCGGATACCTCGCTCAACCAAACAAACCAGATTCCAAAAATCCGCAAACCCCTCAGTATCCACCCAGATCCATAAGCGGCAAAAATACAAACCCTTTTTTGCGAAACCCCTAAGTAAAACCACAAGTAGAGGCGGTCAGAGTGGAGGTGGGGCACCGCTGGTCACGGTTTTAGGTGGGGCCAGAGCGTTCTACGGTTTTTCAGAGGTCACTATAAAAATTAGGTGACATGCTTTTTTTTTAAAGACATAAGAAATGGGTCAATATTTTTCCTTGCATATTTATCTCGGAGTAATTCTTGTGTAAGATACAAAGTATAATTTAAAAATGAAAAGCGTTTAAGCATTTTAGAAAGGACGTGTGTTAATTTGTGAATAGCCTACGCTGGTATTATTATTATTATTATTATTATTATTATTATTATTATTTTAAATTGAAGAATATAATCCATCATTGCATAACCCATGGGCTAGATTCAAATTCGAAATGGGCTACCTTGTTGGCCACCCAAAAACCATTTGGGCTTCTTGAACTCTCCTTTAAGGGGCCCGTTTGGCTACACAATCTCCTAATTTTTTCATCGTCATTTCGCCTGTTTTTCGTTTCAGCTCCGGCATATTTCCGGTTTCTGAATCATTGCTCCCACCGCCGTTTCTCCGTCGTTTGGATTTAGAGATTATCATTCTCATCAGCAATGGCGACTGTTATGCAGAAAATCAAGGACATCGAAGATGAGGTGAGGGACGATAATTAATAGTACATAAGTTGGGGATAGTGTTCTTGTGTTTGATGCTTCGATTAGTTGAACTCTTGGTCATTTGTGTTATTGTTTTTGCTCTTTTAGTTTTGAGATTCGATTAATTAGTCGTTTGTTCTTAGGTTGTAGTTGTACTGAAAATGCAAGTCGAACTAATAGCATTCAGGAAATTGGATTATTGGTTTCTAATTCTATTGGAAATTGGATTCATTGTTTCTAATTCTATCGAGAAAAGTAGATTGTTAGTTTCTCTGTTTCCGAAATAGTTCAAATAAATCGATGCAAAAAGATTTTCTCTGTGTTTCTGAACTTATTCTTCCTATTGACCTCCTCTTATTATTGTTCTCACAAAATGGGTTGTGGTTTTATGAATTTCATGTTTTCATGTAGAACAACAGTGTTAGCTTAATCTCTTCTCTAGCAACTTTTTGTTTTATAACTTTTGCTCTTCATGGTTGGAAGGTTTCAATTATTTTGCTTGTGTATTCATATGGAACTCTCTTTCACTATTTATTTCAATTGTGTTTCTTGAATGTTGATTATTAATCCCTCTTCCTGTTGCAGATGGCAAGAACCCAGAAGAATAAAACAACTGCCCATCATCTGGGCTTTATAAAGGTACACTTCATCATGTTTGATCAATTTATTGTATCGAGATGAATCCCTATGGAGTATATTCTGATGCCCGAGATGTATATAATTATTTCTTTCTCACTATGCTGGTATTTCCATTATCTCCTTGGTCATTTGCTTTAATATTTCTAACAGAGTTACATTTCAGAAAAACAAAGATTTTAGCTGAGCTATGATATTGTTCATTTCCAATAATAAAAAGATCCCGATGAAATTGATAAGGAAATGGAATGGGAAGATAGAATGAACTGGCTGGGGGATAAGCTGAATCCGCAAGTGGATTTTTGTAAGCTGATCTTTCCATAGATGATTTTTCTATCGAGGTGAATCTTTAGTGTTGGGCCTAAAAAGAAAATTAAACTGACATTGGATATGTCTAACATTATAGTTGAAAGTATTCTATGCCTGGGAACTCTCTTGTGAATTGTAAATATGTAAGGAGATTATGTAATATAGATTATTGTTTCAGCTACTACATCTTCCCTGATTTCTCTCCCTCTCATTTGAGGAACTTGTTTCTGTATTTGCATACACAGTCACAGTAATTAATCCGCATTGATGACATAATTCTTTGTTGTCTAGGACCCTTGTTGAGGTTAAGACAGGCAATTCCATGTTTTCAGCGTTTTTTGTTTTGGTGTTTGGATGACTGTGCAATGCTTATCTGGTTCTGAAAAATGGTAATTTTATAAATTTCTAGTTTGCTTTTTAATTTTCTGTAGAAGTATAATGGAGATTGCATACACAAAATTTATTGATGTTCTTGTTTTAAAAAAACTTTGGTCCTGTGTATGCCCATCCTTTCAGATTTTCATCAGTACAGGTTAGAACATGATGCTTATTGTTTGACATCTAAATTTGCCTTTTTCTAATTGTTTGTCTTTTGTGAGAAACTTGCTAAACTTAGGAGGGAAATTCTTACACCAGCATCTAAGGGAGGAGGTGCTGGAAAGGATTTGATGTTACAAAAAGTGGTGATGCTAGAGTTGGCCTTGTGGGTTTCCCTTCAGTTGGAAAATCAGCAGCTCTTGAACAAATTAACTGGAACTTTTTTCAGAAGGTTTGTAGTTCTGAATAATTTGTTGGTCTTCGCTTTTGTTGTTTAATTTAAATCCTCCTCATCTGTCAATTGTTGGAAATCAAAATACATGGCTTACTCTGATAATGAGTTCTCTTCATTTTTATCTGTAATCTATATAGGAGTAGTTGTTTCCAGACAATCTATTGTAATAGTGTTCAATATTATTCATTTAGTATTCATCATCTAATGTTTTTCAGCGCTGCTGCTTGATTACAATTATCTTTGTTGGATCGTCATAAGCAGTTCTCTTAAAAGCAACGTTACACACTGTAACATTCTGTACTTATGTATTATTATTATTATTTTTTAAATCCATTAAAATGGATCTTAAAACCAGTATGAACCCTTTTTCTTGTGAAGGTCCAGATTTTTTGGTTAGAGAAAAATGTTATATGCAAGCAAGACCGCCTAGCCAGGGGATGCTATATCATTTCTTTTCTCCAGTTGGTGCAATTAGAATGCATTGAATATCTCATCATCATTATCATCTTCTTCTTTATCCAGAAACTAATTTGTATAGACCTGATTAGACTTTTGAACTTCAAATGAGCTTTTTCCTAACCATTTTTTCTCTTGAACTGAAGGTTGCTTCATATGAGTTTACTACTTTAACTTGCATTCCTGGTGTGATCCGCACGTCGAGGAGCTAAAAATTCAGGTATTATTGTATTAACATCACTGGATTGTAGATCTTTTTTGAACTGAGATCATGGGTTTTCATTCATAAATACCACTTAGGCGGCTGAGCAGCAATTCATCTTTCCTATCAGCCTATTATTGGATTCAGAGTCTATGGACCACTGGAAATGTTTTTCATTTGGTTCAGTTCGCTGTATCATGTAAAAAGTTTAATTACTTAATCCAATTGTCTGAACTAGAAATAGTTAGATGATATTTTGTTGTCTGACCTAAAAGTTCCAATACACATACTTTACGATATTGATAAGCTTGGCCTTTGGGCACAATCACTTTCATGAAATTCCCCCCTCTTAGCTTTTTCTGCTTAAAGTCTGCAAATGTTAGAGATTTTTGCATAGGGACTTGGTGAATTGATTCTGTTGAAGAAAACCTTCTCATTTCTTTGTTCTTGCATTCCACAAAATTATTCACTATGATATACTTAAACCTTGTTCATAAACCACCTGCTCTTCTTGAATAGGCAAACCTTTACTGGTAACCTTTACTCATGCCTTTGTGAATGTTGGACACTGAAGCTTATAATGAGGCAACCATTCCATTTTAGGCAGATTATTTATTGCAGATGTGGTTTCTTTTGCAAATGTTAGTTGGGCATGCTGCTCTTTAAAGCTACATCTTGTTTCTGTTTTCTGTGAATGATAACATATAGTTCAAGTTTTTTAAGTTGGAGTTGGAGGAACATACTTCCGGTCATATCTCTGGATGAAGGTGTTTAATTCCCATAGCATTATGAATTGTTCGTCATTTTTAAAGTTATTGGAATGTCTTTTTTTCTAATGCAGTTCTTTATTATTTCTTACTTTCTTATGCTTTCAACAGTTACTAGATCTTCCTGGTATTATCGAGGGGTGCCAAAGATGGCAAGGGGTAGAGGTAGGCAGGTAATGTACTACTTAACTTAACTACACGTTGCTAATTTCTTGGCTGTTATTACCCTCTCTCTCTCTCTCTACATTAGTTTTAAAAATCAGTTTTCTTAAAAAAATCTGATGTATTCATTGGCATGTTTCTAATTCTTGCTATCTTAATTTATTGGAATTAGGTCATCAGTACAGCTCGAACATGCAGCTGCATCCTTATTGTTCTGGATGCCATAAAACCAATTACTCATAAGCCCTAATAGAGAAAGAGCTTGAGGGATTAGGCGTAAAGGTAACTACATATCATTGTGATAAGTGTTTTACATTGTTGTTTCATCTACTTTAATTTCAGAGTTGTCTATCTTGGATATATCTGCCTGCTTGTTTTATCTGAACTGTGAATTTTTGCATCAATTGTTATTTTTTCTGTAATTGAAAAGCAGTTGTCAATTCAGGGCCTGAAATTTACTAAATTATCAGTTTAGGATCTGAAACATTTTTCATATCGATTCAAGCCTTGAAAAAATAGAAACTATCGATTATTAGGGTCACGAAAGATTGAAACTATCAACTTAGGATTATTAAGACCATGTTTGACATCTTTTTTTCCTTCAACATGATAGATTATATTCTTATTTATTAATGTACATAATTATTTTCTTGTTTCTACATAATATATCTTTTTATTTTTTGCATTGTGAATCTGTGATTTATAAAAGAATTGTTGGTTAAGTAGAAAGTATAGGATGTCAAACATGAGTCCTAATTGGTAGTTTCTATCTTCCAGAATCTGGATTGAGGGGATTTTTCTATTTTCTGGTCTCGAATTGATAGGAAAAAATCTTTTCGTGTAATTGATAGTTTTACTATTATTCAAGCCACTGAATTGATTAAACTCCTTGAAATTAAATATGATCTCCTCATAACATGATCATCTTGAACAATCTGCCTTACGCTTTTTAATGAATACAGGCTTGATGCATATATTATCACATCAAATATAAGTGAATTATTATGATCTATATTATATGATATGCTGTAGAAGACTTTGTAAGCAGAACATGTTCTTTTGGTAATTTATAGTGCATGGAGTGTGACCTCATGGATACTAAGCTTGTGAATGTTTATTATATCCATTCTGCTCAAGTAAGTGCTTTAAACTTGTGGGTTGTGCGGTCGGCAATTGTACAATAAATACTTCATGGAAACAGCGAATCTTGTCCCGATTGAAAATAACTAATCTTGTTTGAAAAATGCACTTGAGTTGTAGGGTCCAATTCGGTGCATACAAGACTTTGTCTTCTTGCCAATTAACTATTATACACTTATATTTCATGTTTCTCTTTTGGAACAGATTAAACAAGGAGCCACCAAATCTTTCTTTCCGGAGGAAAAAGTGGAATCAATCTCCACATCCACAGTTACACCAACAAATCTTGACCTTGAAAACTGTGAAGGCAATTTGTGGGGAATACCGGATACACAATGCTGATATCAGTCTTCGATATGATGCAACAGCTGATGATCTCATTGATGTCATTGAGGGCATTGGGGTATACATGCCTTGCATCTATGTTATCAACAAGATTGATCAGATTACACTTGAGGAGCTTTCGAGATTTTAGACAAACTTCCACATTATTGCCCAATCAGGTACGCCATCCAATTTTTTGTTAATAGTAGGTTAATTTGTGCAGGAAATCACCATGACAGAGTAGTGGCGATGTTTGTTTGGGTTTAAATGTTTCTTGAAAACCAGTTTTGAAAAGGATTTTGAATACTGATAAATTGTACGCGGTCTGTTGTTTTGGAGTTTTGAGCAGGGTGAGATTTAACTTTATGTCTAATCAATGTGTAGAGTGAATGATGTTGTACCATGATAACTTGAGTACGATTGGATGATGAGTTGTGTTGAAGTGTAAATACTACTAATAGAGAATTGATTGTATTGAAAAAGTGTGATAATAGATTATAGTTGTGTAGTGGTGGTTCTATAAAACAGGATTTGAAAATCTCAAGCAAGTATAACCAGATTTAGATTTGTAATCCAAACAAACTTTTTCAAAGCTCAAAACAAACATCACCTTTATCGATGGACCTTGGGTTTCTAGTTGCAGAGTAAAATTAGGATGAATCCACTAATTATCTTTTTTGTGTTTTTTTTATGCATATGAATTAGCATGAAGTGCTCATTTGGAATGGAATCTTGATGGCCTTCTGGAGAAAATATGGGGAATATCTCCCAACTTAACTTCGTGATATATACAAAGCCAAAGGGGATGAATCAGACTTACGATGATCCCGTCATATTGTCATCAAGAGAAGGACAATCCAGGACTTCTTGTACTAGAATCCACAAGGACATGCTTAAACAATTCAAATAGTAAGTTCCACTTTTTCAGTTCTCGTTTTGCTTGATTGATAGTCTCTCTCTCCACTCTCTTACTGACTGATTTATTCAATAAAATTGTAGTGCACTGGTTTGGGGTTCAGCCAAACACAAACCTCAGAGGGTGGGCAAGGTTAATTCCGACTTTCATCTTCTTCTCTCCCTTCCTCCTCAATGTACAGTTCCTTATGTTGCCACTATACATTGATGATATTCATCTCTTTTATCTACTAGGAGCACGAACTGGAAGATGAAGATGTAGGTGCAGATTATAAAAAGGTGTAATGTCGACCGATGCATGTGGGTTGAGTCTACCGCCTTTATATAACCTTAGTGTATGATGTGTTTCTTAAGTTATGTTGTGATAGACTTGTAGTGTCTTCTGTTATGTTAATTGTTTTTCCCCTGTTGTTGGTGGTATCCTTACAACTAGTTATTAGAGAGTGTTATGCTTTTGGATTTGGATATAGCTAGAGAATTTTATTTTTTTGCGTAGCTGTATTATAAAAGCATTTTTACGAAATTATTATATTTAGCATTATGAATTTATGAAGACATTTGGTACTGATGCTGGAAATAGGCTCTATATATATGTCCGCTGGTCTACATTTTCTATCCTTATTCTATCGAATATTTCCATTTTATTGTTTTGTAAGATGTAGAGAAATTTTATTGTCGATATATATTAATACATGTATCTTTGTTCATGTGCATAAATAAAAATAATCAACGATTCGGATTTTTCTACACATAATAATACTTCAAATATGTTTAATTATTTGAGTGTTATATATGTCGCCAATTGGTTTTCCCCCTAAATCAGGAGGTAATTGGTATGTCAAAATTAATTGGAATGAGAAAGGATAATTGTGAGAAATGGAGATTAGTCATTATTATTAGAATGTTTGTTTGATAAATAATTAATGACTATAATTATCATATATGATGATTGCTTTAGTAAAAATCTTTAACAATATAAGTAGCCATTAATTTTTTCATTATAAAAAATATATTACTCTAATTTAATAATGCTTATATTATACAATAATAATAACTATTTTGGAAACCTATAAAGTAAATATTATATATGAATATACTTAGGAGAGGAATAAAAGAAGTTGAAGAATAAGCCTATAACTATGCTTTTATAATTTTTTAAAATGAAATCACTATTCAAGGAATCACCATTATCATTTCATTCCATTTGTATTCTCCATCTTCAACCACTAACCCCTACTCAGTAATCAAATATATAATAAATGAATGCATCAATTTGACAATTTCATTATTGCATTCGTGAATCAATTATTCCCATATAGTTCTCATAGTAATAAGTCAACCAACAATTTTTGTATTGCAAGTCTTGTACTACCAAAAACAATAAATTACACAAATTTCTGCATTTATTAGCTTAGCATTAGTCTTTGATACTATGAACAAGCCCAGAGGTGATTAAAACTAGTTATTCAGAATTCACTAATGGATCAGTTTAACTTCCAATTTTCTCAAAAACATAACGTCAAATTACATCAACATATATTTCAGAAAATCAACCAAATTCTGCACTGAAATTCAGGCTTTAAGACAGCAGTTAAAGTAGCTGAAGATGCTCCTCCTTGCCTGTACTAAAAAATCGACACAAGATACAAATACGCGATTAGAAATGTGGTCATTTAGACCACGAACTCTGAAAAAATCTTGCTCAATTTAAAAGATATATATCTCGTAAAGATTAAATTGCTAAGAAAATAAGGCCAGCATAAAAATCAATAATATAAGTTCCCTCCTAAAAAGGAAAATGAAAATTGATATTATAGCAACTCTTCATTACATGTGCACCACTTTTACATTCATGTGGTCCAAATCCTTTCAAAAATTCACAAGTACGATATGTTGCTTTCTTCCATCAAGATGCACACATTTTTAACAATTTGTTTCCACATTCCATGTGATTCACTTCTTATGAAAAGAACCAATTAAACCTTTGTCATTTTGTGCCCACTTCTCCATACACAAAAAACTATGTCATCTCCTCGAGATACGTTGGTCTCCTATGCATCGAGGTTGTAAAAAGAGAGGAAAAAAAAGCGGGCAGTTGAATTACTTGCGGATCTATAGTGCGTTCTCCATTAGTAGACATGTTTTTAATATCAGGATTAAGACACATACTTCTATGAACTAATTGAGCTACTTATTTCTGTGCCGGTCTGGTCTTAGTCGAATGAATTTTTTAAATGGAGTGCTATTTTTTAAAAAAGTATTAATTCTTGACGTTAGTTGTTTTTCGACTTGACAATATTAATTGTTTATTGAGCAAATATAGTTGTCTTATAAGTGTTACTCAAACCGATTTATTTCTAAAGTCGTCATTTCCCTAGCCGTGATGAGTAACAAAGTCATTATAATCCGCAACCAACAAGTGCATATGTATCCCCCACCATACACTTTCTTGCCACTATTTCAATTAATACCCATAACCAACTAGCAAAATGTATTGTCCCATAGCAACCCACTTGTACCTAAACACAACATTATGTAAAAAAAAGGTTAATTGTTTTTAGATTATATAACTTCTTGAAACTTTTTGTTTGGCCATTTTCACGTCTTGATTTTTAGATCGAAACTTGCCTTCTGATCATTTTTGACTTTTAAATTTTGACTTTTAGATTACGCAACTTACACACACTTTTACCACTCTTTGGTTTCGATTCATGTAAGTTCTGAGAAAATCGAAATTAAAATTCAAGGTGGAAGTAAAAGAATCAAAAGCCAATTATAGGGATGAAAAAAATCAATAGGTTCAAAACTGTAAAAAGTGATAAAGTTAACCAGACGAAAATAAATCTTTTTCCTAAAACAAAACACATTTTGAGAAAAGAGAAGTGCTTACTATGGGAGAGTGGCTCTGATTATCAGTGTTAACAGAGTTGGAGCTTCGACTTGCTGAAGAAATGAGGTCTTCTTCATTTCAATGCTGGCTCTTGATGGATCCCTCTTGTTTTGTTTCCTCATTTTCGGATTTTCGAGAAATCCATCGAAATGTCGGGTATCACTCCCTTTTGATCCCAGTCCCCAAATTGTGGTACAGAGAGCCATCCTGCATTCTTCTGTCAAATTTTCATGTTAATATGCAAAATTCAAAACAAGATTAATTATTTTCCTTGTGTTTTTCCACATTTTTCTCTTGTTTTTTATTGGCAAGGTCTTGTGCAACTCAAGTGTATTTTCTCAAACATGCACTTTTTTACTCTGAAACATGCAACTTGTGTAAGTGAAAATAAATTGCATGTTTCAATATAAAAGTGGCATGTTTTAATGAAAAGAAACATTTTAAGCAAAATTCACATGATTATACATATAATGATGAAGAAATTGATGCAGTTGCCCATCTTAATCTTAAATAAACATGTAATCTAATTTCAGGCATGCTGGATTTCAATTTTCAATTCAATTTCAACACAAATTACTTGTATTCATACTAAAGATTTGTCACATAATATTTAGTAATTACAACTTTTCTTTAAATTCATCAATATCAGCATTATCTCAACAAACTTTTATAAATATGGTGAATAAAGAAATAAACACCTTTTCAAAAAGGTACCACTTCCATAGCTCCCTAAACTATTATTCAAAGGCAAAACTCAGAAAAACAGCAACGAAGATTAAAATTCAGAGAAGAAAAGAAAATTGTACCCAAAGCCCATTTACCTCTTTTTGGTCTTCCATTAATTGTAGCAAAAAGCTTGAATTTTTATGTGAAAAAAGCGGTTTCTTTCCCTTTTTTGTTGAAGTAACGGACTTATATTAAAAAGGAACACTTGTTTTAAAAAAACAAAGAATGAGAGAAGGTTGAGAAATGAGGGGTGGCATATAAATCGCATAAATCAGTTGATTATTATATAGTGGGGGAGGTTATGAGATAAGGGCTGAGTTCAGGTGTAATTACAAAGATGCCACTGGAATTACACACGGTTTAAATGGGAAAGCCCCATTTGCAAGCCTTTTCAAGGTGTAATTAGGGTGGTGCCACTGGAATTACACACGGTTGAAAATGGGGCCCATGGGCACTTGCCTTTGCAAATCTCATAGGTGTTTGTTTTCAGCCGTGGAGGTCAGGATGGGGATACACCTCCACTCCCCTATTATATTCCATATACCCTAAAAAAATCTGGCACATTCACAATTACTTTCTTCTGCCAAAACTATTCTTTCATACTTTTCACATCAACTCATTCTTTCTTTCATCTTTTTCTTACAACAATTCATTATCTCTCCTAATTTTTCTTAATTTTTCTTTTATACAATAAATATCATACTAACAATAATAAAATAATACATCATCATAATTAAAAAGTATTGATTTGATATAAAACATCATCTAATCCTCTACATCCAATTCAAAACAAACAAGAGATTATTATTGGCGTGATTTCATCCACCTTTTTCCCCCATCCGGATTTGCCCCGTCCACCTCAAGCTCAAAACAAACATACCCTTACTTTCATTAGGCTGTTGGTATGCACTATTGATTGAGGGGTCCCCACATGTAGGTGTAATGTAGACTAGATTAAATTTTTTCTAATCCCGTCAATTTCAAATCATTTTAAAATGGTTCCGATTGTTTTGATTTTTTATTTTGGTCGCATAAATTTGCTTAAAAATTTTAAAATTGGTCAGATAACTCTGTCTGAAGTCTTTATTCATTAATTGCGTATGTGGGGTTTTAATTGACTTTTTCTTTTACATGTGACAATATTATTAGATTTTTTTGTTAATGTGATATTATATGTTTTAATAATTCATTAAATTAGTAGAAAAATAATAAAAATTGAATTTTAATTTTTTTAATATATTCTTAAATCATATTGGATATTTTTATAAAACTTATATTATTTTAAAAATAATTAAAATTTATAATTCTATTAATTAAATTTTTAACTACCCCAAGATAAATTAAATTTCTCTAACTTAATTTAAATATTAAAATAAAAAATATTTGAAATAAGTTCTTTGAGTTTTACTACTTGTGGCACGGCGTGAGCTTCGTGAATTTTGTTGAAATAAAGTAATCGTTAATGTGAAACATGATTTGAGAATATTTTAAAAAAATTAAAAATTCAATTTTTTGTTATTTTTCTACTAATTTAATGAATTATTAAAACCTATAATATCACATTAACATAAAAATCTAATAATATTGTCACAAGTAAAAAAAAAAGTATCAAATAAAACCCCATGTGCATTAGCGAATATGTGATGTGATAGTAAGTCACCCTGACTAATTTTAAAATTTTTACAAACTTACAGACGATTCAAAAGTCAAAAACAATTAGGATCGATTTCAAAATGATGACAAGTTCACGGGACTACAAAAATTTAATCCCTTTACACTATGTCTAAATTTTCAGATCCAGTGTATCAACCTCACTATATAATATATATTAAAATTTATAATTTATTATGCTAAAATTTAGGTCCTTTTACCTTTGGAAATATAATTATATTTTACTTAATACGTAATATATGTTTTATTATAATAAGTTATAAATTTGAAGGTAAAAAAACCTATTCTTACTGGATATGTTTAAGAAAGTAGAATTGAAAATTTTTGGGATGTTTTAATTCGAAATTTTGAAAATGGATTTAAGGGCTTTTTAAATAAGAATTATGTTAAATGACTTGGGAGAAATTTATTTTTTTCCGCAAATAAGAATAGTATAGTTTAAGGTCATATATTTATACATTAAAGTAGATAAATGAGTGAGAGAGGAGAAAGATGCGCACACAATACATACCAGCTTATTTCTTGAGTGAATAAAATTTTTTTATGAGGGAGAGGCGAGAAATTCCACACCCAAAGATCTCGTTGGCTTAGTCCGGGTGACTAAAAATAAAATAAAAATGAGTAATATTCCCCGTAACCACGTTCACATTATGAAAAATAAATAATATATTTCATTTCTCTCTCGCTACCAATCATCTCATCTCTTGCATCACGCCAAGATCAGCAAGACTTACCAGTCATCGTCATTGTTGGCCACGACAATAGTGCGGCGACGGCAAGAAGCTAGATCTACGTGTTACCCCCGGTGCCAGATGAGATGATTAGCTTCAACGACTTAACAAGTGTTGGAGCACCTCCTCCGTGGACGGTGTTATGCTATAAAACTATCATTTGTTATTTTATAAAACTATCATTACACGCTATAAAACTATCACCTATTAAACTCTCACTTTATCATTTATAAAACTATCACTTGTTTTTCTATAAAAACTCTCACTATTATTCTATAAAACTATCCTTTATTCACGATATAAAACTATCACTACATAAAACTCAATATCATGTTATTTAAACTACCATTGTTATTCTATAAAACTCTAATCGTTATTCAAAAAAACTCTCAGTGTTATTCAATAAAACTATCACTGTTACACTATAAAACTATCACTCTATAAAACTCTCACTATGATTTTATTAAACTATCACTGTTATTTTATAAAGGTCGGCCGGAACCACGGCATTTTACTTTACACTGATTACTTTACACACATTTAATATTTTAATCTTTACTTAATACACACAACATTTGGTCCATTATACCCTTTCAATTAAAAATTAAAAAAATAATACACATATATATATTGTTATACACCCAAACAAATAAAATGTTGACCAGAGCAGCCAAAATTTTGAATGGTCAACCAGACTTGCCAAAAATTTGAATGGTCGACCACCTTGGTCGACAAAATGTCTGTCGCGATTTTTAAAAGAAAAACATGAAAAAAACTCATCTATCTACCATTTAAATGAAAGAAATGCACAAGAAAAATTATAAAATGTATCTTAAAACTTATTTTTTAATCCATACTCTTTTTCCAATACATTTGCTTTTCAATATGTAGATTTTTAGCTTTTATGATATTTTCTTCAAGTTTAAATAATGATGTAAATGAGTTGAGGAAAATGGCGTGTCATGTGTATGGATTTAAGATTATGATGTATTGAGTAAAAAAAAATTAGTAAATTATGATATAAAAGGTATACACGAATGACAAATTATAAAATGTCAACCACTATGGCAAAAATTTATAATATTCATCCACTATAGCCAAAAAAAAAATGTCGCATTGGTTAAGGCGTCAACTTTTTACATTCGGTTAACCCGGTCGATTAAAATTTTGAATGGTCCACTGGACTTGTCAAAATTTGAATGGTCGACCATGGCCCGGACAAAAAATGTCTCGTCGCGATTTCTAAAATAAAAACCGCTAAAACAAACTTTATCTTTTCTACCATTTAAATGAAAGAAATTCACAAGAAAATTTAGAAATGTATCTTAAAACTTGTTCTTTAATCCATACTTCTTTTGCAATACATTGCTATGAATTTTTAATAATACGATTTTTTTTATGTTAGGGTATATGATGTTTCTTCAAGTTTTTAAATAATGATGTAAATGAGTTGAGGAAGATGGCGTATCCGTGTATGAATTTAAGATTAGGGTGTATTGAGTAAAAATTAGTAAAATTATAATATAAAAAAATACACAAGGATCTGGGTTGTCAATTTATCTTAGGGCATTTTAGACATTACATTTTTTTTTTAGTGTAAAGTAAAAAGCGCGGTGTGATTAGCTGTGGGCCTTTATAAAACCTCTACTTTTATTCAAAAAACTCTCCTTTGTTATTTTATAAAACTATCATTGTTCTGTTATAAAACTATCATTTGTTATTCTATAAAATTCACAATTCAATTTCAAATCCCCAAGTAATGGCCGCTCACACGGAGTTTTTCAATTCCGGATCGGGCGAGACACATTCATCACCTCTACCTGCTCCAACAAGGTTCATGAAGCGTTTCCCATGGGCCAGAGTCCACGCCGATCTCAACAAATGCGAGCCATGGAATCACGCATGAGCTTACCAGCGACGTGCTTTGGGAGGGAGGGATGGGTCGTGGGGCGTGTTGTGGGGGGGAGGGGTGTGGGTTGCGGGGTGGGGTGGGGAGCGCTGGCGTGGGTGGAGAAAGGGCGGATCGGATCAGGCGTGGCGTGTACTTATTTTTGTTTCAAGGGTCAAGTATATATATATCCCATTTCTAGAACAGATGAGTCAAGTTTGGCCTAAAAAGATGTAGGCAGGGTGTATATAAGTTTTTGTCAATGAAAATTATGGGGTAAAAGAACATTTTTAAAAATAAATTTGAGTGTGTAAATTTTGAAAATATTTTAGAGAGAGATGAGGACGGTAGAAGAAAGAAATTAGAATTTAAAGGAAAAATTGCAAAATTATACTTATCGTTTTTTACTAATTGCATTTTGCTGATCGAACTTTCAATTTTTGTAGGGTAAATTCTGAACTTTAAATTTGTACCAATTTTGAAAGTTCATAACAATTTAAAAGTTCATTTCATGCCCTGCAAATTACGAAAAAGTCCTCACAATGCAATTATTAGCACATATAATTTCTATTTTTACAGTTTCTCCAAATGTATAATATGGAATGTAGAGAATATAATAGGTGAAAACAAATTTCTTCCCGGTCATAAAAACCACATTTGAATTTGATATATTCAAAAACTTAGACATAATGAATTAAAATACTTATAAACTAGTATCAATTTTAACTTTGAAAGGCCTAATTTTTTTTTTAATTATACAATTCTTATTTATGGAGATAAAAAATTATATAAACTATTAGTTTTTAGTAATTTTGAAATAAATAATTTATAAAATTAAATATTTTAAAACACGTAATACTTTGTATACTAGAATATATTATTTTATACATAATCAACTGAATTTATCACTTCGTGTAATATTAGAATATAGTAGTACTATATAAAGGAGGAAACATTAATAACGAGGGGTATCATTTATAATTAATTTATTTCGATAATAAAGGATAAGACTTGAAATTATATGGTTTTATCAGCCTTCTTGATTAAATAGAATAACATTTTACTATTTATTTTAGAATAAATTCGTGTTTATACGTGAACTTTATTATTATTTATAAAATTATTATCGTAATGTATAAAAATTATCATTTGTTTAAAAGATTTTTTAAATAGTGATATTTTTTAGAATAAATACAAATGATAATTTTTATACATATCTTAAATGATATTAAAAAAATAAAATTTCCAATAAATTCAAATTCACACAAATATGGAGTATTTTTTAATAATAAAGGACAATACTTAGAATTGTATGGTTTTATCAGGCGTCTGGGTTAAAGAAACAATAAAAAGGTTGGTCAATACATTCCACTCCCTATACAAAATCTTTTTATGGCTTCTCCCAAACTGCGCCTACGATTAGATTTTCAGGAGTATTTGGGGGTGTTTTGAAAAATGACTTAAAAGCAACTTCCAAAAGACTTTATTTTCAAAGTTTCCTTTCACAATTTTTGAAAATAAGTGCTTCTGAAAGCTGTTTTAAGTGTTTCAAAACACACCCTAAATCCCCACACATAAGTACTTATATTTAAAATTTTATTATAAATTCTTGTGGCATATGATTTAATGCTAATCGACTTACTTAACAAAAGGAAATTATTTAATTTACTTTCCCACCCAGTATCATAATAATTTTTTAATGAATTGTATAAAATTTACCCTTTCATATTCACATGGGACCATACTAGAGAGTAGAGTATTTCTATATTAATCTTTTTTTTCTTTTTTATTTTTATAGAAAGCTAAAGGCATTTGGCTAGATCTCTCGAGTCTTGAGTCAAAATTACTAATTTGTTCAAAAAACTATTATAGAAACTATAAGTTTTGCTGAGAAAAATAGTTAGATAAATTTGTCTCCCCTAGTGAAATAATATCAATACATTTGCATGAGACGGGACATACACTTTAGGAGGAATAGTTGTTGATTTATACTAAATTATACCCGTCTCATGTATGAAACTATCTTGTACGAGTTTTTTTTTTAATTAAACAATTTATGTAGAGAAAAGTACTAATATTATCTAATATGCAGCATATAAACTAATATTCCTCTTTATATATGGACTAACTTTTGTTTCTTTAAATGGACTAATACTTTTCATTTCGTGTTTTGCAAAATCTTTGGCATTAAAAATATGTACACACACCCACCCTTTTTCTTTAAGGGGGACACTATAAAGACCATGCACATTGAATCATATCAGCCCAAAACAAATATTAGCTTTTCATGGGCATCATGATTTATGACTACATTACTGGGCTTCTTTTTATGGACATCATGATTCTTTTTATGTATATTTCTACAAGATAAGGGCCCATATTTAGAAATTCATAACTCTATTATATTTTAACATAATCCCATCATTTACAATCTATATAAACCCAAAATTGTACCTACATTATATATATTTTTCATTTTTTGTGTTTTTATTTAACTACAGAGAGGTTATTGAACAAGTGAAGTATATTATAAGTACATAAAATACTCCACCATCTCTGCATTTTATCCGAACAATTGCAACTTGCTAAAATGCATTCATTTTTATTTTCTAGAATTTGTAAATTGTGATGATCAGGTAGACTGGTTAAGACTTACGATAGTATTTTCTTTTTTCTTCCGTTAACACAAATGCAAACAAATTATTCATATAAATAATTATTTAGAAAGGCACACAGAGCATCAAAATTAAAGGAAGTTTTTCTAGTGATGAGTATTTCGATTATTAAAGGGTTAAATAAATAAATATATTTCCTTTAATAAATTAAAATATTATATTAATTGGCATAGCAACACTAATAAACGTGTTCAAATTGTACCGAAAAACAAAAAGAAAATCTAATTGAATGACGTCTAACACTCTAGATAAGCCCACTTTCTCATATACACCACACAGCTCTTTGCCTAATAACATCAAAACAAAATAAAATATCTTTGGAAATATGTAATGAAAATCGATCATTACCTTTTTATTTCTCTGTATGTAAGAATATATATGTGTCATGTGATACCAATAAAAATTCCCAAACTTCCCGTAAAATTTGTTTTTGGTATGAAATTGATATTATTCAGACTTATAAGTAGATATCACTATTCATATAAATTAAGAAAAAAAAAAAATTTATGTGAAATATCAGAACTTATGTTATGTATTAACGTAACATAAACAAAGACAAAAATTGTCTAAATTTCATGGTCGGAGTATGGTGGTCGGTCGAGGTAAAGGTTCAGTTTTAACAACTTAATGTCATTATACTTAACAAAAAGAACGTTACCCTATGAGCAAAAGAGCGTTCTATATTTAACAAAAACCAAGACAAACGATAAAACAAAACCGAACAAAACATAAAAGAAGTTCTCAAATTCAAAATTACAGTTTACATAACAACTTGATGTTCTTATATGAAATAAAAGAAAGGTTACCCTACGAAAAAAGAGTGTTCTACATTTAACAAAAACCAAGACAAAACACATAAACAAAACCATAAATAAATAAACTAAATTCCAAATCAAAAATTACGTATTTATATAACAACTTGACGTGTTCTTAATGAACAAAGAGTGTTACCCTATGAGCAAAAAGAGTGTTACTACATGAACAAAAAACCAGATAAACGCTAAAAAAAAAATCATCGGCCTAAAATTACAGGATATACAGAACAATTTTGAAAAGAGTGTATGATCCGGAATTTTCAAGACACTTTGTGTTGAGGTGTAATTCAAACACCACACACATATTCTCTTCTTCCATGAGAATCCATTCCAAATTCAAATTGAACAACCTAATTTCATCCAATACCGGAGATTAATTGAAAAAAATTAAATTAGACGAAAGAAATTTGCCGAATGAGGGAAGAAGAAGAAAATAGAGACCAACAATCAAGAGAAGATGAAGAAGAAGAAAAAGTTTGGATGATTTCGTGATGAGCATGAAGATGAAGAAATCAATCTGTACTAACCCGGCTTCTTATGACCAGCGAAAAAAAAAAAAAAAAAAAACTCAATCAAGACATAACACTAAGTATGCAATATTGCATCTGAAGTTTTTTTTGTCGTAAATTAATATCAATAACATTTAATATTATAATTTTAATTTATAAGTATAATCAGAGTTGATAAGCGTAATGAGGTATTTGTTTATATATGTAATGATATAAATTTTATATTATTAATAAAATTTCATCGAGAATTTATTCATAAAATTAATTAATAAGTATATTCTTTATTTTAGTAATAACATTTATATTTTCTTTCCAAATTTAACTTATATTATTTTAATGTATTTTAAGTGCTGTTAACGTTTGATTTGGCAGACATCTTCACTGTGTGAATGCCATCTAAATGACACATTGATGACAAATATAGAAAATTATCAATTTACAACTTATGAGATTTTTTACCAAAATTCAAGGCATGAAAAATAGAAAACTATCAATTTAAAACCTAACAAATAAAAACTATCAATTTAGAATTTAGAAATATTAAGACTATATTTAGCATCTTCTAGTTTATATCTTTTACTATTTATACACATTATTATTTTGACAAAGTATAGTATGAAAATTTTCATACATGAAAAAATTTTAATTTACAACCAAATTTTCAGAATTGATGATGGTAGACAAAATTAGTGGTTCATGGTTTACTCGCCCAAAGTAGTTCATGGTTTCCCGTCGAATACGCCATAATTTATATTCATTATTTAGTATTTATGGTGTAGATGGTTGATTTATGACAATTTTATAGATTTTCATATATGAAAATTTTCACACTAGACCTACTCCATAATTTTTTATTATTACTTTCATTCCTTGTTTTTATCAATCACGTGAAATTAATATTTTTTAAAAATTATGATTTATAAAAATATAATTGAGTAATTAGGAATTATAAAATCTCAAACATGATCTTAAAATGTACGAATATTAAATTAATAGATTATGTCTTTTAGGTTTTTTTTTTGAGCGCAGATGTCTTTTTGGGCTCCAAATTATTGGGTTTATCTTTCGAACTTTTAATCGATCTCCAAAATTTGGTCTTAAATCGAGTTAACTATCTTCGGGATCGTGAATGATAAAACTCCTAATTAATAACAATATTCCTAATTTGCAAAATTCAAATAGAAAATATTCAACATATATAAAATTATTTTATTTAGATCCTTCTCCCTTTCATTCCAAACACAGTATATAAATGCACACACTTATGTGAATCTTGAATTGATCTCATTAAGCTGCAGGTCTGATTAATTAATGGCATTCATCGTTAAATCACACACATCCACATATATATGTTAGATCTAATCTGCCGGTCGATTAATCGCCGTCTCCCTATCGTAGGGTATGCCCCGTATGAAAATGTGGAAAAATACGTAGTTTCAACCTACAAGTTTTTTTGAACAAATATACGTATATCGGTATATGTATAGTGTATGTACACATATAAAACTCATTAAAGAGACAAAATAAATCTTCGAGCATACATGGTGGACAATGCACCACCATCTTAGAATTTTCAATACACGTGGCAGAAAATAAGTGGATGATATCATTTAAACAGAATTTGTGGAATGGAGTACCACCACAAAACATTTTATCTTTACATCAACTTACACTGTCCACATAATTTGCATCAAATGCCCTTCAATAATTTATAACATTTTCTGGGAAAAAAAGAAAATTATTTAATATTTATAAGTATATGATGACACGAAAACAAGACAAAGGTACTGCATTTTGAACGCGAATCCTGATTCATGGTGAACTCAATTTTTTAGTATCACCGTTATGCGTAAAAATTATCATTGTTATGTAAAAAAATTATTAATGTTATATATAAAAATTCATTATTTAAAAATATTTTTATTTTTAAACAAGAAATATTTTAGATATAAACTTGGTTCATTGAGTTACTCAAGCTATTTACGATTTTATATTTGAGCAAAATATGAGTGATGTTTATGAAATTACGATTTTTATTTTTTTTGAAACATTGTAAATTACAACTTGAGCTCAATAAAATGATACACTTTGATATAGCGCAATTTATTGTGTGAGATATAGTATAATGTGAAAAAAAAAAAAAATTATATATATATATATATATATATATATATATATATTTACCCATTAACACATGCAATTAATTAATGCATTTTGACCCGTAAATTTTCAGATAGATTAATTTTATTTTTATTTTTTTTATAGAAAACAACTAAAAAAGTACTCCTGATATAATGAAGAAGATTAGTTCTAGGATAAATCAAGATTAATTTGTAAAGTTAATATTATTCATCATTTCTTTTAAATGCGGAGTACTTCTCCATTTTTACGTTAATTTACTTAGTCGATTTTGATCAGTTTCTTATTCATTCCACGGTCCCATGAGGGCGTGTCTTTTTAAATTAAATAAGTATATATATTATCAATTTATGTTTGATAAGATTTTTTTTTAACAAATTATTTACAATTTTTTAAATTCATTTTACCTGAGATGATTACAAAATGATTCATTTTGCTTCAGTTAAATAAGATTTTGTCTTTCTGATTATAAATTATACTCATTATATTCTAATTTTTGATTGATCATTTTTTAATTGACGCTCTAAATTTGATTGGTTATTTTCACTTTTTGAAAATAAAACAACTTTCTTAAGTTAAAAATACCATTTACAAACATACTATCTTATTTTACAATATACGCTATTTAAAGAACATCGATATCCTTCCACCAAACTCACTTTTTTACATTCATAAAATTAAAAGAACATTTATATCACTCCACCAAACCAATTTTACACTATTTAATACTAATAAAAAACACTTTTATTAAAAACTCATATCATTTATAAATGGTCAAACAAAAAACATGATGGAGAGAGCATCTTTTATTGAAATAAACTGCACATCTAGAACTATATAAAAGTAGAAGAAGATGAAAAGAAAATGAAAATGAATAATTATTATTCAGAGTGTTTGGAATTTTCCACACAAGCTTGTCTCTACCTCCATTAAAGTGGAGTGACTTTTATTTTAATCAAAACAAATTATATCCTCTTTTTCTTTTTTAATTTTAACCAACAATTTCAAATGACAATAATTTTTTTAAAAATTATTTTTAAACACTACATTTTATATTATTTGTTTTTTAAAGATCCCTAATTTGACATCTACATTTCACATATAAAATTAAAATTTATATCTAAATATTAATTTAAAAGTTTTAATTTTTTTTTATTGATTTTAACTATAGGAATTGAAATTAAATATTTTTTATTTTAAATTATGTAATTTTTTTTTAATTTTAATATTATTTTAAAAATTTTAGTCTTATTGGTGAATTTAATATACAATTAATTAAGTATTTGCACGACACCTACATCTATACAATATAATCTTCACATATTAGAGAAAATATTAAAAAATAAAATAAAAATTAATATGTATGTTAATAAAATAGATTTAATTTAATTTTATATCAACCCGATTTTCACACTACACAATTTTCCATAAAAAATTAAATTATTTAATTCATCCACCAACACGTAAGAAATGTAGTAGAGGTTTTAAAAATACATTTAAATTGTATGAGTGCTTGTTTCTCAGATAAGTAATTTTTCATGTCTTTTTCACCTAATTTCATAAACGAATTCCATTTAATTTATTATTGATATAAAATATAAAACATTATTTAATTATTATAAATGACATCTTTACCCCTGAGATCATCTCCCTCCTGTAGTTGTCATTTCTCACTCAATCTTTTTCCTGTTCAGAGCTGAGAGGCACAGAAAGGATTCGTGTAGAGTTTCTCCACCACTATCTCTACCTCTCTCTCTACCACACACACCAATTTCACACAGTAACAATCCACCGTATTAAAGAAAGATCAAAAGATAAGCAAAACGATTACGAGAAATGGACTTAGCATCAAAGCTCCAATTCATGGACCTCCGGTCGACTTTCCTCGCCGTAACCACCCCCTCTTTCCCCTCCTTCCCGCCGGCCTCCGCCCCTCCACCGCTCATTAATCGCCACATCTTCCTCCCTCAAACCCTCCACCGTCATCCACTCCAAAACCCACCTCGAATTTCACCCAAATTACAAGCAATTGCCACTGAAACGTCCACTTCCACCAAAGCCCTAGAGGAAGACGACGACATAGAATCCCTCTTCTCAGCCAATGATTCCAATTCATCAGAAATTGATTACAAAAAGGGGGAATAGCAAAACGCGAGCGGGGCTTCTTCGATTTCTTCGGGCGTTAGGTTAGAAAAACGTGAACCAAAACCTATAAGGGTGTCACAGTTTTGAAGAACATCAATTGGGAAGTGAAAGGGGGGAAAAGGTAGGGTTAGTGGGCGTCAATGGCGCAGGGAAGACGACCCAATTGAGGAATTATCGCCGGTTTAGAGGAACCGGATTCGGGGGAATGTGATTAAGGCGAAGAATAACATGAAGGTTGCGTTCTTGAGCCAGGAATTTGAGGTGGTTTCAAGTAGGACATTGAGGGAGGAGCTTTTGAGCGCGTTTAAGGAGGAAATGGAGGTTGCCGGAACGGCTGGAGAAGGTGCAGAAGGCGATTGAGAAATCGGTGGATGATTTGGAGCTTATGGGGGGGCTGTTGGATGAGTTTGATTTGCTTCAAAGGAGGGCACAAGCTGTGGATTTGGATGAGGTTGATGCTAAGATTAGTAAGCTGATGCCTGAGCTTGGTTTTGGCGCCTGAGGATGGCGATAGGCTCGTTGCTTCGTTTAGTGGAGGGTGGCAAATGAGGATGTCACTTGGGAAGATTTTTTGTTGCAGGTATATAATGAGTTGTTGATATGATTCTTGCTTCTTAATTTGCCCTGTTTTTCAATTATGTATGGTTTTTTGTTGTTAGGGATGATATAGAATGATGAATGCTACAGGCCACTAATACTTTTCAGTGTAAACAACTAATACCTTTTAGTAAAACAAGTAATACCATTTTAAAAATGAACTTTGATTGCACGGTGGAACTGGTGCGTGGAAGTATATGCGTTGGAACTATTGGTATAAGACTAGTGCTTGCTTCTCGTTGTATGATTATGATTATTAATTGGCGTGATTTTTTGGATAATATATGATTGGTGATGATAATTTTTGCAGGATCTTGATTTGTTGCTTTTAGATGAACCTACAAATCATCTTGATCTTGATACAATCGTGTGGCTTGAGGGTTATCTGAAAAAGCAAGATGTGCCAATGGTGATCATATCTCATGACAGGGCTTTCCTCGACCAGTTATGTACTCTAAAAATCGTGGAAACTGATATGGGTGTTTCCAGAACATTAGAAGGAAACTACTCTAATTATATAATCGCAAAGGCATCATGGATTGAAGCTCAGTTTGCAGCATGGGAGAAAAACAACAGAAGGAGATTGAACATACAAAAGACCTTATAAGTAGGTTAAGTGCTGGAGCAAATGCTGGCCGTGCTTCTACAGCTGAAAAGGTCCTTCTAATATGTCTTTTTGTCTTGTTATATTCAGTCTCTAATGAAATTAAAAGAAGAAATGAATTATACTTGTAGGCACATTTGATTAAGAATTTGATTAAGAATACCACTTGATCTTACAATGATGTGGGCCGTTGTTTTTCTTCGAAACCAATTTCATCTTTAGGCCCTTTTTGTATGAATAAATGGATATATGGGTGTATAAGTATTTGACTGTATATTTTGGACACTATTATGAGGATAAAGAAATATGTCCAATATGCTGTTTTGCAGAGCACCACCATGATACTTCTTTAGAATAATAGATTATTCATGGGCAACTATTTCTGCATTCATATTTCATGTCTAATTTATTTTCAGTTATACATTATTTTTGTAGAACATAGAAAAAAACATGTTACTTGATAATCATGTGACCAGGATTGAATTTTCATTCTTCAGATATTTTGTCAGTGTTTTCTGCATCTCACTTGTATGAGGGTCAATTTTTTATTTTTGAACTTTAGCTGCCCAGCCTTTTATGCTCCTCATGCAATTGCTTTTTTGACTGAAAACTAACTTTGTGTATATGCATTATTTAATATTTTATTTTGGAAATGGTTTGCTAACCCTTATTCCTTGACCTTTTTAATTTGATGGCAACAGAAGCTGGAAAAACTCCAGGATAAGGAACAAGTTGAAACCATTCATTCGAAAAGCAAATGAAGATCAGGTTCCCAGAAGCGTGGGAGGCGGCCAATCTGTTGTGGCATTAAAAGGGCTAGAATTTGGTTTTTGAGAATGAGGTAATGACCTGATTTATTGCATTATAGAAAAAAAAATTATGTTCTTTATGGGGAGACAATTAGGCAAAGAATGAATTCAGGAGATGGTCTTTCTTAAACAGTAAATGCTACAACTAAGCAATGATATGTAATACATTGTAAATATATATCAGATAAACAGGCTGCACCAATTTTGGGACCTTGTTGATCTGTTTAAAAATAAAGTTCGGTTGACTTAATAATGAATTAATGTATTGTGGAAGAGGGCTTTGATTTGCTCACACTGCATTAATATGACCAAATATAATCAATCAACAATATGGAAAAGGACTTGAAGCACATTTAAGAGGAATTTTCTTTGTTTTGTTTCTTTCATTTACTCTTCTGTTGAAAAAGCATTATTGATCTGCCTAAATAAAAGTTATGTTGTATTATATATATTTTTTAGAGATTTTTTTTTTTCCTAAAATATCTGCTCGGCGACTGCTCTCTGCACCATTTTTATGTAATTTTGTGGCACCAGGTTCTGTTTAAGAATGCAAATCTTACAATTGAAAGGGGAGAGAAAATCGCCATTCTTGGTCCCAATGGATTGCGGAAAAAAGTACATTGCTCAAACTGATTATGGGTATGGAAAAAACCAGACAAAGGAGAAGTTCTGCTTGGGGAGCACAATGTATTGCCAAACTATTTTGAGCAGAATCAGGTTTTGCTATCCACTATAGCTCAGAATTTGGTTTTAATATGCATTGCCTTGAATGAGCATTATGCATCCATTCCACATTTGTTGATTGTAAATTTTTCTGTTTGCTTTCAGGCAGAGGCGCTCGATTTGGAAAAAGACGGTACTGGAAACAGTGGCTGAAGTTGGGCAGAGGACTGGAGGCTTGATGACATAAAAAGGGTCTGTTAGGCCGTTATAACTTTTAAGGCTGATATGCTAGACCGGAAGGTCTCGTTTTCTAAGTGGTGGTGAAAAAGGTAGATGCATGCACTCATTACTTCTCTTATCGTCTTATGGTGTTAAATACAATTATCCTGACCCTTGATTTTGGAAATTCAACCTTGAGTAACACTTGGGAGTTGGGTGCACCAGTTGCAACCGCAGACTGGTGCACAACTAATACTGTTCAACTAATACCTTTTAGTAAAACAACAGATACCTTTTAAAATTAACTTGAGTTGATTTGCAGTTGCAACTGGTGCATAAAAGTATTTGCCTCCTACCTATACTCATATATTTATTCCCCGTTGCAGGCTCGTTCTTGCCTTTTGCAAGTTCATGGTCCAACCGTCTACTCTGCTCGTCTTGGATGAGCCAACCAATCACTTGGACATACCTACAAAAGAGATGCTTGAGGTTTATTTTCTGACTAATGCATCCGTACTCATTTCCATCTTCAAAAAATTTCTTGCTTCATTTGTTTATTTGTATTTCAACAGGAGGCAATAAACGAGTACAAAGCACTGTTATCACGGTCTCTCATGACCGATGCTTCATAAAGCAAATTGTCAACAGAGTGTTGGAAGTTAAAGATGGCACACTGCAGGACTATGCAGGAGATTATAATGTAAGTCCTAGTTTGGAGCTTTCAGTCTTGAGTATCACGTGGGTGCACAACTAATACTATCCAACCAAAAAGCTAATATTGTTCGGTGAAAACAACTAATACCATTTACAAATGCACTTGAGTTGCCGCGGTGCAATTAGTGCATAGAAGTATTTCATTTTTATTTCTTTATTTCACTGATTAAACACCATGTCATGTAATCTCATATCATCTTGTTTGAACGGTTACAGTATTATTTGGAGAAGAATCTTGAGTTTAGAGAAAGGGAGCTCGAACGGGAGGCAGAGCTCGGCGAGAAGTCTTCAAAAGGAAAGCTAAATCCAAGATGTCCAAGGTATTTACACTTTTTTACCTATGTTGCCTTACCACTTGTTATTTTTCGACTAAATTACTGAAAATCCATCGCCCTTTGATTAGGCGGAGAGGGCTTAGGAAGAAGCAGAAAATGCAGTCGTTTCAAGCTGCAAAACAGAAATCAAAGTCTTCAAAGAATGCTAAAAGATGGAACTAAAGACAAAACCCCACACTTTCTTGCATTTACTTGATTTTTTTTCTACTAATCTTGGTATTTGTAAGCTTGTTCATTTGTATATATACACACACACGCCACCACAGAATACTAGGTCCCTTGGGTTAGTGATTGATTATTCGAAAAAATCAGCTGGTTATAGGTTGGACATAACAATACAATATAAATTAATTCTATTATCAACTTTGCTACATTATTAAGACAAATTTTGTTGCATTCACCATATTTTACTGCATCAGTATGATCACGATTCATGAATACAAATTCCCCACTCCCTATCTACTCAGAATTTTTAAAGCTCGGGCAACTAGACCCGCGAGTTTAATTGAGCTCACATACTTTTATTTGTTTACCTTAAATATGCTAATGACTTGCAAATACCCTTCAATTACAAATAATATAAAGATCTTTAATTAATATAATGTTAGTTATCGAGGTCAAGTAGAGTCGAGCTCGAAAGTATTTCTAGCTTTTATCTAGTTGAGAAAAATAGAGTTTAATTGAGTTCAAGTTTCGAGCTCCAAATTTGTAAGAGTCAAATTCGAGTTTGATACTACTCGTTTGGTTCATTTATAGCCCGGTTATCTGTACAAATCATGAAGGACGAAAAATCGAAAAAATGGTTAAGCAATCAAGAGTTTGTTCATTAATGAAATACAAGAAAATACAGTAATCCCATAAATACAAAGATTAAAGGAAACAAACAAGATGCTAGTAATTACACATACTAGTTCCATCTTTTATCTTCACTCCATTCTCTTGGAAACCCTAACTTTCAACCCATCCCTCATGTATAGAATAACCGAACAATTAGGTGCAACAAGGTGCCCTTCCACCATTGACACTTTGTAATTATGGATCATGGTAGCTGCCACAGCCTTCATTTGAGTGAAAAGCCACTTCCTTCCCCAAACATGTCCTGGACCAAGATTGAACGCCAAGAACTTGTAACGATGGCTCGTGTTTGATCGTCCCCACGCTCGAAATCCATCGCCCGCTTGAATTCCAAACAATCTTCTCCCTGACCGACTCCATTCTCCCCATCGCGTCTGAAAAGAACATCACCTTCATCTTCGGTGCATATGATGCCCGCCGGAGAAACGTCTCGTTCCGTCGGCTCCTTATGCTGGAACGGCACCGGCGGATACAATCTCAACGCCTCGCACAATGCTCCATGCATGTAAACGAGCTTATTCATTTCTTCTACTTTGAAAACATACCATTTTTTGTCTGGACAGATCGACCTTAGCTCATCCCGAATCTTCTTCTCGACTCGAGGATTCAGATATAAGAACCCACGTGAACCATGTTAGATTTGAACTTGTGGTGTCCCTCCCCGCAATTAAGGTTGTAAAAATAATCAAATAAGAGTAAGTCTCTAGTACATCAAGTGCAGGTACAGTAACTCAAGTATATTTTAGGAGGCGATATTAATTAGTTGTTTTTCACTTTAAGTAGTATCTAGTGCACAACTAATATTGTTAAGTGAAAACTACTAATACCGTCATGCGAAAATGCGCTTGAATTGCACGGTGCCATCAAATGATGAAAATATAACTATTATTTGTAAATATTAGTAATAATCGGGAATCAAACAATTGCATACAATTGAATAATCTAAATATCACTTTGAATCAAATATGAGTCATAGTTAAATTTGAATTTTAAACAAATATGAATAATTTAGCGAATCGAATCAAATACTACAATATTCGATTAGATTCATTTACATCTCTACCGCTATCATTGATTCAAGATTGTATCCCTTAAGAACTTATCATCATAACGCCCTAAAGCATAATCACCACCATTAATGTAAGATGTTAGCAAATCAACACCCTCTTAGTCTCACGCATCGAAACCCGAACCCCCTCTTTGATTCAACTCGTCCTGTTTTCATCGCGATGTATCCGACTATAACCTCGTCCAAAAACCACCCTCGCTTCCGCCAACTTCCGCTCCGATCCAATCAAGAACCCACCTCTTCAACTTCAAACCCTCTCGGGAAGACGCTGCCTCATGAAATCGCCTCTTCAGATCATCCATCGCCGAAAAGAACCGTCGGAAAGTCAAGAGATAAACACCCGGATCATAACCCGGTCACCAAATAACAAGTTGTATCAAATGTTAGCCTTTGAAATACATCCTGCAAATCCACCACCGGTTCTCTCTGTAAGACACCGCCTCCATCATAGAACGAGGCCGTGCTCCACCTTCATGGTGATCTTCACCAAACACCGGTGGAACCGGTGGCCGATAAACCCCCTTGTCACCTTTCTACGAATACGACTCTCCAATCCAATTAAAATCCCTTCCCTAAAACATCAAACATTTCTTTAAACCTAGCTCCCTTGGAAAATTCTTGAAATTTGCGCTCATTATATAGTGCACATTCGAAGGGTTGGCTATCAAAAAGAATCTCCATGTTTGTGAACATCGCCCTTTGAACAAACGCCCCCCGCTTGGCGTCCGCCGCAGCCTCCGTGCATAAGTCGTGAATCAATCAAGGCCGATGTTGAGCAGCAGCGCGGCAGCATTCCGACAACGGCCAGCTCGGCGACGTCCACGCTTCTTGTGATTCCTCCATGCCCAAACACCAAGAAACCAAATTAAGGCCATCAAAACCTCCAAATACAACATTGCTCCTCCCATGTTTAATTTTTATCACATCAAATTATAAACACACCTTCCAATCAAATTCTGATTTTTTAATCAACTCCCCACCAAATTGCAGTTTCTTGCATTTGGACATACGTTCATAATGCATTTCAATGGCTGCAGGTCATGTATTTAGAGTAAAGAAAAGTACACTGCATCATTAATTTTTCATCGAAAAATGTGATGAAATCTCGCTTTTAAGATTTGTCTCTTTCTTGCATGAAACGTATTTTTTTGCACAAGGTTTTTGCTCGTCTTTAAAAAAGAAAAAAACAAGGTTTTTTGCTAGTTTTATTTTACTTTTTAGCAAATGGAATAACTGAAGTTGGTCATGATCCTTAATAAGCTCGACATGGACCACTTTTAAAATTTCAGATTTATTTTTTCTATTTGATTTTGGTACACGTTAGAGCTTGACTGTACGTAATTAGTTACATTACACACACATATATATGTATATAAATGAAATTAATTTCAAGAAGATTTTGTATTGAAATATAAAATGTTATTCACAAATTTTGTATTGGGTAGATTTCTAACACGCAGTTTGTTAGAAGTCATTTTGTTCTACATGGTACTATATTTTTCTTCTCGTATGAAAACATAATTTGCAATTGAGACAAATCCGAATCTCTTATGTTTTTCTATTATCGTGTAATTAGAATAGTATTTAGCTTGTCAAATATAATTGATAATCATAATCAATTCAATTACATTAACTGACTCGTACATACTTGAAAAACTGTTTTTTTTTAGTGTAATTGAAAAGTTTTCGTATCATAATTAATGACTTATTTTTTATTCATTAATTAAGCTCATTATCTGAACTTCAAGGAACATGTTTAAAATAAAATAAAAAAAAAAAAACTTTAAGGAACAAAAATCATGTCACTTGGGAAGGGCATTTAAACACAAATTTGGGACTTGGGAGTGTTGAAAAGGTTGCAATATAAATTCTGAAAAAAACTTACTAGTAAATTTGAAAATTATCAAATAAAATCTGCAAATCATTTCAATATATATGCGTCTAAAATTTGTCAAATAAAATATCAAATAAATCCCAAAATGGAACTGAATTTACTTGGTACGTAGATTTGGGATTAATTACAAATTTAAAATTTACAACAGTATTTCCCCATCTGGTGGCATTCAATTAAGAGTAACACACTAACACCGGTTAATCTATGCATGATATTTCATCACCGATATACACAAAAACTATCATTTTTATAAAAAATATTATTATTATTTAAAAATTTTTTTTTTTGAACAACTATATAATTTTTATGTATAACAATAATATTAAAAATTGAATTCATCGCTAAACTTGGGTTCACACAATTTGAATTAATTTGTGTTTTATACATGATAAATAAATTTATTCGGGTAGTTTATGAGCAAATTTATTCGAATAAAATTTGTATGAAACAGTCTCTTTATAAAACGTGGTGCAACCTAAACACAAATCAACACTCATTCTTTCTAAAGTGTTATAAACATCATGTCAAATTATATCCCGCCTTAATTAATGTGAAAATGTTTCATGAAGTGTCCTCATTTATCTGGCGTGCTTTTATTTCTAATAATAATGACGGTTGCCTAATAGCCAGATCACAAAAATGAAAAAAAAAATGAAAAAAAAAAAAGAAACGAAAAGAAAAGAAAGGAAGCAAGCAAAAGAGTGTTAATGTGCAAATACACACCTAATTAACGCTTAGTAGTTAGTTCAAGATGTAGATTGACTTATAATCTACTTTTGATATGATCACTTGTGAGATCATCAATTACATGAGATATACCAAATTTAAATGATTAATACACTTGCGGAGAATCGTTTTCACTGAAAAGGGGGTGTACTTAGCAGACGACGCTTTAACACTGGGGGAGGTGAGTGTTGATTGTACTAAGTCATTGTCTCGCTCACGATGCAGTGGATCGCCTCATAATGAGTTTTTGTCAATTTAAATTAAACAAATTAAATGTAAAAGCTAAAAAGTTATATAACTGATTTTGTGGTACCATAGTTCCAAAAGTAGTAATATAACTAATTGTCGGGGAGGCGTGTAGGTGTGGTGAATGGTGAAATGTATTTCAATTTTGTTCTTCTTTAATTAGTTGATTCATTTTTAACCGTCTGCCAACTCTTGTAATACGTATTAGTGATTCCTATACATGTGATAAATACATATGGTTGATCGAGATGATAATAAGTGGAATAACCAAGTGATTTAACACCACTATTAATGTTGGTGAGATAATGGATTCAAATTACCATTTTATAGATAAAAGAAAATTTGTTGATCCAGATTATGGAATATTATAATAGAATCCAAAAAAGTAATTGACAATAATAAGGAAGTAAATGCGAGCAAGTACAAATAAAATGTGAAGTTTCAACTGAAACGAAGATGCAGTGACATATTATATTATACATTTTCTCTATATGGAGCCAATGTTAGCACAAAAGTATTTGTACATTGTAACATAATGCATATAATTTATACTGATGTTTTGTTAAAAAACTCACCATTGGCTCCATATCATTGCTCATAGTATATGTGTGTTGCATATATATTTTAGTACATATATATACACGACTATAGACATATATATATGCGTTTAATAAATTAGTGACAAGGAAAAAAATAAGCATCCACTCCATTTCAACTTGGCTAGAATCCAAAAACATAGTGAAATCCATACACACAGTTTCGCCACTTTTTTTTTACAGGCATGGCGGAAAAGAATGAAGGGAAACCTCAAAATGGAGAAAAATGGAAAGTAAGAATAGAGTTGTATACGATATGCACCACCAAAAAAAGAGAAGGCGAAAACAATTGCATAAGCCATATATATACTGAAGATTTAGTCGATGAAATCTTACAGTGGGGTTGAGGTTACACATTAATATCTGTGCGCTTTGATCTTGCACTAGTGATCTCGTGGGAGCTCGTCAGCGCAAATCTTGGGATGCTGTAATTGTCGGGCGTTGACATGGGGTTGCTGTGGGTAGAGCGTGGGAGGTGGCGTTAAGTTTAGAATTTGAGCTGGAAGGGGGAAAGACGTTGTGTACTTGTATGGATCACAAGCGTACTACTGTGGCGAAGGAAGATTATTTCGTAGCATTGTTACTGTTCAATGGAAACAACTAATGCTAACTAACTAATCCCTTTTAGTGAGTAACACTTAGGATCCATTTAGGATTTTTTGGGTAGGACCAATGGAGTTCATGGATATCAAATCTATGAACCAAGTTCACAAGTTTTATCACAAACTTATCATCACAAATATCTGCATGCTCAAATTCTAGGTAAAGAACTTTTATAATTCGTGGGACAAACGGGTTTACATACGATACGATAAAGGTAATGTATGCATCCTGCATCGAGCCTATCATCTTATACTTCTTCGGCAAGTTTGTGGGAGTATAGATTGAAATTATACTACCTAGGGAATAGATGGCATAATGGCAAGGATAATGAGTGTGAAACTTCTTCTCTAGTATGAATATTAATGAATTGAGTATTCTCCCTCATTGGGGAAAATTTGAGATTTCTACACTGAAGTTTTCAAACTGCTAATACGAGATATAGAGGTATATAAAACCATTTGGAAGTGTAAAAGCATATAGGCAAAAGGAAAGGAAAGGTAAAGCACAATAATGAAGTATCTGCACAAGAACACTATAGGAGAAGAATTGGTCTTGACCGTCTTGTAAAACAGTTTTACCGCATAAACCGATTACTTAAAATAACACTTTATAGTATAACAACTAATACTTTTGAATAAAAACAAACTAATACGCTTTTAATGAAACAATTAATATTGTTTACAAATACACACAAAATTCAAACCAGTTGCACATAAAACTAGTTTACATAAGTTTTGACCATAGGAGAGATTTTTTCTTCCCTACCCTGGGCACTGCACAGTTGTTTTTTTACTATGTTGTACCACATGCTTTAATGTGTTGTACAATGTACAGTGCGACATATTAAAAGCATAACTGGGCAGTGCCCTGCAGGGTATAGGAGAAAAGGTTCATACCTTGAATTTTATATAGATGATCATCATCGCCGAGATTTCACCAGGTGTGGCAATGGTCTATTAACTTGGGTGGACCATGGGGCTGCACCAGGCAACTCATCTGAGAAATATCTCCTCCTGATCAACTAACAAACAATATACACATCATTTAGAAGATACTACCAAGAGAAACAAAAGCATGAATATGCAGGAGTCAAAATACAGACCATTGGAAAAACTTAATCACAGCTTCCTTTGTCGTATCGGCTTTTTGGCAGCCCTAATCGAGACAGAATATTTTAGTTGTCATGAAGTTATGATCTATGAATGGCATAATCTAAAGGCATGATGCATCAAATTGTCCATAAACTATCAACTTTTTGTTTCAGTAGGTCCCTAAACTATTTTTTTGTTTAAAATAATACTTCACGAGCTCCCTCAAGATGAAAATTGACAAATTGTTTGATTCACATTAATGGTCCGTTAAAAAAAAGTAAATGTCAGCTTTATTTAATTTTAATTATATACAAAAAGTATTTTTATAAGTCATTTTAGGTATCCATCACCAAGTCTCGGGTTAAGACTATTACAAAAAACATATGGATATCAATAAAATTTTACATATATATTATTTAATATGACCATTAAAATAAATAAAAAATAAAGTCAGCATACATCCTGAGGGAGCTCGTGGAAAATAAAAATTTCAACACTTGAAGGGCTCTTTTAATGAAAAAAAAATAGTTTAAGGACCTTGAAAATATAAACCGATAGTTTAGGACCTTTTTGATGCAATTATGCCTTATCTGAAACCAAACTTACTGTTACGAGGCCTCCACCAGTAGCGAAGCTCTCAGTTAACGGGAGCTCCTCACTTGATGAAAGCAATCCTTGTTTCTCAACCCACTGACGAGCTACATCAACAAGATTACCACTACTCACTCGAGTGCCCTCTTTAGGGGCAATATCAGCTTTGTTACCAATGACTATATAGGGGACAGGAAGCCCTCCAGGACCTCCAGATGCCAAAGGAGCTGAGAATGTCCCAGTTGCTGAAATTTCAGCTCCCCATTTCTGCAAATTACTCTTTGTCCTTCTTTGTGAAAGGTCATGAACAAACATAACACCTGAAATTTAAGTTCCACCACAAGAAAGGAAAAAGACTTTTATGTTCAGTCAATTTCCACACAAATGAATGCGTAATTGCCATCTTTTTACCCAATATATAGAGTCAAGCCCTTTTTAAAAAGTGTGGTTAAAAAAGAGACTCACTATCCTATTTAGCTATTTTGAAAAAATTCTCTAAATACATTAGGAAGAGGTACTGTACCTTAAATAGCTCATAACAGTAAATAAATGATCTTGCTAATAACTATTGCATGATGGTTTACTGAACTCAGATGCATAAACAGCATAGACATAATTAGGATAAGGTATATCTATACACTCAACTATTGCCTCAGATTCAAGTAAGCCCTTAATGTGTTTTTTGGAGCAATTTAACCCTTTAACTTTTTCAAATAGGACAAATATTCCCTTGATGTATTTTGTTGGTGCAAATAAACCTTTATCCTTTTAAAACTAACTAAAAATGTATTTTCTATCGATTCAAATTTAGCTTTATTTTTTTTATTTAGTGTTTCTTATTTATAAATGAATGTGTTTTTTGAATTTTTTGTATGTTTTTTGATAAAAAATGAAACTATGATCTAATATTTATGTGTCTTTCTTTATTTTGGCATGGACATAAAGCTTTTAATATATATTTTGAATTAACAGAAGTGTCTATTTGTTCAATTTTGAAAAAAATGAATAGTTTATTTACACAAAAATACTTTTGATTTATTTGGACCTGAATAATACTTAAGGGGGGTGGATGCACCAAAAAATACTTTTAAGGCCTTACTTGGACCTGAGGTAATACTTTAGAAACCCTAGATGTACCTTCCTATTACATAATTTACATACATAAAGAGAACATTATTGTGAAAAAGAGTTATACTTAGCTTAACACCACCTTTGTGCTAAACTTGTGTGTTCTGACAATGACTGCTTACCATTAATTTGTGAATAGAACAGAGACCGGCAATCTTTATAAACTTTCGTGCCCTGAAATGTCCCAGAGTTCAATAAAAATCCTCTCTCAGCATCACCTTTGATGCTACTTGATGAGCTAGACTTAACTACCATAAGTAGTATGCTGAAAGAACAAAAATGCATCAATTTCACAAAAAAAAGATCAGTAACCAATTCATTCAAGGGCTATAGAATAAAAGGCTTACCTTGACACTTACAGAACAGCCAACAGTTTGAGAAGGGTGAGCAATGGAAGAACTTTTTCATTATTAGATGAACAAGAGAAGTTTTCCCCACACCTGAACAAAGATTGCAGTTAAGATGGAAAATATCACTGATTATAATGTATACATGTGAAAATTGCAACTGCATGAGGCTAGTATTGGAAATTAGGTTTCAATCACTTCAGATCTATCTAAGAATAGGAAAATTTTTGCCCAATGGTTTGATCAAATGTACAATTTTTACCTAAAAAAAATTAAGACCCTAATTTGCCATTATATTATGAAAAGATTATACAGTTTAACACTATACAGTTGTCCCAAACAATTACTATTTTCATAAGTGCAAAATTACAGTATTAAATTTCGGGGAATTTCATATAAATATAGTGTTTAAGAGGATGTAAAATTAATGGACTGGGGTAAGTTTGGTATTTTAGAAAAATAAAACTATTACGGTAAGAACAAACCATTAGACCAAACCTTTGGGATATGCATGACCTTTGCACTAAATTTTACGACCATGGACACAGTGTTCCATAGAATATAAAGAACATCTACAAAAATCCAAATAGCAAGAAACTCTAAGTTGGCTCCTCAAAGCTGTTAGGTAGAAGTATCAATGATTCAAATACCACTAAATACAATATCCTAGAAAAGCATAACCAATTCAATTATAGAGGAAGAAGAGAACACAAAGCAAGCGTTATTCAGCAGAATTTATTCACTGATTAGCACCAACACTTTTTGGTTGCAATAGTTGGGTCATAACAATCCAATTTTAGATAGATGGTAAATCTGTGTATTGAGGTCAAGTATGACTCACAGTGCTGTGTTTGAATATTATAATCTGATTGAATTACTCAGAAATAGAAGAACCCCTAATGTCATAATTACTTGCTTAAATAACTAAAAGCCCTGTCCCAAAAACCACTAATATTTCTTCCATCACAAACCATATATTCTTTATTACATCAGCACCTTAGGTTATGCTTCATCAAAATCAACAGTAAACTTCATCTAATCAATACTCCTTTAGAAATCCAGAACACCAACAAACTTCAGTTCTTAGAATAGGTGCATAATTTTCATTTAAATCTATGAAACATTGCCATAAAGCTTAATCTACCAACTGTACTATAACCATCAAAGATCAACCCATATAAAAACATCTTGGAAGAAAAATGGAGATACTCAAGGAAAATATATTGAATAACAATGACGAAAACACGAAATTCAAAACAATATCAAGTTACCTGAATCCCCAACAACAAGCACTCTGACCTGCCCAACAGGAGGTCCACTGTTGTGCTTCTTTCGTCTCCCTCCCTTTCCTCCAAAAACATAGCTCTTCTCTTCCCAACACGCAGAAGGATCCGATAATAGTACTCAACTGCTACCTTAGGTCCATTACGAGATACCCTAAATCCCCACGGAAAAAAAAAAAAGCAGTTTCTAATAGGACCTTTCAGATTCCAATTCAAACCGATTTCACCCAGACAATTGCTTCTGCCGAAGAGTACAGAATTGCGAATCCTTGTCCTATTCAAATACGGCAAATTTCAAACGAATCGCCTTCAGTTCTAACTAAACAGCCCCAAAAAATCAGCTATTCAACCTAATAATGCTAAAAACGAAAGGGCTTAACACAAAAATTCGTCCTATCTTCTTCAATGCACAAAAATGGAACCAAGATATACAACCAAACAGCATTAAGCCACAGCTACGAGTAAGCTTCAGTTTTCACGAAAAAAACAGACGGGCTTGAGCTTCTATGTACGTGAATCACCGAAATGAAAAACAAATTATCAGAGATGATTTTAAAGCAATTGACGGAAATTCTCAACAAAATTGATCGATACGATAGGGTTGAATCACGCGCAGCGGGCTTGATAGGCAGTTTGAACGGTTGGGTTTCAGCTACTGGAACTCGAAGAAGCGATTGGCGATGCTTATGAAACGCGAGTTTGATTGCAGATCTGGGGAACCACGACTTTATGTAAATAGAACGATTTCATCTTAGATTAAATTATTTTAACCCAACTCCATTAATTTTGGAGTTGAATTTTACTATGAATGGGTAAAAATAAAATAAAAAATAGCTCGAGCTCGATCAATTGGTGTTTATAAACTGAATTACTTTTATAGATAACTAAATTTTTAACAGTGCGTTGCACGTTATTAGGAAGTTCGTAAAAGAAGTTAGACATATTTTTTTTAGTGAAATGTAAACTCAAAATTCAAATCGATAACAAATTTGTAAAGGCATAAAAACTTTACCGTGCTCTGCTTTCAAATTAATATTATTAATTTAATTCACCTCTCAAAAGTACATTTAAGAAATAAATAATTATCATAGGTAGTCGATCTAAAAAAGATGGAAACCTGCAATTATATGTTAATAAAAAAAGTCATTATTTAAATGTGGAGCACATGTAACATGCACTACAACCAATTAAAAATCTCCAAAAATAATAATAATAATAAGCGTAATAGAGATTGCTCTATCTCTAATTATATTGCATACTTGTCATGGAGCTACTGACGACAACTATAAAATACATATGAAAAGTAACAATAAAATAAATAATAATAGAATATTGGTTGAAAAATAATTGATAAGAATTATAAATGAAATGGGAAAATGAAAAGACATCAAATGGTAAAAGAGGATAATGAAAATTAATAACAAAATAAATAATAAATTAAAAGATGGGGTGTAAATGATCAAGAATAAAAAGAGAAAAGGTAAATTGGTCAAAAAATGACTTTCACACTCTTGTCACTTTTTAATATAGTATAGATATAGATTTACCCAATGATTTTATAATCGGATCGGATCGGTTTGTTCAATGGATTTTCTTAAGAACTAGTCAGGAGACCTAAAACGCTATGGTTGGACCGGTCAAACCGTAAGAACCGGGTTAAACCGGGTCAAACCGGTTTAACCTAGGTTCTAATTTTAATTAAAAAAAACTTTTTAACTATGTGTATCAAGGTCCACCTTCATTTTATAATCTTTCCTCTCACATTTTTTCTCCAACACTTTTCAATGTGGGATAAATGTATGAGGTGGAACAAATTTAATAATATTTCCTTCACATTTTTCTCCAACATTTTCGATGTGGGATAAATGTACGAGGGGAAAAATTTTATAATCTTTCTAACATTTTTTTTTCAACACTTTCAAAAAATGGAATAAATGTATGAGGTGGAAAAATATTTATAATACTTCCTCTCACATTTTTCTCCAACACTTTCATGCGTGATAAATGTATGAGGTGGAAATTTTTTATAATGCTTCCTCTCACATTTTTCTCCAACACTTTCGATGTGGGATAAATGTATGAGATGTGACAAATTTTATAAGATTTCCTCCATTTTTTTTCTCCAACACTTTCAATGTGGGATCAATGTATGAGGGGAAAATATTTATAATACTTACTCTCACATTTTTCTCCAACACTTTCAATGTGGGATAAATGTATGAGAGATGGGACAAATATATGAATCAAGGCCCACCTTTTATATTATTTCCTCTCAAATTTGTCTCTAATACTTTTCGATGTGGGATAAAAATATAAGGCCCACCTTCCCTTTTTTATATTACTTTCTCTTATATTATTGTGTTATTTTTTATTATGACTATAACTTTTATTGTGTTTTTTAAATATGAAAATTTATAATATATATGTTTAAATTTTTTATAGGTGTATACTTATTTTATTTTTTTAACTAAACATAGGAAATATTGACAAAAAATTAGAAAGAAATCATTTTAATCTGGTTGAACTGGTCAATTTAAGAAATCACGACCCAAGTGGTTCTGTCTGGATTCGATCACAATTTCTCATGATGAAAACATTGGATTTACCTATGTTAAATTTTTTTGTGATAACTTTATGATACACAATTTATATATCGCTATAAATTCAAATGTTAAAATGAAGTATAATTCAACCTAAGATAAATATAATTAAGTGAACAAAAATATGATTTGTTTGAAAATGTGTTCTTCAGAGAGAGCTTTGATTCGATATATTATTCGTCCATTTTGAAGTTTTGGTGAATAAGAAATTAATTTTTAAAATTGATTGTAATAAAAATTTAGGAAATGGAGAAACAAGGAACTAAGATCTGGGAAAAGGACAAAGAATTGGGAATTATACGGATACTATTCCACCAACAGCTAATACATTTCTCCATTCATTTTGATCATTTTTTTTTGTTTGCGTCCGGTGTAATTTTCGACAACATCTCAATTCATCTCGAAAGAAAAAATGTAGTGCTAATATAATTGTTTCTTTGATCGTTGTATTTTGAAAAAATTATTGTCCTATTAATTCATTAACACCGGGTGAATGATTATAATTTAAAAAAAAAATCGTAAAATACTATTCTCAATTCCTCGTTTTTCACATTTTTAGTCATTTATAGTGCATCCCTACTAACAAGATTATGTAACTAATGATTTGAAATCAAATACACTTGGAGGAATTTCAAGACAATTGTTGATATTTGATCGATCTAGAACAAATCTCATCAATCCGCATCGCGATAGCAATGAGAAGTTAGAACATGTCGATGGATCGCAGAGACAAAAGCCACTAATGATGGTACTATGAACACATAACGATACTTTGATTCATTTTATAAAAATAAGTTGGTGCCAAAAATATCCATTAAATATAGTATATGAGCCCAATGATGCACTAATCTAACAAGAACACAAGACTTTTATGTAGGTCATTCATAAGTAGATGGAAGCTCGACCCAATAATTAAGGTTAAAAAATCAAGAAGTTTCAGTAAGCAATGCGTTACATTTAAATCGCATCACGACCACCATATGAACCTCAAACCTTGACTAGCATTGTTATTTGAGTTTAGCCCAAATGAAAGTACTTGGTATTTAAACTTGATCCAAGCATCTCGCCAAGCTTGCTCGATTACATTAACGAATCGAAATAAAGTTCGACTCAACTGCAAAAACGAGCCTAAATATATCACTCGAAGTTATTATCACTTTACAATGAAATGACAAGAAGTCCTTGAATATCTAATCGTAACTAGTCGAGCTAAAGCCAAATCAAGTATTAAATCAAGCATGTCAAAGCTAAAATTCGACTTATTTATTAATATAAATGAATCAGTTCGAGCTTTCACGAGCCTAGTCGAGCTATCCCATTTGAATAACAATTTACCTCTTTGACTAACACGCCCACATCATTCTCGATATGTCTCAACAATTAAACGTTTATAGCCTTAGTCCATTAATCCATGATAAAATCTCATACGCAAGCCCATAAATCAGTCTTCCTAAACTCACATACTCTCACTATCTTCAAGTGTTCAACTATTTAGCCGCCACAAAGATCCAAGGTCGATATGACCATGTCAACCCCCCTCTCTGTGATGAGAATTTGACGCAGCGAAAACGTAAGAATACAAGGGAGTTGGATAAATTCAACAAGGGGTTTGAGAATTTCCCCAAACAATTGAATGAAAGTACTACTAGCCCAAAAAACATGTATGAAAGACCCAATATACCCCTCCATTAGTTGTAAGATACAATTATTTGTTTAATTAATAATAGTACAATTATTATATCCCCTCCCAATAAATCAACCGGTCCCCCATTTCTCCCTCATTTATCTTTTGACTCTCTCTCTCTCTCTCTAAAACTTCTCCTCCATCCCTCTACACCAAAATCACCACACCACCATCACCATCTGGCCGTCGCCGCTGTTGAAACCTCTGCCCCCACCCCCCGCAGCGGAATAGCGATGACCCCCCACCGCGCCACTGCGGCCCAACAACGGCGAAACCTCCTTCCCCCAACCCAAACCAGATCCGCCGCGGCCCGCCTCTTCAAGCGCCGCCCCACACTCCCCACAACGCCGCCCCTCCCCTGACGACGGTGAATCCACAACTATTTCAGAGGCGGTGGTTGGTTGCAGATCTGTAATTTTTTTCTGTTTTTTTTTTTTTGCATCGTGTTTGGTGGTGGTAGTGAGGGGGTGGTCGTTTTTTTGGTTGGTGGTGGTGGTGAGAGGGCGGCGGCAGATCTGTGGTATTTGTGGATATGGAAATGGAGGGGGTCTGCGCCAATGATGGAGGATGGCGACGGCGGGGGGGGGCAGCTGTGTTGATGATGCTTTGGTGGCGTTGGTGAGGGGGTGACTCTTCAAAGTCACATACTTCTCCCTCTCTCTGTAGTCTCTGGTAAATTTGATGATGCTTTGAGATGTTTTGGGATTTTGAAGGAGAAAAGAAGATGCGTTTTGGTGTACACTTACCTGTTGAAGATAAGAAGACAAGGTCTGAATGTGATTTTTGGATGAACCTATGCATGTTTTTTTATGCATATGTGCATAACTTTTTTGCATATATTCATGTATTGGTGCATTTGTGCATGTTGAAGATATGTAATTTTTCTGGACATAGAAGATGATATGTAATTTTGGATTTAAATATGTAATTTTTATGCATTTTTGGAAGATGAACATATGTAAATATTTGAATTATCTAATAGTAATTGAAAAGAAAAACTGATATAATTTTTTTTTTGGAAGAGTGGTTGCTTTTTTATTTTCGAAATTGAGTAACAACTGTGTTGGTGTTTGATTTTTTAAAATTTGAGTAGCAATTGTGTGTTGGTGTATGTGATGGGAAACTGCAGGGAAAGTGTGAGTTGTCCCATCAATTATTATAAAATGCTAAAAAAAGAGGAAAATTTAAAAACTGAACGGTATTTAAGACTTTCTTCAACCTATTTTGGACCTAAGAGTACTAAATTAAAGTGGTTGGACCTATTAGTATTTTAGTGACTCATTTTGGCCTGGAAAGTTGCTGACTCTTTTATTATATCAATAATTTGGAAAACAACTAAATACATAGTGACTATTTATAATAAGAACTAAGGAAATAAATATATAAGATCCTAAATTTGGAGGCTAAAATAAAACATCCTATATAAATGAATCCATGTTTAACATGCATTCTTTAATTTAAAAAATACAACATTCCTATTAAATAATATATTTGATAATTAAAAATATAAAAATATGCATAAATACATTAAATATGAATTAATAATTATTTAAATTGTATATTAACAATCTTGCTTAAACCTTGAAATAAAATTATTATGTCAAACACTAATCATCATCCTTTTAATATGAAGTTGAAACCTGCAAATTAAAAAAATGTAATAAATCGATTAAGAAAAAAATATTAATATATTAATTAATATGTACTAATAAAAAATAAAAGTGAATTAATTATAATATAAAATATTATGTTACACAAAAATAAATTAAGATATATTTCCCAAAAGAAAGCGTGCCGCGACGCTTTATTATTTTATTTTTTTTTTATGAAAGAAGTTTTTTTTTAGTATTTGAAATGATAAAATAATTTTTTTAAAGATTTATTTAATGAGATGTATATATCTCTATAATATCTTTTTAAAAATCACTTTATCATTTGAAATACTAATAAACAACTTATTTCACAAAAACTCTATAATAAAATAATAGACGCTTTTATGATTGACGGAGTACATAAGAGTAATAATAAAATTAAATTAATCATTAAAAAATTAATAATTAAATATAATTCATATTAACATAAAATACATTTAGATTGAATATTTTACTTGTATTAAATTAAGCCAAAATAAAAATTAAATAAACAACAATAATTAAACTATATAATAAAGTTAAATAAATAAAACATAAAATAATAAAGATTAATTACCACATTTTATAAAATTTACCCATACTTTAAATACATAAATAATTTAAAAATAATTATATTGTGACATACATGTAATCATTATCCATAAATCAAATTAATTATTTACTTTTTATATAATTCTCATTTCTTAATTAGATGACACACCATCAAAATTCACAATAATGCGACAAATAAACATTAGAAATTTCATATTAGCTGGTTGAGGGATGTTTTCAAAATCGATGTATGATAAAATTTATATATAAAATAAAAGTTAATACAAAGAAGCTAATGCTAAATAAATAAATATTCAAAACATTTAAAAATTTATAGATTAATTTAGTTTCTAAGTAACATAAATATAATCTAAGATGTGCATGGTTTATGACTTTAGTTATTGCATTTTTTTATATTAAACTACATATTAAAATGCCACATGGATGCCACATATAACTACAAATCAATAGAAAAAGAACACATCAATATAATAAGATGTAACCTCTCATCCAAATTAATCTCAAGATGACACATCATCCAAATTAACCACAAAATGACGCATCATAAAAAAAAAACTCTCTATTAGTATATAGAGGGATAATAAACAAGGAAATAAATCACGAAAAATAATAAAAGATGAATAATAAAAGATGCGATTATTTCTTCATCAAAATTTGAGTCTTGAAACTTCTCTATCCTAGTAGTAACTCTGAAGTCTGAGGCAAAGAGAGATATATTGAGTTTTACATTTTAAGAAAATAATTATTTATTCCTTTTCCTAGAAAGAGTAAAAGGAAAATGATTCATTATGCTTTTCCACTACACAAATCAAGTTTTCACCTCATTAAAAAAAAAAAAAATTCCTTTGAAAAAAAAAATAAAAAAAAAAATATATATATATATCAAAAAATTCAATACAAGTAATTTATGTTGAACCAACTGTCAAAAAAACAAAAAAAGAAAAGCGAAAACAAAAAATAAGAAGCTGCTGTGGACCTGTGGTAGTATCAAGAAGTTCTAGACCTTTGGTAGGCGATCTAATTTGAACCAATCTCAGCCGTCCAAAATTTCTCCCACGCGCTTGCATCGTCTCAGAGAGTCATGGTAGCACAGAATTTTGATTACACCCCTATCTTAGATTCACTACACCACCAAAATAACAAAAATGGCGGCTGCTGCCGCCGCTCTCCGCCTCCTGAAGCCAATTTCCGCCGCCGCGCCGTTCTTTTCTCTATTCAGTAATCCCAGGCTCAAGCACTCGACCTATCCATTGCTTCTCTTCTCCACCGCCGCCGCCTCCTGTCACCAGCGCAGCTTGTGCGTCTCCGCCACCGTCTCATCCGGCGAGGCTACGAAGCCGGAGCCGATTGAGTTGGAAAAAGGCGTGAAAATCCGCGAGTTCAGCAGGAGACTCAAGATTGCGGTCATTAAAGGGGGGGATGATGAGGGTTTGAGTAGATTGGGAGAGACGCTTGTGGTTAGGGGTTGGGTTAGAACACTCAGAGCTCAGAGCAGTGTTACGTTTATTGAGGTAGGGTTCCGAATTAGTTTCTGGTTTTTTTCCACTATCAAGTATGACACATTTTTGTGAATTTAAAATGTGCAATTTTGAATTGTGGTGAATGGATTATTCTCGTATTGTGGAGTAGGTTAATGATGGTTCTTGCCTTTCGAATATGCAATGCGTAATGAGTTCTGATGCTGAAGGTTATGATCAGGTAATACTATCATACATTTCAACAAGTTTATTAATGGGCTTTTTATGGAAGCAGTCAATTTATTAATTCGTGATTGGAAAGATTTTGATTCGAAGCCTTGCATGTTAAATTGAAATGAACTTGAGATTATTGTTGTTATCATATTTGTGCTACATGACTGTCTTCCATGAGTAACAGTCTGATTTGTTAATCAACAACGTGGCCAGTCACATTAACAAGAAAGGCAAAACATTGTGTAGGATTATTGTATCAATTTTACTTTAGTCCATTTGGTTAAAAAGAAATAAGAGGTTTTTAGATTTCGATTGAGACAATAGAAGTGGTTTGGGGTAGGATAAAATTCAGAGTTGCAGTTTGGCATCAGGTCATAGGAACTTTATAGGTGTCCATGTGTCGGATTTAGTTAGGGATTGGTGCTTCGCTCTTAAGTGATACTATAATCTGATGTGCCTTTTCTCTTCAAATTGGAAGCTGTAAAAGGGATCTCTCATCCCTTATACATTCCCTACCTAAATGAAACATTATTTTTCCTAAAAAAAAGGATTTTTTTTTTTCCTTTTCTTTTTATGATATCAAATGATGTTAGAAGGTAACTAAAACTGTGCGGGGGCGGGTTCTTTTCTTAGCACTGATCTATTTGGGTGGATTTTATTTTTATCAATTTCCTTCAATTCAATTCTAGCAGTATTGCCAGTGAGTTAGAATAGTTAGTTAGCCTTACTATAACAGTTTCTTATTAACCTGCTCATGACAGTTATTTAGCAGCTGTCCATAGATTTCATTCCAACTGTCTAACTACATTCAAGTTATTAAAATACAAATCTCCTCTGTGTCGGCTGTGTTTCTCTCAGTTGTTAACACCCTGACTAGTTGGTATACAGTTGCAACATACTAAGACAAAATTTCTTGTGATTTATGCCTATGGCTTTTCTATAGCTTCTGTCATCAACCATCTCTGGTTCTCTAGATCTGATTTGCTTAAATTTATTTTCTTAGCTCTCTCCGATCCTGCGATCTTTAGCAATAACAAATCGATCAGTCTCCATCCTTTTAAGTCCAAATATTCAGTTCTCCCCCTACAAAAACAAGTAGCATTTGCCATATGTTTAGATACTGCATAAATATGGTTTGAGGAAGTAAATTTGATTGCACGGAACATGCTATTTAAATATATATATGTATATATCCTCAGGCTTAATTCAGAAAAGTTCTTCAATTCACAATTAGACAATTTAATTTTGAGGAGGAAGATCATGGGCCTTTAAATGATTTCGAAATTGATGGAGAAATTTAGCTTGATCTTAATAGTATTAATTATGTTGGGCCTGATTATTATTTTAATTCCAGTTTTTTTCTTTTTTAATTTTCTCAGAATGACTTATGCAGAGCTATATCTATTTGTATAGAAATTATAGGATCGAGAAATATTAACAAGTATAGTATCTCAGTAAAGACGTTTGGTTTACTATGGTTAATGAGAATATATCTTCAATATTTTCTTTCATATAAAATTATTTATTATTATTGTGGTAATTATTTAATTATTATCAATATTATTGTCAAATCTGTTATTAATCCAAGCGGAAATATTTTTTATATGTATTATTAATTAATATTAAAAAAATTAATAATAAAACAATGGTTGGAACATCTGATCAGTTTTATGTGTTGAATGCCTCTTAATAGGTGGAGGATGGTGCAATATTAACTGGCTCTTCAGTGTGGATACAAGGTATTATTGTAGCTAGTCCAGGACAAAGCAAAAAGTAGAACCAAGGTTGACAAACTTGTTTATGGTAAATAATAATCTTGAAATTAAACTTTATCTTGCTTTAGTTCTTGATTGAGCTGAAAGTTGATAGTAGTGTCGCCAAATCAAGAAACATGTGTGCGGCAAATAAGTGGACCAATGAAGATTTTTTCATGTTATTTTTTATTTAGCTTTGTTAAGAAGATGGGTATAGTTAGACTTGCACAGTAAAATTTCAACTTTTTTGCTTGTGATATTACAAGTTTTGACAAAATAACACTTCAGAAAGTATATTATTCGGGAGAGATGTTCTAATGGCAACTCGAATATGGGGTTTGAGCCTGATATATTTGTCTGACATGGTTGTTGACTTCACCTTGTTGGATCTTGGTTAATTTCAACTCATTAATAACCTTTATGTGCTGAATACATAAGACCATTTTCAAATATTTTGTGATCACAATTCATAATAACTCACAATCTCAAATATGTGGTCCTTTTTTATTATTTAATAATCCTCAATGCTAAATCTTCTTCATTACAATTTTTTTAGTTTGACTAATTGTTGTGACTCAGCATAAACCCTATAGACCTTGAATAGAGGAATTACTACAGCAAAATAATTGGAAAACAAGCATTAAATGAATAAATACATCAAAATTGCAAAATTTTCTGTTTAAATGCTTCGATTCATTAATTATTTTGACATATTATCTTAAATTCAGAGTTTTCCTCACAAATGATGTTAAAGCTTCTGCAACATGCCATACCAAGTGCATAACAAAAGGAGACAGTACACAATATTATCAATCAGATTTCTCTATTGCAAATTATTTTCCAACCCCCTTTTTTTGAACATTTCCGATTACTCTGCATGCTTATGGACGTTGTCACTTTATACATGTGCATCACACAGTGGTAATGTAGGAACAGGAGATGAAACATTATTTGCAATAAAGGATCTTATGTGCAATTCTACGTGATTGAAGAAAATACATTTGTCTACCTCACTCTTTGTGTTTGTTTCCCCTTGAGTATCTCTAATAAGTATGTAACTTTTGTTTCATTTAACTTTCTTGTAGGTTGGTAAGTGTGATCCTTCTTTCCCTATCCAGAAGAAAACGGTCACCAGAGAGTTTCTAAGAACTAAGGCTCATCTTCGTCCGAGGACAAATACTTTTGGGGCGGTAGGGCTCATCTTCTCCTTTAAAGGGTACAATTGTCCCAATTGAGGAGAGAAATGATTTCCCTTTTTCCTTTATGTTGTCTTTTGCCCGACCAATTTATTATACTCTTTTCATGCATTTTAGCAGAGTATCAGTTTAGCTGGAGTAGGATAACCAGATTTCTACATTTTTAATGATTTTTTTCTTTTAGCACCCATAACTATATCACTTCTGGAATTTTGTCAATTTAGGGCCTGAAAGTTATTATAACTATCAATGTAGGGCTTGAAAGTTTTTTCTTATTGATTCAGGACCTGAAAAATTGGAAACTATCTGTACGGGGCTTAAAAGATAGGGACTATAAATTTAAGACTCAGAAAAATGTCAAAACATGATTTATAAAAATATTGTTGGATAACTAGAATGTATAAAATGCCAAACATTGTCTTAAATGAGTCCTAAGTTGGTACTAGTTTTTATATTTCAGGTCCCGAATTTATAGTTTCTATGTTTTTAGGTCCTAAATCGATAGGAAAAATCTTCTAGGCCCCTAAAACTTACAGTTTATGCTGTTAATGAAACCTTATTTTGACACAGTTTCTTCACTACATTAAAGTGGATTATTGTCTTTCTTCCACACCCCCTATACTAAGATGTATCATTCTGTCTTCCCTCTGTTTGTACTTAATTACCATACGTCTTACATTAGTTTCATCTTTCATTGCTTTACTGGACACCATTAATCTGTATGATGGTGTTTCATTTGGTTGAAAATAACCAAATATTTGTATCCTTATTTGACATAGGTTTCAAGGGTGCGGAATGCTCTGGCATATGCAACACATAAGTTTTTCCAAGAAAATGGCTTTGTTTGGCTATCAAGCCCCATAATAACTGTATCAGATTGCGAAGGAGCTGGTGAACAGTTCTGTGTAACAACCTTGGTATGCTATTTCTAACTTTTTCTTGGAAAATGTGTGGTCAAGTTTAAACATTTGATGCTTATCTCTGCACGTTATTTGAAATTTTACCCTTTAACACACAAGTTCGATATTGTAATCCCTGTGTTCCCTGTCCCTTCTTGGTTTGAAATTCTCATCATGATGTCAATAAAGAATTGCATTGATATAGGGTATATATCTCTGTTATGATGTTTATAGTTACCTGAACCTCTCATGCCACATGAATGTTTTTCTCTTCATTATGCCCTATATATATGCACTAATCCAAATTCCTCTTATCCCATTTGACCCATTTGGTAGTACGAGCTCAACCCAACTCCAAAACATTATTTTGCACCAACATGAGTATGTCTGCATGCCTGTTAGAATGCCATAGTATCTTCGCCCATCAATTCTTAAATGGAGATGAAGTACAAAAATGTAGTGCTTGATTTGTTCCCCTGCAAGCAATCACAATCTGTTATACCTGTTTTTTACTCAATTTATTAATCTATTTTATTGAGGAATAAGTGCAGCATTTCGTTTTCTTCTGCTATTTTGAGCAGGACTGCTTCTAATAATTTTTATAAGTACTCCTTCGGTCCAAGAAAAGTGTGCTCGTTTGTTTGGGTACAAGTTTTAAGAAAAAAATAGATAAAGTAAGTAGATAAAATAGATAAAGTTATTGTGGGTAATGTGGGGTCCATTACGAATAAAGTGATTGTTTGTGAATAAAGTTGAGTGTCAATTTGAGTAATTAAAAAAGTGATGGGTTGAGCGGTGAAGATAAAGTGATGGTTTCCATAAAAGGAATGAGCACACTTTTTGGTGGACGGACATATAAGGTATGTGAGCACTTTTGATGGACGGAGGGAATACTTGATAATGTGGAATTGTGAATATGTTTCATATGTTTACCTGATAACAATTGCTCATAGCACAGGTTCCAAACTCCATTGAAGCTACACATTCTCCAGTGAATGCCATTCCCAAAACAAAGGACGGTTTAATTGATTGGTCCCAAGTAAGGCTTTTCTCACTCTCTGCTTTTCCTTTTTCTTGAACCAACTACTTAAAAAGCTTTCAATCCAATGAATCTGACACTTGTCTTATATAATATATTATAACTTCATTAAGTGAGCTATTGCAGCATCTTGGACACAACTTACTCGATCGTAATATTTATTTTCCATCTTTACTCAGCTCTTGGTAAAATTTCCCATGATTGGCAATTTTTCCATCTTTTCTTAAATAAAAAATCCATGAGTTATGCCCACGTGATGTGCATTTTCTATCAGTGACCTACTCGGAACTTTAGTTTTGAAGAGAAACATTAGCGCAGCTATGTTTTATTATGTTTAGTAACTTTTGTCCCGCACGTATTGGTTTGGTAGTTTTTTTTATCAAATTAATACAATCAAAGCTAAATGCATGCACCTCTACTACCTGCGCTTAATGGATTGGAGGAAAATAACCAACACAAATGGTTGGAAAATTAACATTTTTTCCTAAATCTTGTCTGTTATCTTTCTGCAACTTTATATAAATTTTGTAATGTAATTTCCTTTTTTCTTGTTATGGCAGGACTTTTTTGGAAAGCCGGCTTTTCTGACAGTATCTGGGCAGTTGAATGCTGAAACATATGCTACTGCTCTTTCTGATGTATTGTTTTTCTACTTGTTGATTTTATGTGTCCCCTTGCTCTTTTCTTGAACTGTTAAAATATACTTTACATTCATTGTCTGATATAGTTAAGTGCTTCCTGTCAGGTATATACTTTTGGTCCTACGTTTAGAGCAGAAAATTCCAACACGTCTCGGCACTTGGCTGAATTTTGGGTATACTTTGGATACTGACTTGTGTCTATTATACTATTTTTAATAACATATATAATCTTTTGTTTCGTATAATTGATTTCTATCCTGAAAATTGTGTTTCATGGTCTTAACTTCTCTTTTCTCTTTTTCCAAGATGATAGAACCAGAACTTGCATTTGCTGATTTAGAAGATGACATGGCCTGTGCAACTGCATATCTCCATTATGTAGTATGTTACCTTGTGAACCTATTGTCCACTCAATCGTTCTATTCAGATGCTTTCTTAGGATGTTATGCGTGTTTCTAACAGTGATTGTACCTTAAATTTTGCTTGAAGGTACAATACATTCTTGACAACTGCAAGGAAGATATGGATTTCTTCGATAAGTGGATTGAAAAGGGAATCATCAAGCGGTTAAGTGTAGGGGTTTTTAGCTTACTTTTGACATGAGTCAATCTCTTATTTAATCATATAGTATATTTTTGGGAAAATAATTTTTGTAGTCCTGCAACTCTGCAAGTGACCCCTATTTCGGTTTGAGTCCTATCGACTCACGATTTGAAAATAGTCGGTAAACTTTCAATTGCTCAACGTTTTAGTCCGGGAACCGGTTGTAGGAGGAGAAACATCCCGTTGACAGTGACATGGCAGTATCTGATTTGTCCACAAGGCAGAGTCTGATTGGTCAACTGGAGGTGTCACCTACTATAGCTGGTCACCGGACAAAAATGTCGAAAAAATTGAGAGCTATAGGACTATTTTCAATTAGTGAAAGTTGACAGAACTGAAACCGAAATAAGGGCAACTTACAGGACTTAAAAGTATTTTCCCTATATAATTTTATGGCCATAATCCTTTTTTCTTTTTAAAGAGAGGCTTTCTTATGATTTTAATTTGAATACTGTTGATGTTGTTTCACATACGCTTGTGTATATAGCCTAATCTTGGCTTCTTTTCAAACATATAACTTTCAGGATGTAGTTGAGAGGAACTTTGTTCAGTTGACATACAGCGATGCAGTTGATCTTCTCTTGAAGGCAAAGAAGAAATTTGAATTTCCGGTATTTGTCTTGTTGAAGATTGTTTTGGCTACTATACATAATTTTGATAAGTCGGATAATGCCCTTGAGCTCATTCTTCTAAAAATTAAGAAACCTGACTGAATATCAGATGTGAATAGATAAGATTTAAATAAATCTTGGTCCAAGTTTTTGGAAAGCTCTTTCTTGGTATAAATGGAAGCGGGAAGGATATAATTATATCTAATCCGATATTGTGCATCATCTGCAATGGTCCACCAAATAAAATGATTGAATCCTCGCTTCTTTTAATTCGTAGTTAGGCCAAAAAATCATATAACTTCCAGATAGTTTAGCTTAGGATTGAAAAATTTCGATTGTACAATAGTTCAATTATTTACATTTTCATATTTTGGTTTAGGTAACATGGGGATGTGATCTGCAAAGTGAGCACGAGCGCTATATCACAGAAGAGGCATTCGGTGGTTGCCCTGTAATTATAAGAGATTACCCAAAGGCAAGAATATGTTTCATCTGGGTTACATTTGCATTAGATAGCTTAAATAATTGAAAATCAAATATATATACATATTTTTTTTTTTTAATTCAGGCAATCAAGGCATTTTACATGCGTGAAAATGAGGATGGAAAGACTGTTGCAGCCATGGATATGTTGGTTCCTCGGGTATATTTCCTCCCCCACCCCCCCCAAAAAAAAAGAAAAGGGATATACATATTATTAAGACTTCTTTATGTTGTCTTTTCCTTCTCAATACATTTTAATTGTCAGGTTGGTGAACTTATTGGTGGAAGCCAAAGAGAAGAGCGCCTTGAATTTTTGGAACGACGGTTGGATGAGTTAAAGCTCAACAAGGAGAGCTATTGGTGGTATCTTGACCTACGTCGATATGGTTCAGGTGAGACCATACTTTAGCTTATGTTCCCTTGGAAAAAAAAAAAATAGCTCGTAAATTTTGGGGGTTGATAAAGAAGGACATTATGTTTAGTGGCCAGTAAAGTAAACTAAGGACAGTATTTTTTTTTGTTATGTAAACGTGGGCCAAATTGGGCCTACATTTACATAAATTTAAAAAGTATTGTCCTTAATTTATAAAACCCGTAAACATAATGTCCTCCTTTTGCAACCCCCAATAGATACAGCCCTAAAAGAAACATTTTCCCCATCTCTTTTTATTGGAGTTTAAAGTTGCCAAAGTTTATAGTTTTTCCCTTTTCGTGAGGGGTGGGGATGTCGATATCAAGTAAATTTAGACATCTTTAGTGCAGTAACCTTTGATTTCTTTGTTTCGTCCAGTTCCTCATGCCGGATTTGGATTAGGCTTTGAAAGGCTTGTACAGTTCGCCACTGGGATAGAAAACATTAGAGACGTGATTCCTTTCCCTCGATCACCTGGTTCGGCTGAATTTTGATAAACTGGAGAAAATGCGAGTCCTGATTATGTTCCTTAGTTGGAGTCCATATTTATATTCAAAATTTGAGATTTAGGTCAGAATTTGAGATAAGTGGTTTTGTTGTCTATGGTCTGGAAAGCAAAAAATAAAAATCAAGATTGTTGTAAATTAAATAATGATGCGTCAAGTGTAGACATGGCGATCTGAATCTGTTTTTTCATTTTTCTTTTTTGGGATAAAAAGCAGCTTCAATATTCATTCATTTACTGGAAATATGAGTGGTTTTATGCTCTAGAGCACTTTTCATGCATCAGATTTGAGGTTTCTGGTGTCTTTTTCAACAAGTTTTAGATATGCATGTAATCACATGTATAGGTATTCTGTACTTGTTGATCACCTCATGTATCATCTACAATAGATAAGATATCAGTAATTCATAGCCACTTAGCCAGCCATATGGCAACGATTAGGGGTGTAAATGAGCCGAATAGTATCAAACTCGAACTCGATTCGATTTAAAAACTCGAAGCTCGAAACTCGACTCGAGCTCATTTCTTTTGAACTCGAGTTTGACTCGATAGAAGACTTGGTATACTCGAGTTTGACTCGGCTAAACTCGATTAATATATTTTTATTTTATTTATAATTAAAATACATTTGTAAATAATTAAAATATTATGGCATATAAAATAGTAAAATTATGTGAGCTTGATTATGCTCGTGAGCCTAACGAGCTTACTATTGTTGAGCTCGAACTCGAGTTCAAGATTACTGAATAAATTGACCGAGCTCGACTCGATTAGATTCAAGTCGATTTTAAGTTTTTTCGAGTCGAGCATAAATAGCTCCTGAGCAGGCTTGACTCATTTACACCCCGAGTAACCATTTCGCCCCATGCATCCGGTCAATTTAAACTGGACCAAGCGATCCTAACTAGTTGCATTTTCTCACACTGGTTGGAGTCTAATTAAATTATATATCGAATACAAAAAAGTTAAAAAAGTGAGTTAAAGTAAAAGTAGATTCAATAGTTCTTTATAATTCATCCTATATTTAATTTCCTCACGCTAGTTCTAGTGCCAGTACTCATGACTCATCAAGTTACCATCACTTGAATTTCGACTCCAACTCCAATCAACCAGTTACTTGGATATCTTTTTCTAGTATATATAGTGACAAAAAGTACTTATATAATATAAATTTCGTAAATTTTATTTATTGGTGGAAAATTCAACATGCATTACTCAAATAAAGGGATATAGCCTACTTAGCCCACTTCAAGTATAAATGGGTTCAAATTTATAGAGCCTTCAAGATTCCCAATAGCAAGGATTCCATAATTGAGCCATTATATAATGATGTATTAATACCATCGTAATTTTGTAATGGAGCATAAAATACTTTGGGCATGGTGGCCTATGAGATTTGTTCATTATAAAATTGGTTTCATATTTACATTCTAATTTTTAGTTATTACGATATATATTCTTTTTATGATATAAGTTATATTTTTCAATTATCACTACTAATATACTTTTATAATACAAGACATCATTTTTGTAGTAATAAATCACATCTTTCAATTATCACAGCTAATACCCTTTAATAATATATTAATATAAGTTATACTCTTATACAATTTTACAGGTCTCCATATAATAAAATTTGTTCACTGTAAACAAAAGAAAAATCATGTACACGGTACATTTAATGTACATAGATAATGGTAAATTACCTATGAGATTAAAGTTCCATAACTATACATTTTTGTTTGGTTTTGTTCTAATTAGATTCTCTATTACAAACAATTTAATGTAGATTTGTTTAAATTAGATTCTTTATGTGTCATATATTTTTATTTTATTTAATCAATGTACATTTAAATTGAATGCGCTAAAATCAATTGTTGGAATGCCTTCAACTCTAAAGTTATTTAGACTCATTATTCTATTTTGGGCTTATCCTTTAGCCCAATCTGTTTCAGATTAGTGAATATACGTATTGGAGATAATATCATAATTGATCATATAATTTTGCACGTGTTCATAAATAGTCCTGTAAATTTTTACTTTATCAATTTTGGTCATTTTATCTTCATTTTGATCCTTCCTTGCCAAAATTTTAAACGAAAATGGTTGTAAATCGGTCTTAGCATACATAAAATGATAGACTCATTGAGAGGAAGATAATTGTATAGGCCTCAACCCTTATCTAACCGTATGTCACTCGAAATTAGTCAAAAATTGACAAAAATCATTATTTTGAAATTGCGAATTTTGGAGTAGATATTGCAATCGACTAATTGAGGGGTTTTCTCCCTAAATGAGAGACGGTACAAATGAGAGTGGTTGCGACTGTCAATGAGACCAAAATTAAAAAATTAAGGCAATTTCCGATCGAATTTTGAATTTTACGGCAAAAAAAAAAATATATATATATATATATCAAATTTGACACCTAAATGACTAAAATTGCTAATGTGCGTAAAACCTAACATGACTATTTATGGACACGCAAAAAGTTATAGAACCATTTGTGAGAGAGGTGACGACCGTCAATGAGAACAATTTTTTGACACCAAAATGACTAAAATTTATAATGTACATAAAAACTAACAGGACTATTTATGGACACAAACAAAGTTATAGGACTATTTGTGATTTTATCTCATATATATTGTACCCCTAATATTAACCTAGCTAGGGTGAATCTGTATTGCGGCACACATTATATTCTACCTGTCGACATAATTAACATATTGTTAGTGAACACATAATTTTATATATTCTTATTGTCGATTTTATTCATCTTTCTTTTATCCGTTATCACATCAATAACGATCATCTAAACTATAAAGCATGCACATATGATGTTAGCTTCATAGTGTGAAAAATGGTACAACTAGAAGAGCATTTAACACAACTATACTTGGATTATGCATATATATACATATATACATATATATATATATAACATTTTTACAAAATACAAATAGTAATTTATATAGAAATACAAATTATATGGAAATGGATTGGGGAGTGCAATAAAGCACACAAGTAGGGCTTTCATGGTTGTGTACCCCTTCATAGGTTGTTATCACATATCTTGAGTCCTCCCCTTCTCTTTCTACCCTTTTCTTCACATTGCATCCTTCATTTGAACACTTGAAATAATTCCTGTTACATTCATTATTTTTCATCAAAAGTTAAAAGATAATTTAACACAATGGTGAATTTTTTGAAATGAGGCAGTTGACATCACGTTATGTGAGGATTGTGTATTCGAAAAATAAAAAATGATGAATTTTTCGAAAGGAGGCAGAACCTTGAAGAATCAGAAGTTGGAATTAGTCCACAACGACTTGTGGAATCCAACATCGATAACATCTCTTGGTGGAGCGTTATATTATATGACTTTTATTGTTGACTCTACGAAAAAGGTATGGGGTTTATTTTCTGAAGAATAATTCTGATGCCTTTAATGCTATCAGGGAGTGGAAGACTTTTGAAGAAAATGAGACGTGTTTAAAAGTGAAGTGTTTGAGATCTGATAATGGTGGAGGATACGAGCTCTATGAGTTCAAAGAATTTTGCGAAGCGAATGGAATTCACATAGAGAAAACTGTGAGAGGAACCCTGAGCAGAACTGTGTTGCAGAACCTAATGTGAACGTCTTACAAGCATGAGATTGAAGTGTGGGCTGCCAAAGATGTTTTTGGGGAATCAAAGTGAACATTGTAGCTTACTTAATAAACAAAAAGACCGCTAATTTCTTGGAAAATCGCAAACCAAAGGAGGTTGGACCGGTAAAAGAGGTAAATATGTCTTTTCTTAGAGTATTTGAGTGTGTTTCATATGTTCATATTGATGTTGCTGATAGAGGTAAATTGAATGATAAATATGTTAAATGTACTTTATTGGATATGGACGGTGATGAAAAGCAGTTGTCTAATCGATTTGGTATGAAGGACCTTGGAGAGACCAAGTAAATCTTGGGTATGAGAATTGACCGTGATAGGGTGTCAGGAAAATTGTATCTTTCACGAAATTTGAATAAATCAAGAAGGTCTTGAAGAAGTTCAATATGGAAGATGTGAAGTCAGTTCGTGTCCCGTTGGGAAGTCAGTCCAAGCTATTCAACAAGGACTCACATAGTAATGAAGAGGGGCGAGCCTACATGCAAAAACTCCACACGCTTCAGCAATTGGTAGTATGACGTATGTTATGGTGTGTACAAGATCAGACATTGCACATGCGGTGGGAGTAGTTAATCGATTTATGCGTAATCCCATAATCAACATTGTGAGGCAATAAAGTGGATCCTCAAGTACTTGAGAGGTACTATAGAAAGAGTCTTATGTTTTGAAGGTAAAAGTATAGTACAACCAGGTATGGCTTACTTTTGGGGGTACAATAATTTCTTGGGCTTCTAAGTTGCAGAAAATCGCACTGTAAAAGCAGGTATGTAGCAGTTATTGAGGCTAGTAAATAGATATATGGTTGCAGAATCTCTTATGTGAATTGGGGAATGAGCAGAAGGATAGTATTCTCTACAATGATAGTCAGAATGCTATTTACTTAGCAAAGAATTTCACTCGAGAACATAGCAATTGAGTTGAGGTATCATTACATTTGTTACCTTATGGAGAATAAGAACTTGTAGCTAATGAAGATCCGAAAAAATGAGAATCCCGCCGATATGTTCACTAAGGTTGTGACCTTAAAGAAGTTGAAGCTATGCATAACTTCAACTGACCTTGAAAACTGAGATGAAGGCTTGACACTACTACCAGTAAGAGTTATCGATAAGATGGAGGAGACAAGTTACATTTGGAGTCAGTCTCCAGGTGGGAGATTGTTGGATTGTGGAGCTTGATCGACCGCTTCCACGCCCAACTTCTCGGCATTTTTGGGGCCTTTAAAGCAGTTTTCGAGTTGAAGGACCTTTAGAAATTTGACCCAATTTCGAGTATACGGGTTTGATTGTTCCGATAAATCCTTTATTTCTCGTCCACTCAAGGGGATGCGGGCACACTTGTGCTCAGTGGGAATTGTAAAGATTCCCCGGAGAAAAATAGAGATGTCTCCTACGTTACCCATAATATGTGAAAATATCGACGTAATTTCATAAAGTTAGCCTTTTGGAAGCGAGATGATAATGGGCATTATAATTTACTTTCAGCCTAAACTAGCTTTCCGTCATACATAAAGAGGAAGGGGAAAATCTTCACATCACTGTCAAAGTGACATAAATGAGACAAAAAAGAGAAAATCAAGGGCATCGGCCTATCAAAGCCCCTTGCCATAGGTTCCTTGACCTCTTTTTCGTTGACCGTAGGCTTGGTAGTGCGGGGGAGGGGACATAGGCATTCCTAACGAATTTGGTCAATAAATTCGATTATTTAATTTTGTTCCTATCAATTTTTTATTTTTTTTTTGTAATTGCTATTAAAATTCTAACACATAATAATTGGAAGAAAAAAAAAGGTTCATGAGTTTGTCAGTCGACCTGGCAGGTCAGCCCCTTTAGACGGACCTTCAAATGATAATCCAACCCTCTTTAGAGTTGGAGCTGGCTGGCTTGACGGGCTTAACTTGTTATGACTTTAGGCAACCCAACATATCATTATTGGGTGATGCTTCTTCTCCCCCAACTAAAATTGAATTAAAATTAATTTTTCATTTCTTATTATTGGGGTTCAAACAATATCCCACATTGGAAAAATATGGGAGGATCATGAGGTTTATTAGGATGGACACTATCTCAATTGGTATGAGGCCTTTTGGGAGATGCCCAAAAACAAATCCGTGCGGACTCGGCCCAAAGCGGACAGTATCATATCAATGCGGGATTTGGGTCCATCCAGTGGTCATAACACTTATCATGTTTTTATTTTATAAATGTCTGATTAATTGATGATAATATGGGTCATACTATGTAAAAAATATAGAAAAAGAGAAAGATTAGGATCTATAGATGCTAGCTACTACAGTTCATGATCTTATAAGTACTTCTTATTTTTCTATTTAACTTTTGGTTTGGCCTTAAATAGAAATTTTTTATGTTACGGTGTTGGGCAGCTTGCAGTAGGATTGTAAGATGTTGTATCATCTATTTTGATATAATATACAGTATAATACATTCAATATGCTCTAATTAAATTCCTCCTGGACTATGTTCAGTAGGGTACTATTATATAAACCCTTAAATAAACACTACTAAATGGTTACCAACTCCATAAATAAAATAAAGAAAAGAGGAAATTAAATTCTAAATAACAGTATGGAGCTAATTAAGATTTAGGAAAAACAATTATATAATTAATAGCAAGCTATTCAAAAAGTATAATTAAGGCAACTTAATTAATTTATAATACCTCGGATTGGGGCTGCTCTTGATCATCTTTTTTCCATATTTTCTCCATTTAAATCCATCATCCATGAATTCAAGATTCGATTTAGTTCTAAATGCAACCCTGAACTCATGTTTCTCCTTGTATTTCTTCACCATCCTTATAACAAAACATGAAAATTTTAATTCACACATACATAAACAAAATGCACAATATCAAGAGCTAAATCATCAATAAATTAAAATTCAAGGCCAAGGTGAACTCACATGTTACTATCCAATGGAATCGAACTCAAACATTCATCAAAAACCGTCGTATTATTTTTAGAACCACTTTTCTCCAAGTGTTCCTCGTCGGACATGAGATAACTCGAACTATCATCAAAATAAAATAAATCATTATGTTTATGATGATCAATATAATTGAAATTAGAGTTGGGAATTTGATCAAAAGTAGGGTTAGGGTTTTGAAAAGGAGGAGTACTAGTGTTCATATTGGAGTAAAAGTTTGAAGAAATTATAATTGGAAAAAAGTATGTTTAGCTTGTGGAAAATGTAACATTCACATTCCTTTTATAAATAATTTTCTTGAGTTAATTAATTGTATTTTTGTCTTTATAAGTTGCATGAAGCTTCATGGAGCCCTTACAAGAGACACGCAATAAAGGTACTCCAAAGCCAAGTGGTGTTTGTACAGTATCGCAAATTGGGATAAGATGACATCAGGCAATTTTATATATGTGGGGTATATATAATAGTGTAAAATGGAATTTGCAGCAAGTGCAAAGTCACTATTTTGATGGGGATGCATTCAAAACACTATATAAATGTTAATAAGGGATATACATATAACTTATATTATTAAAGGGTATTAGTAATCAAGTGGCTTAGCCCACCTGACCACTGGACTCCTCATTTAAGTGGGAGACCCAGGTTCGATTCCCTCTGGAAACAAATTAGAGTTATGAGAGTTATAAGGTGGATTGACGATTTCGTGGAGTATTTGGGTGCTTGAATATAACTTATTAGTTACTATTATAGAACAGTTATTACTCGTGATATCGAAGGGTGCAATTTATATTATAATAGGAATATTTGTATGGATAATTAAATGGTATGACTTACATTACAAAATATTATTAATCGTAATAACTGAAGAGTCAGATCTGTAAATATAAAATCAATTTCATGTGAACAAGTTCACATGATATCTACCCTAAATTTAATTATTTTGGTTCAAAATCTAATTTTATACAGATAAATATATGGTGAATTTTAAAACTCCCACTTTTGATCATTAACTTTATAATGATAACAAAATTATATATATGTGAGACTGTCACATAAGATAAATTTAAATTAAATGTCAGCTTTACCAAGTTTTCCACTAACATATATATTTGTGTTCTTCTTTCTAATTCATTTGTAAATTGTAATCGATTACATGTGAAACGATCTTATGATTAATAAGAAATCGACTTGATAATAAATTGTACACGAATTGTATTAAATCGTTAAATTAGAGCATTGACAATTATATTTTAATATATAATAGCATACATTCATACGTATATTTTCAAGAATGAAAGAGACGTGAGAATGAAGAATGCATGCAATTATAACTTCAACACGGCTCGTGAATTATATTGTAAAATTGAAACACATTATGGATAAAATGGTCTCATTTTGTACCTTAGAATCACTATCTAAAATTTATGTACCTTTAAAAGTCACAAACTTTTAAATTTTGTACTTTGTAGACATTTTCTCTTTATATATAATATTTATTATGACGCCACACCTTCAATCCGGCCCAACCGATCCGACCTCGGTCCAACCTTTTTTGGGGTCGATTCGGTTCAACCACGGGTTCGGTTTTTAAAACATAGATTAAAGGCTTGGGGAACGGGGTAAAACATGACATTGTTTTCAACATATCCCATCATTGAAAATTAAGACCGCCATATTAAGTTAATAATAATCGAAGTCAATGAAACTTTATTAATTAGGAATAAATAATTGTGATATTCTTGTCACGAGAATGTGCATCGAAATGTGGTACGGCTGCTAAAAGTCTCTTAACATGATCCAACAAAAGATTTTTTTTTTCAATTCGATCTTCACCACATAGGAACCTTCCTATATTTTTTTAAAAAATAAAAAATAAACAAAATTATATATATAATTACTACCTTCGTCCCAGATTAGTTTTCATAGTTGACTTTTACACGTGTTTTTGCGAGCGAGTTTTGTATTAGTAATTGAAATAATAAAGTGACTTTTAAGGAGATATATGATAGATGAGCCTTTTATTTATCATACCCCTCCTTAAAAATCATTTTATCATTTCAATTACTAATACAAAACTCACTCGCAAAAACGCGTGTAAAAGTCAACTGTGAAAACTGATCTGTGACGGAGGGAGTATTATGCACACATCCAGAGAGCACATGTGTCTTGTGCATCAAGTGCACCACATTTTTTAAACATGTAATTTAAAAGTTCAACTATTTACATTAAAACATTCACCTTGTTTGGTGTAAAACAAGTTCAATGTCTTAAAAAAATAAACTGCACGTTTAAAAAATGCACTTGAATTGCATGATGTATTTGATTAATACAAAACTTTGTCATATATATATATTCTAAATTAGATCTTATTAAAAAGAAAAAGAAAAGACGGAGGGTCACAACCCGGCCCAAGGTTAAAGCACAAAACACAAACAGAATTTACAAAAACGAGGAGACTAGCCCCAAAGAAGGCAAGAACTAACATCTATGCAAGGGGGCCTAGAGGACTAAGCCCAAGAACACCAAACCCCACCACCAAAGCCAAAGAGACCGTCGAGTGCAAGCAACTCGCGGCCACCCTGCACAAAAGAAAACGAAAAACACCCAATGCAAAGATGAGCAGCCAAATACACACCTCAGCCGTGCTAAAACATGACAAACACTAAAGAACCTAACCTAACAAAACCAAAATTACACCACATGCTGAGAAAGATACCGGATCAAGGTGGCTTCATAGAGTTGAGCCTCGTAAACTTCCGTGTGGCTGCAATGTGCATTGCAGCTGACGTCGGAGAAAAGTCCTTCTAAACTAAATTCAGGTTACTGCCCTTTTTAAAGCCCGTCTTGCCGGACTGTCTTCTGGTCGTGCGCACAGGGCAATAGGTTTCATTTTAAGGGGTGCTGAAGCTGCAACTTTCCGAACCTTTGGGGTGAAAGGCTCCACCTCCGAGTCCTGCAAAAATTGCTCGAAATTTTCAAGCGAGAGTCGTCTCTCCTTCTCCCGCGATGACGGACTGCTCCCCAAACCCGACGTTGAGACCACAACCGAGCAGTCCCCTGCTCATCCAACTCCATTAAATGGGGCATACCAACATCCTCCTCACCACTATTCTTATATTCGTCTGTGACATGCTCAACAAGAGCATTGAAAGAATTATAAGTTGTCATATTCTTCCCTCCGTTGTCATCGTTGCACTAATATCCACTACCAACACTCTTCCCCATTGTGTTCGAATCAAAGCCCAAAGTCGAATTTTCAATAACTCTATTGTCAGCCTTAGTAATCCAAACCTTCTCCCCACCCTTATTCACGTGATTCTGCACTCCCTTCAACCTATGTCTACAATTCTTCCAGTCATGACCAACAATGGCACAGTGATTACAGAAATCAGGAGAATTTTCAATAACAAAGAAAGTAAAAGTACTATGATTTTTCCTTTTAACCAAAATTTTATCCCTAACCTCATTTTTGAAATCGACCTCAACCAAGACCCTCGCGAATTGGCCATATTCCCCATTCAAAGTATTATCATCAATTCATAATGCGTTCCCAAAGAACTGGCTAATGCCCAGATCACAGCAGAATCCCAATAATCAAACGGTAATTCATAGAAGCGTATCCATACCTGAGCTTTAGAAGAACTTATGTTGTAGGGATTGAAATCAGGGCACCAATTCGAAAGACGAAAGGAACCCGGATTAATCCCCCAAGATTTCTTGTTGAATATCCGCTTTCGTTCGAGAGAATCGGCAATAAAGACGTTGAAGAATCCTCTCCCAAGAGGTGTGAGTCTACAATTTTCCTTAAGACCCCAAACCGTTTGCAACTTCTCCTTCAATGCTTTGAAAGAAAACTTACGAATCTCATAAGAAGCCCTTCCAAGAAACGAATCCTTGAAAACTTCCAATCGACGCTGGTATGTATCTTCAGGGATGGTAACGGAGCAGAACTCACCTTCGTTCGCTGGAACCGGGAAAGAAATCGGCGCCGGATCTTGTTTTTGTTGGGAAATAAGGGGTGCCCGGATATATTCGAGTTGAATTTAAATACATATTTAAATTAATCAATTAATTACTAACATGAATTAATCCTAAATCAATTCAACATAATTGACAGTGTGTGTGCGTGTATTTTCAGAGTGTTGTTGAAAATATCATGCAACACGTAGAACAACATATGACAGCGGAAGTATAAAAACGCAGTGCAAAGGATTTCAAAATTTTGTATAGTCTATAATCCAGACTACACGAACCTTATGGTTAAAAACATCACTATAACGAGTAGTGAGATACACACGAATCTCTCACAAGATCCTAAAAGGTGTAGTGAAAAACCACACACCAAAATCAATTTATTCAATCAAGTAACTAATGATCTTATTAAACCTAAAACTTGATCTAATAAGATAAAATCAATACTGATGGGAAATGTTGGAATACACTCGACCAGTACAAATAGACATAGCATCGACCCTCACACTCCACTCACGGTTGTCTCTTGGATGCTACTCTCTTAAGTTTGGAGTAGAGCAAATGATATTTCACTTTAACTCAAAACTTGAATGTCGACCAATGCAGTCTATTTATAGACATTCGGACCAACTGCATTGTCCTATCCACTTGGTGTGAACAGCCTTGAACTTCTCCTCCACTATCTCCATTGTATTGGTGTAACCACCCATGATCTTTCTATTCTCACTCCATTCTAGTGCAACCGCTTGATAATATCCGAAATTATCTTCAACCTGCAATGTAGGAAACATAGAAAAACACATCTATTAAAACAGAGTCAGTGTTAGGAGAAAGGGAAAATTTATGATGTTGTGCAGAATGTTGTCCAACATCTGGAACAACATCCGAGCAACATCAACAAACTTTCCCAATTTGGCCTTTCTACTACAACACACCTGATGTTAAACACAACATCCGAACTTGTGTCAGGAAAGAAACAAATAATAGCCATTCAGAGAACAACTACTATTCAACCAAATCATAATTTAAAAACAAACAAACAAACACAAGCACTAAGTACACCAGCAGTGTACTTAGGCCAAAGTATCCAACAACATAAAGTAAATGACAGAAATATAAACCTATCATCTAATTGTCCATTAACAGAGTTTATAAAGTAAAGAGCAGTAAATAAAAGATTACAACAAAGAAAGGAATTTCTATAGTGAAATAAAGGGAAGGACTGGGCCATTGGAATGACTGCATCTCCATAATCTGCAAATGCTCCCCCATACTTAAAAAACTCCAACTGTCTTGAATCCAATCACTAGTTGTCAGCTCCATAAAGTTGATCAATGATAGCAATGCTCTCAGGAGACATATTTTCCCTGGTAGGTGTCATTAACACCTCATCATCAGTGTTATCAGAGCTATCATCAACCGGTTCAGGAACAATCTGTTCACCAATCTGTTCAGCAGCAACATTTAGGACATCTTCCACAACATCCTCCACAGCCTCATTAACAACATTTTGTACAGCATCTTCAACCTCTTTATCTTCAGCATCATTCTGACCATCTTGTGCAGCAGCACCATCATCATCCTCAGCAACTGATTCATTATCCTTTTCACCTGCATGGCCAGATGGACCAGCTCCATCATCACCACCATCATTATCACCATCATCAGGTGATCCTCCCCCTGTTGGAGTAGAAAACAGGTTTCTCCAGAAGGTTTGCTGTTTAATCAGAGCATCTATGTTCTGCTGGATGGAAGTAATCTGATCAGAAATGAAAGAATTTGTAAAATGAACAGAGGGTGTACCATCTCTTCTGGTTACTGTATAAGGACTGTTGCCAACAGGATGGGCAACATTTTTGGCTTGCGGTTCAGGATCAGACAAAGGAAGATCCACAGTTTTGTTTCCACCTTTCAGCACATGGGATATTCCAAAGCTTGGAACAAATCCACTAATTCTTTCACCTTTTGGCCTCTCAAATTCTAACTTATCCAAGAACTGACAGATTAAACATGGATAAGGAAGAATGCTTCCTTCTGTGTGTTTACCAACAAATGTCATCATGTTATCAAATATAACCTGCCCCAGGTTAAACCTGCTCAAGTGTACAATCTTGTACAACAAGAAGACTTGCTCTTTGGTTAACACAGTAGAGTTTGTTGAGGGAATCCAATTGGAAACAAGCAGCTTATGCATCACAGAATACAAGAAGGTTAATTTGGCAGCAGAAAATTGTAAAGTCCATTTAGAATACCTTCCACCAGTGATGACATACATCACTTCCTTAATATCTAGCTCAACATTATCTTCCTCAGCTTGTCTAGTTTTTAGAAAGACATTGATAAGTTTAGGATTGATTGTTACCACATTGTATCTGAATCTTATCTTTCCATAGTTTGAAGACTTCCAATTGCCACAACTCCTTTTTAAGTTTTCATAGAATTCAACAACCCAACCAACATAATAAGGTTTAACATATTGAAGAGCATGCATCAATGATCTACTCTCTAGAAAATCAATTAGGTTATTTGCTTCAAAGTCTGGGATTTTAATAACCCTTTCATCTATTATGTTCCTTTTGAGCAAAGATTTAACCACAACAGACTTTCTATTATACTCTTCCTTATCATCAGGTTCAGAGTCAGATTCCATTACCTCATCAAAGATTTGATCAAGCTCATCATCAGACTCATCTTGTTCAGGTTCATTTTCTTCAGGTTCCTCTTCCTCAGTATCCTTAGCTTCCGGATCAATTTCTGGTTCAGAATCAGATGATTCAGCAGCATCTGTAGCATTATTCATAGGAGGATCATTTTTCTTTTTGGTTCTCCTTTCTTTCTTAGCCATTAGCTCTTCCATTGTAAGGTCATCATCAGAATCCTCTGGTTCTGCAATAGGGACTTTTGGAATTTCCATTTCTTCATCAGAATCATCAACTTGGATGGGATCATCAGAACCACCATCAGTTCTCTTAGGACGTTTTCCAGTGTAGTCAACTTTTTTGCCTAGGTTTCTCTGTGACATTCTCCTCTTTCCCCATCTATCAACACCTCTTCTGGGAGCCAATTGCTTTTTCCTCAGCCTAATGCTCTTCAAATTCTCCCCCATTCCTTCTAAATCAGAGGAGTCAGCAGCTTTCATTTCAACATCGGCTGTTTGATTTGGGTTTTCAGAAGGGTTTTCAGAAACAAGTTCAGTAACAGGAGTTTCTGAGGGTATTTCTGGAGAGGGTTCTTCAGCCAAAGGTCTGGCTGAGAGATCAACATAGTCAGAAATATTTACTAAGTTAGCACCAAAGTAAATGTCAGGCAAAACGATAGGGTTCTGCTCAACGACTTGTTTTACAAGAAGAGCAACAAGTGATTTTGGAGCGGAATCAGGAATGTGTAGTATAGGAGTTTAGGAATGGAAGAAGACGATGATCCACCAATATTTGTGGAATCATAATTTGGGTTTTGTGCGGCCATTTCTGCAAGAAGGTTCAGAGGGTTTGAGTTTTCTGGAGAAGAAGATTTCGAGGGAGAAGGGTTTGCGTGGGTTTGTGAATGACCAGGAGTGACCGATGGGTTTTGTTTTTCAGCCATTCCACTGCCTTTCTGTCCAATCAAATTAAAGCATAGGCAATTAAAATAATGTAATGAGAAAATAGGAGGGAAAAGTATAGTATGTGACTGAAAATAAAGAAATAACACAAGTAACAACAACAAACCTCGAATCCAATATGCAACAATAGTGTTTTCAGCATTCAATAATAAACATCACAAACAAATCGAACTTAAGTAGAGAAGAAGAAATGGAGGTCATTACACAAAACCACCAAGAAACCGACCAAGAGTGGGGTAAAGAAACCACCCACTAAGACAAGTGTGATCGTGTGTATGTGTAAGGACCGCCAAAAACATTTTCGAAAACCAGGAAACAATATCTAAAATTAAATAGACACAAATCGGGTTCAAATAACTTGTTCAAACCGCAAATTCAACTTATCAGAGCATTAAATAAATTATGTATGATAGATAAAGTTCAATCACTTAAGGTTTCACAAAATGTCGCCCACATATATCTCAACACTCAATTTTGCATGAAATTCATCATCAAAGTGTTGCAACTTTTGAATTTTTCTTTAAACACATGTTCACATTGATCCATCTTTTCAAAAAGAGTGCATCGTAGTAATGAGCTCCGTGCCCCTATAGTTCTTGAATGGATTGTGAACAAACATGGATGTATATTTAATCACCTTTTGAAAAGAGAACATCGTAGTAATGAGCTCCGTCTCCCATAGTTACTCAGTGATTACACATCTAAGTTGTGTTTTATTTTTAATGCATTTAAGAGATATATGCCCAGGACTTTGTATCTAAACCATGATTCAAACAATAAGATCAAAACACTATCATTTAAAGCTAAAAAATAAGCAAAACAACTGAAAAACTCATTATCAGAACCACAATGTTGCTTCAAATGTTGAAAACATTTGTCACAACATCTAGTGTTTATTTCGAGGATATAAAGAAAGACCAAGAGATTTTCTAAGTGAAGAAAACCTCTCATTATCAAAGGGCTTTTGTGAAAATATCGCCAAGTTTTTTTTCAATGAGAAATGTATTCTAACTTCACAACTTTTTCTACAAGATCTCTTATAAAGTGATGTCTTATACTTATATGCTTAGTCAAAGAATGTTGCACATGATTCTTGGAAATATTGATAACACTAGTATTATCACAATAAACAGTCAAAATACCACTTTCCAACCCATAATCATCAAACATCTTTTTAAGCCATAGCAGTTTGTAGGTCCCGAACGGTTTTTGTGAGGGCGTAAGTCTAGAGGGAGGGTGAATATACTCGAAAACTTTTTCGTGCAAGATCAGTGTGATGGCGGGTTCCCGATCAGTCAGCTTAGTGAATCATTTGGATCGATATCAACTTCTTGTCGCGATGGCGATCGATTCGGTTCTATCGGTTTAACCGATGTCGGAAGCTAGTTTTAACCGTGTGAAAAACCCGGCTTTTTTCGTAAATCGATTTTGAAGTCTTTTTTTAATAAGATGACTAAAGTGTCAAACCCGATCGGATCGGTTGTTTGACGCTGATCGATCCTAACTCGTAATATGTATCTTGATTTAAACTCTAGTTGTGTGCAATAGTGTAAAAGCGATTAAGAGCAAGTAAATACACACAAGATTTTTATAGTGGTTGGGACAACCCGATCCTACGTCCACTCTTCCCTATCACAAGGGGCACCAACTTAACCAACTGGACTTAGTTTATTGTGTTAGTCCAACATAGTACAACCAACATATGTTTAAAGAGTTCTCACTCAACCGATCCCAGAAATCAGAACTAGAAACCCTAGTCTGAAATCTTGCAAAACAAACTTAACCTAACTTTTTGGGTTTGGGTAAAGATTTGTTATTGTTCCAACTGGAAATCTATCCTAGTGTTTATGTAGCCTAAAGCTAGAGGATGAGATTTCTATGCTAATAACTAATGGGATGAACACTTATAAAATAAACTTGAATTTTGTGTTCTTCGTGCGGAAATTTGCTTAAGGCTTGAGCTTGATGATAATTTCTGTGTCTTCACTATGAAGAGCAATCCCATATTTATAGACCTCGAAATCAAAGTGCCGTTGGAGAGCAATTTGAATTTCAGGCTATTTTTGGTAGGTTGTAGGATTGATTTGACGTGCTTCAGGAACAGCATAGCCGAAAGCGTGTATATTTGTCCTTTATAGCCGTTTAACTTTGCAGCGCCGAATCCCGTAGTGTCAGCTCCGTACATACGTGTCTCGTTCTCATTGGTTAACAAGTACACTTTTTCAGTGTTTGTTCTATCAACTAAAGTTGACATTCTTCTTGTCCGATAGTACGTATGATCTGGTGTAACATCAGTTGACACCTGGTGTGAGCTGACCTGATCAGATAAAACTGATCAGTCTACCTGATAGAGTCTTCTGGTGCAAGTTGTCTTAGCTCAACTAGCAGACTCGGCTGATATAGGTCTTCTGGTCTTGATCTTCTGGTAGTCATTTGATCTTCAGGTCTTCTGAACTTGAGCTTCATGTCTTCACCTGATCATCCGAATTTGTCTGATCTTCTGACTTGACTTGTCTTCTGACCTCATCTGGTCTTCTGATCTTCTGAACTCATCTGGTCTTCTGATCTTCTGACCTCATCTGGGCTTCTGATCTTCTGACCTCATCTGGTCTTCTGATCTTCTGACCTAACCTATACATATTGAGTTCCCCCTCAATATGTGACCTATCTTATACATCAGTTGTCTATACATTTTAGCTGGTCATCCTATCCTGATTCTAAGTCATCAGTCAGCTAACTGGTCTGACTGGTCCTATTACAAACTGTTTTGGATCTTCCATCAAAACTTAATACAAATTTCCCAACAATTTCCCCATTTTTGATGGAACCAAAACACTTAATCAGAAAAACAGATAACCATGCGAAAAATAAAAACATAGACAACAGAAATCAGAAGACAATGAGATGTTGTCTTAAGATCAGAAAGGTAACTTGTTTTATATATAAGAGTTAAAGATTACAAGTACACAAATTACCTATCATCTGATCTAAAGACAAGACATCTTATGATCTCTTCAAAATGAGAATCTCTGAAGATCTCCTGAAATATTGAAAATCTTGTACATTCTCTGCAGCAAGGCCTCCAGTCTTTCTCTCTCAAATATATCTCATTTCTTAGCAAAATCGTAGAAGAGCTTTTTAAATCCTACTGGGTCAAGAGAGTTATCTGCCCTGAGTGGTGAGATCATTGTCTGAAATTTGGGTGCAGAAGGGATTAAGGACATGATTTTCCCTTCATGCATCACCACCTTGTAGAATTTTGGGTATTTGATCTCCAGCCAATTTAGAAATTCAGCATCGAACTCTCCTCGATCAGTATTTTCTGGTATCTTCTGAATAGTATGCACATCGCTCAACCAGTCGACTTTAATCCTTGTCCATTTAGGAAGCAAGTCTTGTTGGGCCACCAGAATACCTTCAACCTCCTTAGGAAAGGCTCTCTCTTCCCAATCTATATCTTCTACTTCGGCTGCCTTCTTATTCTTTCTTTTGACATACCTTCGGTTCAGACCGACAGCTTTAGCAAGCTTCTTCTTCTTAATAGCCGCTTCTATGAACCCACGCCTCATATGTTGCTCTTCTGTATCTGCAGCTGTCATCTGCGATTGAGACTGGGTCACTACAGGCTTCTTGATCTGCTTGGCCTTCTGCTTTTTCCGTGCTTTTTCTTCTGGCCCAGCAGATTCTTCCTCTTTCTGCAACCTCTTTGCAAGGTCAAGACTTTTCGCCAAATCTTCTTGATCGAATCTCTTCTGAACAGATGATGAGAAATCTTCAATTCTGTCCACCCTTGTTATCAGATCACCAAGGGAGGATTTATGTTCAGATATGGCCTTATCTTGACACTGAATCAGCCTGCTGTGTTCTTCAACAAATTGTAACATCTCAGCAACCTCCGTATCAGGAGTCTCAGCCGCTGTTGTTGGGGGTTGTTATTTTTCTGATCCACCCTCTTCTTCCCCCTTTTTGGTTTCAGCAAAAAGTTTTGATATCCTGATGTTCAGGGCATTGAACTCCCTTAGCATCTCAGATCTTAGCTCGTCAACTGCAAGAGGGGTGATCTAAATAGTGGAGGCAGTTGGGAGAGGTCCCATTACCCGATTAAGAATAGTTTGCAACGCCTTTTGAGCTTTACTGATGGAGCCCTCCAGTCGTCTCCATACAACATCAAGACTTATATCCGTCTTTCCCAATGATGAGTAGATGCTCTGCAGAAGGGTGCCAATGTCGGATAGAATGGAGACCTCTGCTGACAGTTTATCAGATAATGGATCGATACGGCTCATTACTGTTGCTGTAATCTGATTGTGCATGTGCAGCAGTTTGTCGATCGTTATCTTCCTTTATGTCTCCACCAAGGCCTGTTGCTCCTCTCTGAATCTGTCCATCAGGTTTTGAGTCAGCGTTTGAAATTGCTGACCGACAGATGCCTTAACCCCATCTTGTATGTTCTTTGTAAGCAGCTCCAGGGTTTTGGTAGAGATAGTAACAGTCTGATCAGATGTTTAAGCCTCGCCAATCAGGGTCTCATCTGTAGCACCCTTAACTGGTTCATCGACAAGTTGCTCATACTCAGTGTAAGTATCAGCAACATCCTCCTCTTCCTCCTCAGAAATGCCCAGCTTCTGGTGCACCAACCATCTGATATCAGCATCTGTAGCAAGTTCGGCCGTGCTGGATACACCGGCATTCCGCTTTGCCCTTTTCTCCAGGTTCACAAAGTAATCAGGCTCCAAATCGTTCATCAGGATGAGGAAATCTTCTATATCTTTGAGCCTAATGTCCCTCCAAAAGACAATCTCCTCGATCTGCTTTCTGATCCCATGATGATTGATGAGATCAGGGAAGTGCTGGTTCAGTAAAGCATTTACTTGGCGCAGCAGAAAATAGATGGTGGAATCTTCTTGTTCAGGCGAGCCAAGAATTGTTCTAGTGTTGAAGGGGTTGTGGGAGATGGAAACAAATAGATCATCACCAGCAACATCTGGTGTGCGCTCCAGTTGAGAGGGTTCTGGGGCAGGTGATGGAGTTTGTTTTCTGGGTGAGGGGGTAGGGGAAGGAGAAGGGGTAAAAGGTGATTTGGGAGAAGGTTCAGGTGATGGTGAGATGTGGGTTATGGGTGATGGTGTTTTGGAAATGGGTGTGGGTGATCTGGGGAAGAAAGTGGTTCCATGACCTTTGAATAGAGAACTCAGATGAGCTAAGTCAGATGGTTCATACTCAGTCTGAGCCTCCTCAGCTTGTTCACCAGTCTCTCTGGCCTCCACCTGACCTGGTTCTTCCACCAGCACCATTTCCTGTCCTGCTGGCAGATCTCGTTCAGATCCTATGATCTCAACATCGCCGTCCTCATCCCTAAGACCCTCAGAAGGCATTCCAGCCTTCTTTGGCAGCATTGTTGTGATTTTCTTCTGACACTTCACACCTGCATCAGAAGACTTACTCACAACTTGTTTCCTTTTTGCAGCTCTAGCCTTCGGTTGTGCCGCCTTAGACTTTAGCACATACGGAGCAAGGTCATCATCTGATTGTCCAGGCAATTCCTCGTCCTTAAGCAAAATTGCCTTGAACTTTTCCAGGTAAGGTTTCCTCCCAATATCTGACCAGGGATAGTTGGGCATCTTATCAGCAAGGATGATGCTGACTTTGTGAATGTTGCATATGTTTTTGGTCAGCACCACTTGGTTCTGCTCATTCACAGCAAATTTTGCAGATTCTTGCAGCAGTCGATTTTTGAACAACCCCATCCAATTCATATCTGGGGCCTTCTCGATGATAGCAGTCATGCCATGCTGCTTCTGTTGTGTTAATGCGTCTGGACTGAAGGCAATCCCCAAAATAACCTTGGGAAAAATCTCGAACAAGAGTCAGTATTTCCTTCTGAGGTAGGGAACCTTGACATTGGTGATATTTGCGATGTTCCCTGGCCTCAGGAGCACTTTCTGCAGATACTCCTTGTCGGACATCCCGGCATTGAATTCGTCAGGGTAGTTTCTGCCCATTGGGAGTCCAAATATCCTCTGCAAGTCTGCATTTATGACATCAATCCTGTTGCCACCAACGAAGGAATATAGTTCCTTGTTGTCCGTCTCTTTCAATTTCTGCAAAAACTCCAGGGATTCAATTATTGATACACTGTCTAAGTGCCTATAGCAAAACTGTTCTAGTCCACAAGCTCTCAAACACTCCATTATCTCCATGGATTCCGGATCGCGAGTGATGTGGAAGAAGACATATTTTTCATCGATGACGTGCTTAATCTGTTGGGATAACATATGCCAGGATCTATCGGGATGACCTCATAAACACAAATTAAATTAACAATTATTACTAGCATGAATTTACCTAAGTGAATTCAAATAATAATCAATCCAACAACAACATGCAAATAATATTTCACGTAAAAGATCATAGCATGCGGAATTTCTAGGAGTTTACGTAAACGTACCCGTTAGAGAGACGATCTGAGACAGACAGGATCAAGTATCTGGATACCCACCAAAAGTCCTTCTCAAGTATTCCCAAGTCCTCGTCCAATAACCCCGGTGGAAGGTCCTCCAATGAACGATTTATAAAACAAAGGAAAATAAAATTATTGTTGCACCACCTTTGTGGATTTCTAATATTTACAACGCATGGAACAATTCACTCATAATTGAAATTTTTCGAAAATACACAGTCTGTCGACGTTTCAAAATATTTGTTATTTTAGCAACGCTGATATTTTTCCGAAAAATTAATTTTCGTGTTCTGTTGGGGATGAAAAAATCACCCCCTATTTATAAGTGAGGGAGGGATGAAATTTGAGACCAATTAGGGCTTAGGAAAGATCTTTTCTTGATCTCCAAGAAATCTTGAATATATCCAATATATTCTTCTTTCCATGTGTATTTTTCCACAAAATCTCACACCCTTATTTAGCCTTAATTTTTGAAAATTACAAGAAGATTTGCAAGATTGGACCTTTCTTGAATTTATGAGATATTCTTGTATTCCAAGAATACATATCTTTCTCCATAAAATCTTTCCAAGAAAATCAAGAAAATCTTTCTTCCCTTTCTTACACATAATTTTCGAAAAATCCAATTAAAGAAGCCAAGTGGGAGTTTTCTTGAATTTATGGGATAATCTTGTATTCCAAGAATACATTATCTCCTTTGCATAAAATCTTTTCAAGAAAATTTTTCTCCCTCTTTTCTTTAATATTTTCGAAATTATTGAGGAAATATTGCAACAATAAATTTATTTTATTTTAAGCACCTGTATTTATTGGACTATAATTTGGACTACTTGAGGGGCCTTTAGGAGAATTAAGATGGACCTTCCAATGGACTTCTGAATTCCAATATTGAGCCACAATATAATCCAGCCCATTAATATTAATAGATGCCACTATATAATTAATATTGCACTATCCAATCTTAACCCATATTACGGTAATATGGCTCCCGATTATTATATCCCGTGTTTAAGATTATTTAGTCCATTAATTAATTAAGCCACTGAAAAGCTTTATATTAATTAATATCTTTATCCTTGGAGTAAGGACATCCCAGCTTTATTATCCATACCGAAAAATTAATTCCACTTGCAAGATTTGGTATGATAAAGGTTCCGGGAGAAAGACATTGAAAGCACACGATTCTATGTATTAATTTAGCAACTGTTTATTGCCCAAGATATAGGGTATCAAAGTCGCAATGATTCTCTTCCCATTTATAAGTCAAAGCAATAACTACTAATCACACACAGTCCTTATTAAGTGACAGAGATTAAGAAATCAATAACCACTGAGGTCTAACTCTTCATCCCTTAAGTCTGTGCGAATGAGTTTATCCTCTCTGTAGGTTCGCTTCAGCGCATCGAATGCACTAGTGTAATCTCTTGGTCAAGACAAGCCAATCTGAGCCTTACACATCAACTTCTACTAATAGATTGTTCGGATCTATCTAAGTTGTGAAACACGCACTCGTTTACAAGGAACTGCTAACGTGATCTTCTGTGATCTGGTATCACCACGTTAACTACAATGTAACACGTGCTATGAACGGTTTGCAATAATTATATATAACATTCAATCATATTTAAAGCAACAATGATAAACAATTTATTTAAGTAAATAAGTGTTTAATACATAGGTTATAAAAGTAAAAGCATACTTTCACGTATAACCGCAACAATCTCCCACTTATACTCAAAGTCTGCTTTTAAGTATACCACAACACGTCTCGTGTAGTTCTACGTGACATCTAATGCCACCTACACGAACCTAATAATATCTCTCCCACTTATACTCAAAGCAGATTGGCTACGCACTTGACAACCATTCCTCCCACATGTCTCTTGAATGTTTCCAGAGGCAGACACTTTGTGAAAGGATTAACTAGGTTATCCTCCAATGCGATCTTAGCCACATCTACATCTCCTCTCTTAACGATTTCTCGTCTAAGATTTCTTTCCTTCAGTGTGTTTGTTTGACTCGTGGGCTCTTGGTTCCCTTGAATTTGCAACTGCCCCTAGCAAATATTGCTAGACAAATTCGGAACTCCATCCAAGTCCACTAAGAAGATCTAGAGCCAAACTGGTTCCTTCACTACTTCACAAGCAGCTACTTACCCGGCTTCCATGGTTGAGACAGTGATGCATTTCTGCTTCACACTCGTCCATTTCATGGCTACACTTCCCAAATGAAAACACACTAACTGAGGTAGATAGTCTGGAATCTAGGTTTGATTGGAAATCCGAGTTCGTGTATCCCACTGGAAATAAACTGTCTGACTGATAAACCAACATTCTATCTCGAGTTCTTATCAGATAATTCAGAATGTTCTTAACAGCAGTCCAATGTTGATTTTCGGGATTACTTTGATATCTCGCTACCATGCCTATGGCGTAACATATATCCGGTCTCATACACAACATTGCATACATGAGGCTTCCTACTGCTGACGCATAAGGAATGCCTCTCATGTCATCTATCTCCCTTTGTGTCTTAGGGCACATGTCTTTCGATAGATGGATTATGTGCCTGAAAGGTACAAAACCCTTCTTGGAATCTTGCATGTTGAAACGCTTCAAAACGGTATCTATGTATGAAGCTTGCGATAAGCCGGTCATTCTTTTCTTTTGATCTTGAGTGATCTTGATCCCAAGAATATGACCGGTTTCCCCTAAGTCCTTCATATCAAACTGTTTTGACAGCCATACCCTTACGTCTAACAAAACCTTTACATCATTTCCAATGAGCAGAATATCATCTACGTATAGTACCAGGAATACCAAGGCAGTTCCGTCACACTTTCTATAAACACAACTCTCGAAATCGTTTTGATCAAACCCATAAGATTTTATTACATGATCAAAACATTGGTTCCAAGCTCGAGATGTTTGCTTAAGTCCATAAATGGACTTCCTCAGCTTGTACACAAGGTGTTCTTGGCCTTTTCCAATGAAATCTTCGGGCTGTTGCATATAGATTTCCTCGTCAAGACTCTCGTTAAGGATAGTTGTCTTGACATCCATTTGCCAGATCTCAAAATCTAGATGCGCAACTATTGCCAAGAGATTGCGAATGGACTTAAGCATGGCTACAGGGGAAAAGGTTTCTTCATAATCGATACCCTCTTTCTGAGTGTATCCCTTTGCCATAAGCCTAGCTTTAAAGGTTCCCACCTTCCCGTCCGGTCCTCTTTTCCTCTTGTAGACCCACTTGCATCCAATGAGTTTTACCCCATTGTGTGGTTCAACTAGCCCCCACACCTAATTATGATCCATTGAGCCCATCTCGGCTTCCATCGCAGTTTGCCAGGATTCTGAATCCTTATCTTAGACCGCCTCCTTGTAGGACCAGGGGTCTGATTCACTATCCCCGGGGACCAAATCCGAAGATTCTCCTATCCCCATGAATCTCTCAGGTTGTCGGACAACCCTCCCACTACGACGAGGTTCCGATTGTGTCGGTGTGACACTTGGTATATCAACCTGTACAGTTGGTATAGGAGTTTGCCCTCTTATTTCATTTAAGGTAATCTCACTTTTGGGCTTTCGATTGTTCATAAAGTCTTCCCCCAAAAATCTAAATTGCATACTTATTACCACTTTTTGATCTTCGGGACCATAGAACATGCACCCTTTCGTTCCCATGGGATATCCTATAAACAGCCTTAGTTCCGATCGTGCATCTAACTTACCGGCTTCCTTGTCTAGCACGTATGCCGGACACCCCCAAATCCTGAGATGTCTCAAACTGGGCTTGTGCCCGGTCCACAACTCTTTAGGGGTTTTGGGAACCGATTTGGATGGTACCAGATTCAGGACGTAAGCCGCTGTTTCCAAGGCATGACCCCAAAACGACTTGGGTAGATCTGAATAACTCATCATGGATCTGACCATTTCTATGAGTGTTCTGTTTCTTCGTTCTGCAACCCCGTTTTATTGAGGGGTTCCGGGTGCAGTCAACTGGGAAACAATGCTTTCGTCTAACAGGTAGTTCAAAAACTCATCGCTGAGGTATTCGCTTCCACGATCAAATCGTAGAAACTTGATACTCTTTTCCCTATAATTCTCCACTTCGGCTTTGAACTCCTTGAATTTATCAAAGGTTTCCGATTTGTGTTTCATGAGGAAAATGTACCCGAACCTTGAGTAATCATCGATGAAAGTCATTAAATACTCATAGTCACCTCTAGCTTTGGTTGACATTGGACCACACACATCAGTGTGAACGATTTGCAACACTTCTGTGGCACTATTCCCCTTGGCTCCCACTGCCCTCTTGGTCATTTTACCCTCCAAACATGATTCGCAGGTTGGAAGTGGTTCTAACTGTAGGTCCGAGAACGAACCATCTTTCACCAACCTTTGTATCCTATTTAGATTAATATGACCTAATCTTAGATGCCATATAAGTGTCTCGTTCACGTTTTATGAACGTTTTCTCTTATTGCATGAAACAGTCAATGTGTTATAAGATGCATTTTTGTGAGTGGTGTGCACAGTTAATAGTATAGAGATTGTTCCGTAAAGTTTCATGACAGATAATCACATCGTTACGGTAAACATTAACTTGCTTAGAAAAATGAACAAAATATCCATCATTAAATAGTTTTGAAACTGAGATAAGGTTTTTGCGAAAAACTGGAACATAAAGAACATCTCTCAAAACTAAAATCTTGTCTTCAAAAGACTGGTGCACGTCTCCCACTGCTTCAACCACTACTCATGCAATACTGCAAAAACTGCTACTTCACATAGCATTGCAGTAATGCTACTTTCGTGGAATTGCAATACCCGCTACCTTCGTAGCATTGCAATTGTCGTTACTTACGTAATATTGCCCATGTGATGAGGATCTCACTCCCACTAAGTTGTCGGGTCAACTGGAACCTCGTTACGTGAAACATACATGGTCAGCAGATCCCGTATCAACTACCCACGAATGAGAAGTATACGCCGCTAAACAAGTTTCAACAACTAGTGCGTGAGATTTACCTTTCTTTCCGGCCCTTTTGGGGTTTGGAACAGGCAAACCTCCATTGTCCTCTTTCACCGCAATTTAAGCACTTCCCCTTTGGATTTTCCTTGACACCACCGCCATTCCTCATCTTACCATTGCCCTTGGCAACAGTTGAGTTTGATTGCTTATGACTTTTGGTCCTCTTCTTTTTCTTGCCTTCCCTTGGCCTAGAAGATGAAGACGGACCACTTGCCGCCAAAGCTTGAGTTTGGTGCCCCATCAACGTCTCTGCCGTGACCAAATCTTGTAACAAATCAGCTAGCGAGGCCAAAATGCTCAAAACTTTTGGGCTGAGAGTGAAGTACCAAATCGATCTGGGTCTCCAGATCATAATCTCACCCATAACCTCAAGTTTGTTCAGATGAGCCATCTATTTTGAGGACGTAATCCCTTACGGGGTTGCCCTCCACCATTTTCAGCGACAATATCTCTCGCAAGGTGATCTGACGAGTCCCGCATTTTTTACTCGTCAGTTGGCTCATCTGATTTTGGTGTGTCAAGAATCCACTTGTGCTTTTGTGCAGTTAGGATAATCATAATTTTTCGTTTCCAATCAACATAGTTTCCCATACAATTCTATTCACTTTAAGTATATTAACAGTGGATTAAAAGGTTGCGACATGCTGAACTGAAATAAACAACAATTGTGCAAACAAAAAATTATCACATAATTCGATCACATTGTTCATATCAAAATCTCAAAACAATATGAACATGCATCAGCCGACATCTCAAAACAGTTTAAATAGGTCACGTGGGGTGAACTGTCTATTTAAACACATTCAAGCAGGTTACAAACAAACACAATTACAAACCTTTAATTCAAAATTAATAGTCGGCTCCCACTTGACCAATATAAAATTGACAGGGACTTCGGGGAAGTATATGCATATCAATTTTATACCTAAGTAATAATCATGATTAAATACAGAATTATTACTTCGCTTTGAACGAGCCTCGTGGGGAGGGTCATCGTCGCCACTAATAATAATTCACAATCAACCTTTTGGGAATTTATTCATGTGAAAACCATCTTTTGGCCGTTCTGTGGGGGAAATTTCTCCAAAAGAATTCACAAATAAATAAATCATGGAGGTCAATTTGACGTAATTTTATTATCCGGAATAAAATTTGTCAATAAAACATACTTAGTAATTTTTAAAAGTGAGATTTTCTTTTAGACAATTCTAAATCATGCAAACACATTTAACAAATAAAATTGCACGAATTTAAAATAAGCATCAAGACAAAATAAATCACGTTGGGCACATATATCCAACTGTCATGGTTTAAATTCCAAATCTTGATCTTGAGAAATCGTCTCTTCTTTTGCCTTCATCGTTTGTCTCGAAAGGCTCCCACTGAATCCGCAACAGTTCTTTAACAAACATGTCCTCCATTTCGGGTTAGGATGACGTCCGGAAAATGAGTAGCTCACGACCCGGAACACGAGTTGCATGCGCCTAGGCACACGCCCCGGTCCGGATCGGTCATCTCGCCCCGTCGCCCACAACATTGCGCGAAGCATCGCTCGGACGTGCACCCACGCCCGGGGTCCCGTGCCTGGTCGCCCAAACGGCCCGCACACCTAGGTAGTGCGCGCCTTGCGCGCGCAGTGTGCGCCGCCCAACGCCAAGCCCAGCCTCGCGTGTCGTGCGTGCCATGCCTTGCCCCGTCCGCATCCCGCCTTGCGATGCATGCGGTCGCTAGGCCTTCGGCCTAGCCCGTGTGCTCCGCCTTGGCTCGCGTACGTCCGGGCACTTGGACGTCCATCTTTAATTCTTTGTCTCCGTCTTCGTTCATGATCCGGTTACAATTTATTTACGAAAAATAAATAAACCTAGATCTAGACTAGTCTATTACATTGAACAAATTAAACAAATTTAATCTACTCGTGGATTTTCTCACGAGGCAAAACAAATTCGAACGAATCGAATTAAAAAACAACAATTTATTTGCATGTAAATAAGCACATTAAAATACCATGACAATTGGATACCTGCAAAACAGATCTAACAGTTCTACTATCCAATTTCAATTTTAATGAACAACAATTTAAATTACAGTTTAAAAGATCAGAGCCCGAACCAGGGCTCTGATACCAGTTGTTGGGATAACATATGCCAGGATCTATCGGGATGACCTCATAAACACAAATTTAAATTAACAATTATTACTAGCATGAATTTACCTAAGTGAATTCAAATAATAATCAATCCAACAACAACATGCAAATAATATTTCACGTAAAAGATCCTAGCATGCGAAATTTCTAGGAGTTTACGTAAACGTACCCGTTGGAGAGACGATCTGAGACAGACAGGATCAAGTATCTGGATACCCACCAAAAGTCCTTCTCAAGTATTCTCAAGTCCTCGTCCAATAACCCCGGTGGAAGGTCTCCAATGAACGATTTATAAAATAAAGGAAAATAAAATTATTGTTGCACCACCTTTGTGGATTTTTAATATTTCCAACGCATGGAACAATTCACTCATAATTGAAATTTTTCGAAAATACACTGTCTGTCGACGTTTCAAAATATTTGATATTTTATCAACACTGATATTTATCCGAAAAACCAATTTCGTGTTCTGTTGGGGATGAAAAAATCACCCCCTATTTATAAGTGAGGGAGGGACGAAATTTGAGACCAATTAGGGCTTAGGAAAGATATTTTCTTGATCTCCAAGAAATCTTGAATATATCCAATATATTCTTCTTTCCATGTGTATTTTTCCACAAAATCTCACACCCTTATTTAGCCTTAATTTTCAAAAATTACAAGAAGATTTGCAAGATTGGATCTTTCTTGAATTTATGAGATATTCTTGTATTCCAAGAATACATATCTTTCTCCATAAAATCTTTCCAAGAAAATCAAGAAAATCTTTCTTCCCTTTCTTACACATAATTTTCGAAAAATCCAATTAAAGAAGCCAAGTGGGAGTTTTCTTGAATTTATGGGATAATTTTGTATTCCAAGAATACATTATCTCCTTTCCATAAAATCTTTTCAAGAAAATTCTTCTACCACTTTTCTTTAATATTTTTGAAATTATTGAGGAAATATTGCAACAATAAATTTATTTTATTTTAAGCACCTTTTATTTATTGGACTATAATTTGGGCTACTTGAGGGGCCGTTAGGAGAATTAAGATGGACCTGTTGGGGAATGAGTTGCACAGATCTATTCGGGGTGAATATTTAAATACAAATTTAATTCATTAATTATTACTAGCATGAATTAATCCTATATTAATTCAAATAATAATTGCAACAACATATCATGCATATAAAAAGCCACGTAAAACCTACGCATGCGGAATCTACGGGTTTACGTGAACGTACCTCTCGGGATGACAGTAGCTTTGGTCGGACGGACTAACCAAAAGGACTTCCCAAGTATTCCCTTAGCCCTTTCTCGACAATCCGGTGGAAGGATAATCGCGAACAATTAATAAAAGGAAAAAATAAACTTTGTTGCACCACTTATGTGGATTTGCTAATATTTCCAGCACATGGAATTGTACTTGGGAATGAACTAATCATCCCCTATTTATAGGAGAGGGGTTGGTCAAAATTTTAGTAATATTTCAACGTGGGAAAAGACTTTTCTTGGTCACCAAGAAATCTTGAATATATCCCTTATATTCTTTTTCCCATAATTAAAATATTCCACAAAAATCCCACCTCCTCAATATATGGAATTTTCGAAAAATCAAGAGTGCAAGATTTCAAGATTTGGATCTTCTTGAATTTATGAGATATTCTTGTATTTCAAGAAATACATATCTTCCATAATATATTTTCAAGAAAATCTTTCTTGCCCTCTATTTTAAAAAATTTCGAAATATCTCTTATGAATAACCAAGTGGGAGATTTCTTGAATTTAATGAGATAATCTTGTATTCCAAGAATACATATCTTCATTCCATAACAAAATTCAAAGAAAATCTTTCTCCCTCTTTTATCCATAAATTTCGAAAAATTAGAGGAAATATAAGCAACAATATTTATTTTATTTTAATCATCTTTTCAGTTATTGGACTATATGTTGGGCTACTCAGGGGGCCTATAGGAGAATTAAGATTGAACCTTCTAATGGATCTTGAATATCTAATATTGAGCCACAATATAATTCAAGCCCATAAATATTAATTAATCCCACTACATAATTATTATCAGACCATCCATCTTAACCCATATTACAATCAATATGGCTCCCGGTCATTATTTCCGTGTTTAAGATTATCTAGCCCATTAATTAATTCAAGCCACCGAAATAGCTTTCGTTAATTAATATCTTTTGTCTTGGTCGAGGAACGGTTCAACATTATTATCCATACCGAAACTAATTTCACTTGCAAGATTTGGTATGATAAAACTTATGAACCTCCCAAGGGGGCAAATCAAAAAAGCGTGCTTGCACCACGATTCTTCAGATTAAATCTTAGCAATCACATGTGACCAATAATATTGCCCAAGATAAAAAGTATTGAATCTCTCCGATTCGCTACCCATGATAAGTCAAAAGACATAGTTACCAATCCCACGTGATCCTATTTAGGGACGAAGGTTAAGAAACAATGAACCATCGAGGTCTAATTCTTCCTTGTTCGCTTTTGAAGAATTTATCCTCCTCAGAGGTCCTATTCAACAAGATCATCATGCACTAGTGTAATCTCTTGGTCAAGACAAACCAATCGAGCCTTTACACCTCAACCTTTCGCGATGGTTGTTCATTTCCATCTAGGTCGTGAATGGCGTATTTTTTTTTAGTTACAAGGATTTGTTAATTTAATCTTCTTTGATCCGGTATCACTAAATTAACTACAAAGTAACACGCATTTAATTATTGAGCAGATTATGCAATAAATATCTATAACATTCAATCATATTTAAAGCATCGATGATAAACAATTTATTTTAGTAAATAAGTCCGAAAATTGGGGTTTCGATTATACAAAGTAAAAAGCATACTTTTCAGTATAATCCCAACAATCTCCCACTTATACTCAAAGTCTGCTTTTAAGTATACTACAACATGTCTCGAGTAGTCCGTGACATCTAATGTCACCTACACGAACCTAATAATTTCTCCCACTTATACTCAAAGCAGATTGGCAACGGTCTTGACACCCATTCCACTCACATGTCTCTCGAATGTATTCAGAGGTAGACGCTTTGTGAATGAATCTGCTAGGCTGTCCTCAGACGTTATCTTTGCCACATCTATATCTCATCTCTTAACGATTTCTCGTATAAGATGTCTTCCCTTTAATGTGTTTGTTTGACTCATGGACTCTTGGTTCTCTTGAATTTGCAACTGCCCCTAGCAGATATTGCTAGACAAATTCAGAACACCATCAAAGTTCACTAAGAAGATCTAGAGCCCAATCGGTTCTTTCACTGCTTCACAAGCAGCTACTTACCCGACTTCCATGGTTGAGTCAGTGATGCATTTCTGCTTCACACTCGTCCATTTGATGGCTACACTTCCCAAATGGAAACACACTAACTGAGGCAGATAATTTCTGGAATCTAAATCTGATTGGAAATCCGAGTCCGTGTAGCCGATGGGGATTGGAGTATCTGACTGATAAATCAACATTCTATCCCGAGTTCTTTTCAGACACTTCAGAATGTTTTTAACTATCGTCCAATGCGCTTTCCCTGGGTTACTTTGATATCTTGCTACCATGCCTACGGCAAAGCAGATATCCGGTCTCGTACACAGCATTGCATACATAAGGTTTCCGACAGCCGAAGCACAAGGAATACCTTTCATGTCATCTATCTTCTTTTGCGTCTTAGGGGACATTTTCTTGGATAGATGGATTCCAAGCCTAAAAGGTACGAATCCTTTCTTGGAATCATGCATGCTGAAGCGTTTCAAGACAGTGTCTATGTATGAAACTTGTGATAACCCGATCATCCTTTTCTTGCGATCTCGAGTGATCTTGATCCCAAGGACGTGTCCGGCTTTCCCTAAGTCTTTCATATCAAACTGTTTTGAAAACCATGCCCTTACGTCTGATAACACCTTCACATCGTTCCCGATGATCACAATATTATCTACGTATAGTACTAAGAATACCAATGCAGTTCCGATACGCTTCTTATACACACAACTTTCAAACTTGTTTTGATCAAACCCATAAGACTTTATTACATGATCAAAACTTTGGTTCCAAGCACTGGATGCCTGTTTGAATCCGTAAATGGACTTCTTGAGCTTACAAACAAGATGTTCTTGGCCTGTTTCAATGAAACCTTGGGGTTGTTGCATATAGATCTCTTTATCTAGACTTCCGTTAAGGAAAACTGTCTTGACATCTATTTGCCAGATTTCAAAGTCAAAATGTGCAACAATCGATAAGAGAATACGGATGGACATAAGCATGGCTACGGGCGAAAAAAAGTTTCCTCATAATCGATCCCTTTCTTTCTGAGTATAACCTTTCGCCATTAGTCTTGCTTTAAAGGTTTCAACCTTCACGTCCGGTCCTCTTTTCCTCTTATATATCCACTTGCATCCAATGGGTTTGACCATATTAAGTGGTTCGACTAGCTCACACACTCTATTATGAAACGTAGAACCCATTCCGGCTTTCATTGCTATTTGCCAAGAATCTGCATTCTTATCTTGGAGTGCCTCGTCATATGTCCATGGGTCCGACAGGGAATCAAGTCCGAGGACTCTCCTATTCCCATGAATCTTTCGGTCGTCTAACAACCCTCCCACTATGACGAGGCTTGCCAGAAAGCGTGATCGTTTGGTATATCATCTAAGACAATTTGCACCGAGGTTTGCCCTCTAAGCTCATTTAAGGTAATCTCACGGGTTTTCTTTGGTTCATATAGTCTTCTTTCAAAAATCTAAAGTGGGTGCCGATTACCACCTTTTGATCTTGAACTATAGAACATACACCCTTTTGTTCCCTCGGGGTATCCTACAAATAAATTTTTAATTCGATCGAGGATCCAACTTATCGGGCTTCCTTTTGTCCAACATGTAGGCCGGACACCCTAAAGTTCTCATGTGTCTCATACTAGGCTTGCGCTGGGTCCACAATTCTTTGGCATTTTTGGGAACCGATTTGGATAGCACCAAGTTCGGAATGTAAGTCATTTGTTTCCAAGGTATGACCCCGGAAACGATTTCGGGAAGATCCGCATAACTCATCATTGATCTAACCATTTCCAAAAGAATTATGTTACTTCGCTCGCAACCTTATTTTGTTGAGGGGGTTCCGGCAAAATGGAGGGATACAATCCTTCATCAGATAAGTAGTTCAAAAACACATCGCTGAGGTATTCGCCTCCACGATCAGATCGTAGAGACTTGATACATTTTTCCCTATGATTCTCTGTTTGAGCCTTAAATTCTTAGAATTTTCAAAGGTCTCATATTCATGCTTCATAAGGACAATGTACCTTGAGTAATTATCAATAAAATTACTCATAACCTCCTCTTGCTTTGGTTGACATTTGACTAAATACATCTATGTGAACGATCTCTAACACTTCTTTAGCCCCATTCCCCTTGGCTCCAAATGCCATCTTGGTCATATCACCCTCCAAACATGATTCGCAGGTTGGATTTGATTCAACTTGGAGACGCTCCAGTGAACCATCTTTCACCAACCTTTGGATCCTCTTTGGATTTATATGACCTAATCTTAGATGCCAAAGAAGTATTTCGTTCACGCTTTCTTAGTTGATGTGTTATAGGATGCATTTCGTGAGTGGTGTGCACAGTTAATTTTATAGAGATTTTTCATCAATGTCCCATAACAGGTACACTCATCATTTCAAAAATGATGTCATTCTTATTAGAAGAAACTTAGTGTCCTTTAATCGAATTTTAGAAACTGAAAGTGAATTCTTTCTAAAACTGGGAACATAAAGATAATCTAAAAAAAAACTTTATCTTCAAAAGATAGGTGCACTTCTCCCACGGCTTTAACTGCTACTCATGTAGCATTGCAATGTCTGCTACTTGCGTAGTATTGCAATAATCGTTACTATCGTAGCATTGCAATATCTGCCACTTCCGTAGCATTGCAACGTCTTCTACTTTCGTAACGTTGCCCAGTGTGATGAGGATCTCACTCCCACTAAGTTGCCGGATCATTTAGAACCCGTGAAGCCAACATGATTAGTGGATCTCGTATCAACCACCCACGAATGAGAAGTATACGCCGCTAAACAAGTTTCAACAACTAGTGCGTGAGAATTACCTTTCTTTCCGTCCCTTTTGGGGTTGGAACAGGCAAAACCTTCATTGTCCTCTCTCACCACAGCTTAAGCACTTCCTCTTTGGATTTTCCTTAACACAACAAGCATTCCTCATCTTACCATTGCCCTTGGCAACAGTTGAGTTTTATTGCTTATGGCCTTTGGTCCTCTTCTTTATCTTGCATACCTTTGGCCTAGAAGATGAAGACGGACCACTTGCCGTCAAAGCTTGAGTTTGGTGCCTTATCAACATTTCTGCCGAGACCAAAAGCTTGCAACAAATTAGCTAGTGAGGCCAAAATGCTCAAAAACTTTTTGGGCAGAGAGTGAAGTACCAAATTCATCTGAGTCTCCAGATCATAATCTGCACTCAGAATCTCAAGTTTGTTCAGATGAGCCATCTATTTTGAGGACATAATCCCTTACGGGTTTGCCCTCCACCATTTTCAGCGACGACATCTCTCGCAAGGTGATCTGACGAGTCCCGCATGTTTTGACTCGTCAGTTGGCTCATCTGATTTTGGTGTGTCAAAATCCACTTGTGCTTTTGTGCAGTTAGGACAATTATAATTTTCTAATCAATATAGTTTCCATACATATTTGACTTTAAGTATAATAACAGTGGATTAAAAAGTAACGACATGCTGAACTGAAATAAACAACTATATGCAATAGCACAAGTATATCACAAGGTTCGATCACATGCATCATATTAAAATCTCAAAATAATATGAACATGCATCAGCCAATATCTCAAAACAGTTTAAATAAGCCAAGTGGGGTGGGTCATTATTTAAACACATTCAAGCAGGTTACAAACAAGAACAGTTACAAACCTTTAATATCCAGATTAATAGTTGGCTCCCACTTGACCAATATAAAATTAACAGGGACTTCGGGGAAGTATATGCATATCAATTTTATATCTAAGTAATAACCATGATTAAATATAGGATTACTATTTCGCTTTGATCGAGCCTCGTGGGGAGGGTCATCGTCGCCACTAGTAATAACCCACAATCATCCGTTCGGAATTCATTCATGTGAAACCTATCTTTTGACCGTCCCGTGGGGGAATTTCTCCAAAAGAATTCACAAATAAATAAATCATGGAGATCAAAATTAATTCAATTTTATTATCCGGAATAAAATTGTCAATTAATTATTTAAACATACTTAGTAATTTTGAAGTTGAGATTTTTCCATTTGGCAACCATCATGCAAACACATTTAAACAAATTAAATAAAGCATAAGATAGCACAAATAAATCAAGCAAAACAGAAAAATAAACATATTGGGCACAAATTATCCAACTGTCATGGTTTGATTTTTCTTGACTTGATCTTGAAAAACCGTCTCAATTTCTCCCGCTCGTTCGTCTCGAAAAAATACTTCATCTCGAACCGCCATGGCAGTTTCCTCGCGGCCGGGCACGCCCGCATCCGGCCGCCACTTGGCTGGGACAGACTTTAGGCGACCTCGACATCCGGCCGGGCCGTGCATAAGTGCCTCGCACGCCTCAGCGGTATCGGCGGGGTGTCTGAGCCAGGCGTGCATCGCATCCTAGCAGCATCGCCCGCGTCCTCGGCGGCCTTCGCCTCTCTCCGCGCCCGTTACCGCGGCGCCCGTGCATCCACCTTTTGTTCGCTTTGGGCGCGCACCACCGATGCCGCGGCCCTCATCTCGGCGTTAACAATGGCGGCCTCGCCATGCGCCCAAAAAGCGTCACGCGTACGTTACATGAGCAAATCTCACGCTTGGCCCGGTTTTCGATTTCGCCTTTAATTCTTTTCTCTTCGTTTTCGATCCGGTTATAATTTATTTACAAAAATAAATAAACCTAGATCTAGACTAGTCTATTACATTGATCAAATCAAACAAATCCTAGTTACTCGTGGATTTTCTCACGAGGCAAAAAACAAACCGAAACGAATCGAATTAAAAAACCACGGTTTATATGCATGCAAAATAAAACATTAAAATCCATGACAATTGGATACCGCAAAACAGTATCTAACAGTTCTACTATCCAATTTCAAATTTAATGTCCACTTAATTAAATTACAATTTAAAAATTTGAGTCAAAACAAATTGGCTCGATACGATTGTTGGGAATGAGTTGCACAGATCTATTCGGGGTGAATATTTAAATACAAATTTAATTCATTAATTATTACTAGCATGAATTAATCCTATATTAATTCAAATAATAATTGCAACAACATATCATGCATATAAAAAGCCACGTAAAACCCACGTGACGGAATCTACGGGTTTACGTGAACGCATACCTCTCGTGATGGCAAAGTGGCTTTTGGTCGGACGGACTAACCAAAAGGACTTCCCAAGTATTCTTTAGCCCTTGCTTTCGACAATCCGGTGGAAGGATACTTTCATGAACAATTAACAAAAGGAAAAAATAAACTTTGTTGCACCACTTATGTGGATTTGCTAATATTTCCAAAGACATGGAATTGTACTTTGGGAATGAACTAATCATCCCCTATTTATAGGAGAGGGGTTGGTCGTAAATTTTAGTGATATTTCAAAGTGGGGAAAAAGACTTTTCTTGGTCACCAAGAAATCTTGAATATATCCCTTATATTCTTTTTCCCATAATTAAAATATTCCACAAAAATCTCACCTCCTCAATATATGGAATTTTCGAAAAATCAAGAGTGTAAGATTTCAAGATTTGGATCTTCTTGAATTTATGAGATATTCTTGTATTTCAAAAAATACATATCTTCCATAATATCTTTTCAAGAAAATCAAGAAAATCTTTCTTGCCCTCTATTTTCAAAAAAAATTTGAAATATCTCTTATGAATAACCAAGTGGGAGATTTCTTGAATTTAATGAGATAATCTTGTATTCCAAGAATACATATCTTCATTCCATAACAAAATTCAAAGAAAATCTTTCTCCCTCTTTTATCCATAAATTTCGAAAAATTAGAGGAAATATAAGCAACAATATTTATTTTATTTTAATCACCTTTTCAGTTATTGGACTATATGTTGGGCTACTCGGGGGGCCTTTAGGAGAATTAAGATTGGACCTTCTAATGGATCTTGAATATCTAATATTGAGCCACAATATAATTCAAGCCCATAAATATTAATTAATCCCACTACATAATTATTATTGCACCATCCATCTTAACCCATATTACAGTCAATATGGCTCCCGGTCATTATTTTCCGTGTTTAAGATTATCTAGCCCATTAATTAATTCAAGCCACTGAAATAGCTTTTCGTTAATTAATATCTTTTGTCCTTGGTCGAGGAACGGTTCAACATTATTATCCATACCGGAAACTAATTCCACTTGCAAGATTTGGTATGATAAAACTTATGAACCTCCCAAGGGGGCAAATCAAGCAAAAGCGTGCTTGCACACGATTCTTCAGATTAAATCTTAGCAATCACATGTGACCAATAATATTGCCCAAGATAAAAAGTATTGAATCTCTCTGATTCGCTACCCATGATAAGTCAAAGCAATAGTTACCAATCCCACGTGATCCTATTTAAGGGACGAAGGTTAAGAAACAACGAACCACTGAGGTCTAATTCTTCCTTGTTCGATTCTCAAGAATTTATCCTCCCAGAGGTCCTATTCAAAGACATCGGTCATGCACTAGTGTAATCTCTTGGTCAAGACAAACCAATCTCGAGCCTTACACCTCAACCTTTTGCGATGGTTGTTCATTTCCATCTAGGTCGTGAATGGCGTACTTTTTAGTTACAAGGATCGTTAATTTAATCTTCGTGATCCGTATCACTAAATTAACTACTGATGTAACACGCATTTAATTATTGAACAGTTATGCAAAGAAATATCTATAACATTCAATCATATTTAAAGCATCAATGATAAACAATTTATTTCAAATAAATAAGTCGAAAATTCGGTTTTCGATTATACAAAGTAAAAAACATACTTTTCAGTATAATCCCAACAATCTCCCACTTATACTCAAAGTCTGCTTTTAAGTATACTACAACATGTCTCGAGTAGTCCGTGACATCTAATGTCACCTACACGAACCTAATAATTTCTCCCACTTATACTCAAAGCAGATTGGCAACGGTCTTGACACCCATTCCACTCACATGTCTCTCGAATGTATTTAGAGGTGGATGCTTTGTGAATGGATCTGCTAGGCTGTCCTCAGACGTTACCTTTGCCACATCTATATCTCATCTCTTAACGATTTCTCGTATAAGATGTCTTATTTTTTAATGTGTTTTTTTTGACTCATGGACTCTTGGTTCTCTTGAATTTGCAATCGCCCCTAGCGAGATATTGCTAGACAAATTGTAACACCATCAAAGTCCACTAAGAAGATCTAGAGCCCAATCGGTTCTTTCACTGCTTCACAAGCAGCTACTTACCCGACTTCCATGGTTGAGTCGTTGATGCATTTTGCTTTCACACTCGTCCATTTGATGGCTACACTTCCCAAATGGAAACACACTAATCGAGGCGAGATAATTTATGGAATCTAAATCGATTGGAAACCGAGAGTCCGTATGGCCGATGGGGATTGGAGTATCTGACTGATAAATCAACATTCTATCCCGAGTTCTTTTCAGACACTTCAGAATGTTTTTAACTATCGTCCAATGCGCTTTCCCTGGGTTACTTTGTTATCTTGCTACCATGCCTACGGCAAAGCAGATATCCGGTCTCGTACACAGCATTGCATACATAAGGTTTCCGACAGCCGAAGCACAAGGAATACCTTTCATGTCATCTATCTTCTTTTGCGTCTTAGGGGACATTTTCTTGGATAGATGGATTCCAAGCCTAAAAGGTACGAATCCTTTCTTGGAATCATGCATGCTGAAGCGTTTCAAGACAGTGTCTATGTATGAAACTTGTGATAACCCGATCATCATTTTCTTGCGATCTCGAGTGATCTTGATCCCAAGGACGTGTCCGGCTTTCCCTAAGTCTTTCATATCAAACTATTTTGAAAACCATGCCCTTACGTCTGATAACACCTTCACATTGTTCCCGATGATCACAATGTTATCTACGTATAGTACTAAGAATACCAATGCAGTTCCGATACGCTTCTTATACACTCAACTTTCAAACTTGTTTTGATCAAACCAATAAGACTTTATTACATGATCAAAACTTTGGTTCCAAGCCCTGGATGCCTGTTTGAATCCGTAAATGGACTTCTTGAGCTTACAAACAAGATGTTCTTGGCCTGTTTCAATGAAACCTTGGGGTTGTTGCATATATATCTCTTTATCAAGACTTCCGTTAAGGAAAACTGTCTTGACATCTATTTGCCAGATTTCAAAGTCAAAATGCGCAGCAATCGATAAGAGACTACGGATGGACTTAAGCATGGCTACGGGCGAAAAAAAGTTTCCTCATAATCGATCCCTTTCTTTCTGAGTATAACCTTTCGCCATTAGTCTTGCTTTAAAGGTTTCAACCTTCCCGTCCGGTCCTCTTTTCCTCTTATATATCCACTTGCATCCAATGGGTTTGACCCCATTAAGTGGTTCGACTAGCTCCCACACTCTATTATGAAACGTAGAACCCATTCCGGCTTTCATTGCTGTTTGCCAAGAATTTGCATTCTTATCTTGGAGTGCCTCGTCATATGTCCATGGGTCTAATTCCGGGAATCAAGTCCGAGGACTCTCCTATTCCCATGAATCTCTCGGGCTGTCTAACAACCCTCCCACTATGACGACGAGGCTCGGTTGCCAGAAAGCGATCGTTTGGTATATCATCTAAGATACTTGGCACCGAGGTTTGCCCTCTATGCTCATTTAAGGTAATCTCACTACGGGTTTTCTTTGGTTCATATAGTCTTCTTTCAAAAATCTAAAGTGGGTCTTGATTACCACCTTTTGATCTTTGAACTATAGAACATACACCCTTTTTTGTTCCCTCGGGGTATCCTACAAACAAATTTTTAATTTCGACGAGGATCCAACTTACCCGGCTTCCTTGTCCAACATGTAGGCCGGACACCCCAAAGTTCTCATGTGTCTCATACTAGGCTTGCTTGGGTCCACAATTCTTTGGCGTTTTGGGAACCGATTTGGATAGCACCAAGTTCAAAATGTAAGTCATTTGTTTCCAAGGTATGACCCCGTAACGACTCGGGAAGATCCCGATAACTCATCATTGATCTAACCATTTCCAAAAAATTTTGTTACTTTTCGCTCTGCAACCCCGCTTTTGTTGAGGGGTTCCGGTGCTGATGGGAGGGATACAATCCTTCATCGATAAGTAGTTCAAAAACACATCATTTGAGGTATTCGCCTCCACGATCGGATCGTAGAGACTTGATACGTTTTTTTCCCTATGATTCTCTGTTTGAGCCTTAAATTCTTAGAATTTTCAAAGGTCTCATATTCATGCTTCATAAGGACAATGTACCTTGAGTAATTATCAATAAAATTACTCATAACCTCCTCTTGCTTTGGTTGACATTTGACTACATACATCTATGTGAACGATCTCTAACACTTCTTTAGCCCCATTCCCCTTGGCTCCAAATGCCATCTTGGTCATATCACCCTCCAAACATGATTCGCAGGTTGGATTCGATTCAACTTGGAGACGCTCCAGTGAACCATCTTTCACCAACCTTTGGATCCTCTTTGGATTTATATGACCTAATCTTAGATGCCAAAGAAGTATTTCGTTCACGCTTTCTTAGTTGATGTGTTATAGGATGCATTTCGTGAGTGGTGTGCATGCGATTAATTTTATAGAGATTTTTCATCAATGTCCCATAACAGGTACACTCATCATTTCAAAAATGATGTCATTCTTATTAGAAGAAACTTAGTGTCCTTTAATTGAATTTTAGAAACTGAAAGTGAATTCTTTCTAAAACTGGGAACATAAAGATAATCTCAAAAAAAACTTTATCTTCAAAAGATAGGTGCACTTCTCCCACGGCTTTAACTGCTACTCATGTAGCATTGCAATGTCTGCTACTTGCGTAGTATTGCAATAATCGTTACTATCGTAGCATTGTAATATCTGCCACTTCCGTAGCATTGCAACGTCTTCTACTTTCGTAACGTTGCCCAGTGTGATGAGGATCTCACTCCCACTAAGTTACCGGATCATTTAGAACCCGTGAAGCCAACATGATTAGTGGATCTCGTATCAACCACCCACGAATGAGAAGTATACGCCGCTAAACAAGTTTCAACAACTAGTGCGTGAGAATTACCTTTCTTTCCGTCCCTTTTGGGGTTGGAACAGGCAAAACCTTCATTGTCCTCTCTCACCGCAGCTTAAGCACTTCCTCTTTGGATTTTCCTTGACACAACAAGCATTCCTCATCTTACCATTGCCCTTGGCAACAGTTGAGTTTTATTGCTTATGGCCTTTGGTCCTCTTCTTTATCTTGCCTACCTTTGGCCTAGAAGATGAAGACGGACCACTTGCCGTCAAAGCTTGAGTTTGGTGCCTTATCAACATTTCTGCCGAGACCAAAAGCTTGCAACAAATTAGCTAGCGAGGCCAAAATGCTCAAAAACTTTTTGGGCAGAGAGTGAAGTACCAAATTCATCTGAGTCTCCAGATCATAATCTGCACTCAGAATCTCAAGTTTGTTCAGATGAGCCATCTATTTTGAGGACATAATCCCTTACGGGTTTGCCCTCCACCATTTTCATCGACGACATCTCTCGCAAGGTGATCTGACGAGTCCCGCATGTTTTGACTCGTCAGTTGGCTCATTTGATTTTGGTGTGTCAAAATCCACTTGTGCTTTTGTGCAGTTAGGACAATTATAATTTTCTAATCAATATAGTTTCCATACATATTTGACTTTAAGTATAATAACAGTGGATTAAAAAGTAACGACATGCTGAACTGAAATAAACAACTATATGCAATAACACAAGTATATCACAAGGTTCGATCACATGCATCATATTAAAATCTCAAAAAAATATGAACATGCATCAGCCAATATCTCAAAACAGTTTAAATAAGCCACGTGGGGTGGGTCATTATTTAAACACATTCAAAGGTGTTACAAACAAGAATTTACATAAACCTTTAATATCCAGATTAATAGTTGGCTCCCACTTGACCAATATAAAATTGACAGGACTTGGGTAAGTATATGCATATCAATTTTATACCTAAGTAATAACCATGATTAAATACTGGGATTACTATTTCGGCTTTTGATCGAGCCTCGTGGGGAGGGTCATCGCCGCCACTAGTAATAACCCACAATCATCCGCTTCGAATTCATTAATATGAAACCTATCTTTTGACCGGTCCCGGGGAATTTCTCCAAAAGAATTCACAAATAAATAAATCATGGAGGTCAAAATTAATTCAATTTTATTATCCGGAATAAAATTGTCAATTAATTATTTAAACTACTTAGTAATTTTGAAGTTGAGATTTTTCCATTTGGCAACCATCATGCAAACACATTTAAACAAATTAAATAAAGCATAAGATAGCACAAATAATTCAAGCAAAACAGAAAAATAAACATATTGGGCACAAATTATCCAACTGTCATGGTTTGATTTTTCTTGACTTGATCTTGAAGAAACACGTCTCAAATTTCTCCCACTTCTCGTCTCGAAAAAAATACTTGCTCGAACCGCCATTTTCCCGGGATGCACGCCAAGATCCCCGGCCACTTGGCTGGGGCAGCCTTAGGTAGCCTCGACACCGCCCGGTGAATACGCCCGCCCTCGCAATGCCTCGGAGGTCGGAAGTCGGCGATTCTCGGCGACACAAGATCAAGACGCTCGCTTATCATCCGCCGCTCGCCCGCGTCCTCGGCGGCCTTCGCCTCGGCTCCCATGCAGCATCCACCTTGTCGCTCGGCGAGGAAGCAAGCGCAGACCGCTTTTGTCCATCATCCATCAGCTTCTTGGGGCCAGCTTCGCAGCTGGCCACACTGCGTCTTAGCCTTAGCCAGCGTCTGCGCCCAGCGTCCGGCTCAGCGCCCGCCAATCTACCAGGCCGGATTTACGTCCTTCGATTTCTTCGTCTCTTCGTTTTCGATCCCATTTACAATATATTTACAAAAAATAAATAAACCTAGATCTAGACTAGTCTATTACATTGATCAAATCAAACAAATCCTAGTCTACTCGTGGATTTTCTCACGAGGCAAAACAAATCCGAACGAATCGAATTAAAAACCACAGTTTATATGCATGCAAAATAAAACATTAAAATCCATGACAATTGGATACGCAAAAAAACAGATCTAAACGGTTCTACTATCCAATTTCAAATTTAATGTCCACTTAATTAAATTACAATTTAAAAATTGAGAGTCAAACAGTGGCTCGATGCGATTGTTGGGAATGAGTTGCACAGATCTATTCGGGGTGAATATTTAAATACAAATTTAATTCATTAATTATTACTAGCATGAATTAATCCTATATTAATTCAAATAATAATTGCAACAACATATCATGCATATAAAAAGCCACGTAAAACCTACGCATGCGGAATCTACGGGTTTACGTGAACGTACCTCTCGGGATGGCAGTGGCTTTGGTCGGACGGACTAACCAAAAGGACTTCCCAAGTATTCCCTTAGCCCTTGCTTGACAATCCGAGTGGAAGGATACTCGCGAACAATTAACAAAAGGAAAAAATAAACTTTGTTGCACCACTTATGTGGATTTGCTAATATTTCCAGCACATGGAATTGTACTTGGGAATGAACTAATCATCCCCTATTTATAGGAGAGGGGTTGGTCGAAATTTTAGTGATATTTCAATGTGGGAAAAGACTTTTCTTGGTCACCAAGAAATCTTGAATATATCCCTTATATTCTTTTTCCCATAATTAAAATATTCCACAAAAATCCCACCTCCTCAATATATGGAATTTTCGAAAAATCAAGAGTGCAAGATTTCAAGATTTGGATCTTCTTGAATATATGAGATATTCTTGTATTTCAAGAAATACATATCTTCCATAATATCTTTTCAAGAAAATCAAAAAATCTTTCTTGTCCTCTATTTTCAAAAATTTCGAAATATCTCTTATGAATAACCAAGTGGGAGATTTCTTGAATTTAATGAGATAATCTTGTATTCCAAGAATACATATCTTCATTCCATAACAAAATTCAAAGAAAATCTTTTTCTCCTCTTTTTATCCATAAATTTCAAAAAATTAGAGGAAGTATAAGCAACAATATTTATTTTATTTTAATCACCTTTTTAGGTTATTGGACTATATGTTGGGCTACTCAGGGGGCCTTTAGGAGAATTAAGATTGGACCTTCTAATGGATCTTGAATATCTAATATTGAGCCACAATATAATTCAAGCCCATAAATATTAATTAATCCCACTACATAATTAATATTGCACCATCCATCTTAACCCATATTACAGTCAATATGGCTCCTGGTCATTATTTCCCGTGTTTAAGATTATCTAGCCCATTAATTAATTCAAGCCACTGAAATAGCTTTCCGTTAATTAATATCTTTTGTCCTTGGTTGAGGAACGGTTCAACATTATTATCCATACCGGAAACTAATTCCACTTGCAAGATTTGGTATGATAAAACTTATGAACCTCCCTAAGGGGGGCAAATCAAGCAAGCGCATTTCTTGCACACCATTCTTCAGATTAAATCTTAGCAATCACATGTGACCAATAATATTGCCCAAGATAAAAAGTATTGAATCTCTCTGATTCGCTACCCATGTTAAGTCGAAGCAATAGTTACCAATCCCACGTGATCCTATTTAAGGGACGAAGGTTAAGAAACAACGAACCACTGATGTCTAATTCTTCCTTGTTCAGTTCTGAAGAATTTATCCTCCCTGAGGTCCTATTCAAAGACATCACCATGCACTAGTGTAATCTCTTGGTCAAGACAAACCAATCTCGAGCCTTACACCTCAACCTTTTTTGCGATGGTCGTTCATTTCCATCTAGGTCGTGAATGGCGTATTTTTTTAGTTACAAGGGACCTGTTAATTTAATCTTCTGTGATCTGGTATCACTAAATTAACTACAGTGTAACACGTACAAATTATTGAACAGTTATGCAGTAAATATCTATAACATTCAATCATATTTAAAGCATCAGTGATAAACAATTTATTTCAAATAAATAAGTCCGAAAATTAGGTTTTCGATTATACAAAGTAAAAAGCATACTTTTCAGTATAATCCCAACAATCTCCCACTTATACTCAAAGTCTGCTTTTAAAGTATACTACAACATGTCTCGAGTAGTCCTTGACATCTAATGTCACCTACACGGGGACCAATCAAGCAAGACATTGCAAGCACACGATTCTCTGTATTAATTTAGCAACTGTCGTGCAATTAATATTAATGCCAAAGATATAGGGTATCGAAGTCGCAATGATTCTCTTCCCATTTATAAGTCAAAGCAATAACTACTAATCACACACAATCCTTATTAAGTGACAGAGATTAAGAAATCAATAACCACTGAGGTCTAACTCTTCATCCCTTAAGTCAGTGCGAATGAGTTTATCCTCTCTGTAGGTCCGCTTCAGCGCATCGAATGCACTAGTGTAATCTCTTGGTCAAGACAAGTCAATCTGAGCCTTACACATCAACTTCTACCAATAGATTGTTCGGATCTATCTAAGTTGTGAAACACACACTCGTTTACAAGGAACTGTTAACGTGATCTTCTGTGATCTGGTATCACCACGTTAACTACAATGTAACCCGTGCTATGAACGGTTTGTAATAAATATATATAACATTCAATCATATTTAAAGCAACAGTGATAAACAATTTATTTCAGTAAATAAGTGTTTAATACATAGGTTATACAAAGTAAAAGCATACTTTCACGTATAACCCCAACATAATCATGGAGGAGTAATCACAGGATTCTGTAGATGTCATTTTCTGAAAACATATCACCATATAAACATTTATCAGTGATTTATCATAAGTATAGGCATACACACAACAAATTAAACACTGCAAATTACCAGAGAAGCGATTTGAGTGAATTTGAAGAAAATAAGAAATCGCATGAGTAATTTGAAAGGGTTGATTTTTTTCTGGAAAATGACTGCGTGTTTGAATGTAGAGAAGATGAAAAGGTTCCAGAAATGGTATTTTAGGGTTTATATAAGTGAGAGGGAAAATAAATTTTTGCATGAAAATTTGAAATACTCGAGTGTCCTTGATTTAATCGGACGATCAAGATTGACACCATAAAAAGTAATTAAATCGTGCGGTCAGGGATTAAAACCGGCAGACTTTTGGACTTAAAAGTTCGCAATAAATGCATTTAACACAAAAATCCCACGTCCGCATTTAATGCTTGCAGGCATGATGTCATAAAGTAATGGAAACAGTAATAGCTAACATAGAATAGGCATAAAGATAAATCAGAAAACGTATCTGACTGACTGATATTGTAATCAGTCAGTTACCACTGTGTTCTGATCTGATTCGCCTGATTACTGTTGACCTTACTGATGGTAGCCTATCCCTTAGTATTTTCCAATAATGTCCCACTTATCTGATCAGATTTCTGCTGATCCAATCTGATCAAGTCAGGTCTTGGGATGTGTGCTCCCGCCAAAACCTCATCCTCGGGGAGGCGAAGAGTCGCCTCGATTTACTGAATCGGTGTGATGTGTGACATGCCCATAATGATGACCTGTCACTTTGTGATGTTATACGCCATGAACTAACCCAATCAGCAGTCGCGTATCACCTACGCGCTACCACTTGCGACACTAATTTCTTTGGGGGGCCTCGAGAGTTCAAATATTGCATTTCCACCCCCACTTATCCTCTATAAATAGGACGTGGTTTTAGACATACAACCCATTGTACTCTCTCCCCACACTTACCGTTCTCAAGCTTGTGCATGGGAAATTCTGGCAAGTCCAATTCCGACGAGTCCTTAATTTCAAGGCGTCCTCCGGCAATAAGCTTTTTTCTACTCTACACAAATGGCCTCCGGTTCTCAGTCCATCCTTGTTCTTCCCCCGTTTCTGATTTCATTTTCATCGGAGGATGATCATACGGCCATTACCAAGCTTTACTGCCACCCTGGTGGTGGATCTGTCGCCGCCAACATGGAGGTGGCCGTCTGTGCCTTGGGCGCCGATCGGGATGACAGGATTAACGACGATGAGCAACTTCTGACATGTAATATGGATTTAGTATTGTATATGCGAACTCGATCAAGCCAAAATGCCCTTCACAATCCCTTGAGTTCGCACCACATGTATGACACTCGTGTTCATTTAAAGCGGGAAGTCTCATCGTAGCATCTGACACTTCACGGTGCTGTCAAAACATCATTTTCTGATAGTTTTGCAGCATCTTCCTCATATGAAGCACTGAGATGAATTCCCTGGGAACCGTGACTCAGTAACTCCTTAGTATGAAACAAGTCGCTAGCCTGCCTCTGGGCCTTATTGTAATAGTTCGACCTCTGGGTCTTATTGTAATTTTTCGACCTCCGGGTCTTTATCAATGAAATTCTCTTTTAATTCCATGTTTTGTTGACTCGTTTTCCTTATGCGATTTTTCCCTAGTCCTTGTCGTCTTAATATTTATACAACTTGTTTATTGGACATTCGCTTAATCATCTTACAAAGTCGGAACATCCAATATGATCAGTTCCCCTTTCATCTGATATCCCCTTTTCTGATCAGTACCTAACTGATTTTTCTGATCAGTTGAGGTACCTTACTCAACTGATTCTCCTTATCTGGTTAGTCTCTTAACCAACTGGTTCTGGAGACCAGTCCACCAAACATTTCTGGTGCACTTTCTCCAATGTCCAGAAGTCCTAGCTCATTACAGAGTTCTCTGAATCTGACTTCAGCTAGTGGCTTGGTTAAGATATCAGCTCTCTGCTTATCAGTATGAATCTTTTCCATTCTGATGTTCTTCTTCTCAACATGATCTCTTATAAAATGATGTCTGACATCCACATGCTTGCATCTTGTGTGTAAAACAGGATTCTGAGTGATTGCAATAGCACTATTACTGTCACAGAATATAGGTACGTTCGTAGCTATAATGTTGTAATCCCTCAGCTACTGACTAAGCCAGAGCAGTTGGGAACAACAGCTTCCTGCAGCCATATATTCTGCTTCAGTAGTAGATGTGGCAGCTGATGTCCGCTTCTTTGAAAACCAAGAGATCAGTTTACTACCTAAGAACTGACATGTACCTGAGGTTGATTTTCAGTCTATTCTGCAACCCCCATAATCAGAATCAAAATACCCACTAAGCTCTAGATTATCATCTGATGGGTAGAATAAACCAAGGTTTATTGTCCCCTTCAGATACTTAAGAATCCGCTTAGCTGCTTCCAGGTGGCTTTGCATTGGATTTGCCTTAAATCTGGCACATACACCTACTGCAAAAGTTATATCTAGTCTGTTGGCAGTCAGGTATAGTAGAGATCCTATGAGAGCCCTGTATTCTTTCTGATTAGTTTTCTGACCATTCTCATCTGGATCCATCTTGAATCCAGTCATCATAGGAATTTTGGCTTCCTTACAGTTTTGAACTCCAAACTTAGCCAACAGATTCCTAGTGTACTTCACCTGGCAGATGAATATCCCTTCTGTACTCTGCTTAACTTGTAGACCCAGAAAGTAATTCATCTAACCCATCATAGACATCTCGAACTTCCCTTGCATCAGTTTGCTGAATCTTTCACATAAGCTCTTGTTGGGAGATCCGAAGATGATGTCGTCCACATAAATCTGAACCATCAGAATATCTTCACCATCTTCTATTGTGAATAAGGTTCTATCCACTGTTCCTTTAGTGAATCCACTGTCTATCAAGAACTGAGATAGTGTATCATACCAAGCTCGAGGAGCTTGTTTCAGGCCATAAAGAGCTTTTCTTAAACGGTACACCTGGTTGCCTCTTTCAAAGCCTGGAGGTTGTTCAACATAAACTTCCTCAGCTAGTACCACATTTAAGAATGCACTCTTTACAACCATCTGATACACAATAAATCCTCTGTGGGCAGCATAAGCCAGAAACAGCCGAATGGCTTCCAGGCGAGCGACTGGTGCAAAGGTCTCATCATAATCAATTCCTTCTGATTGTGAATACCCCTTAGCAACAAGTCTTGTCTTATTTCTGGTTATGACATTATTCTCATCTCTCTTGTTCTTGAATACCCACTTGGTGCCAATCACATCTTGATGAGTTGGTCTGTCTACCAGTTTCCAAACCTGATTCCTTTCAAATTGCTCTAATTCTTCTTGCATAGCTAGAATCTAGTTAGCATCCTGAAGAGCTTCTTCTATGGTGGTTGGTTCCTTCAAAGACAAATAACAACAATACATGACACTTTCACCAACCTGATGTCTAGTCTGAACTCGGGCATTCAGATTGCCAATTATCAGATCAGTTGGATGGTCAGATAACCAAGTCCTTCTTTTCTGATGTATATCAGTTTGGATGTCATCATCCTCATCTGATATTGAGTCACTAGTGATTGGGAGTGGTGCAGAAATAGGATCCACTTGACATGGACAAGTCTCAGCTGACGTTGGAATCATCATATGCTGATGTTTGTCCGTAGGAACATCAGGTGTTCCCCCTGAACCAGATGGTTCAGTTGCTACTGTCTCAGCTGTACCAGCTTCTTCATCGACAGTTGTACGTACCTTTGGATCTGATTGACCTGGTGAATCAGTAAGATCAAGCTTTGGGACATACACTATTACGTGATCTGATCCCTTATCCTTGATACTTAGCTGATCCATTTTCTGTGCATCAGGTACCGGTTGATCTGGTACTGCTGGTTCTGAGGTAGATTTCTCTTGTTCAGAAGATGTCTCATCAAAGACCACATGAGGTGTTTCTTCCACAACTACGGTTCACCTGTTGAACACTCTGAAAGCCTTGCTAGTTGAGGAATATCCTAAGAATATACCCTCATTTGACTTGGCCTCAAAAGTTTTTAACTGGCTCTTCCCATTGTTGTGTATGAAACACTTGCACCTAAAAGCATGGAAGTAAGAAACACGAGGTTTTCTACCCTTCCACAGTTCATAAGGTGTCTTGAAGTGAATCTTAGTCAGAGAACATCTGTTTTGAGTGTGGCATGCAGTGTTGATGGCTTCTTCCCAGAAACGGTTTGGAGTGGCATGTTCAGCTAACATAGTACGAGCAGCTTCTTTGAGTGTTTTGTTTCTCCATTCTGCTACTCCATTCTGTTGTGGTGTTCTTGCAGCTGATGTTTCATGTTGTATTCCAAACTTAGTGCAAAAGTCAGTAATAAAGGAATTCAGAAATTATGTACCTTTATCGGATCTGATTTTCACTATACTGACACCCTTCTCATTTTGTTATTTCTTGAGCAGCTCAGGAATCTTTGTTGTTGTCTCATTCTTCTTATATAAGAATACCACCCAGGTAAACTTGGAGTAATCATCCACGATCACCAGAGTGTATTCGCGTCCGCTGAGACTAAGTGGGGTAACTGGTCCAAATAAATCCATATGGAGCAGTTGATGTACTCTGCTGGATGCTGGTCCTGGAATTCCCTTGAATGAGGCTTTTACCTGTTTTCCCTTCTGACATGCGACACATGTCTGATCCTTAGAGAATACCTCATTCGGGAGACCCTCAACCAAAAACATCCTTGCTATCTTGTTAAGAGTTTTAAAGTTCAGATGGCTCATTCTCTTGTGCCAGAGTCAACTGCTGCTTTTGGAACTCTTAACAATCAGGCATGCATTTCTTGGACAATTGTTCCAATCTGCAGTGTAGATCGTTCCTTTTCTTGAACCAGTTAACAAAATCTATTGAGTAGCTCGATTCTTGATAGTGCACTGATCAGTCGAGAACTCAACACTGAATCCGTTGTCGCAGAATTGTGAAACTGATAGCAGATTATGCTTTAAACCTTCGACATACGAGACTCCAGTAACCTGTACATCATCATTCTCTAAGGTTCCGAATCCTCTGGTAAAACCAAAGTTATCATCACCAAAGAGTACACGTGGGCCTTCTTGTTCTGTGTAAGAGCTAAGGAGATGTTTGCTTCCAGTCATGTGCCTTGAGCATTCACTATCGATGTACCAGATAGTTGCTTGTACACCTCCTTTATTGGCCAAACCCACGCGAACCTGCAATCAGATCAGACTTTAGGTACCCAGTAGAATTGGGTCCTGGGGGGTTAGAAATACCTTTCGGGATCCAAACAAATCTGGCACCTTTGTTGAAAACAGAGGGCTTGATTTGTCTCCCATAAACATCTACATAATCATACGTCTCTTCATATGCAATCTGGTTAGTATGATTATTAGTGTGAGCCTTGGATGAATCAGAAGACTTGGGATTCTTTACTGATATTTGTCTTCTTTTAATCCAGTGGGACTCAGGTACAGCAGCCTTAGGTTTCTGATTGTAAGGGTAGGTACGACTGCTACCATTAAAAGATTCATATCTTTTTGACATAGATGGTCTTAGCAGTTTACCCTTAGCTTGCTTGTTAGGCATCTGGACCTGATTAGATTTCAGATCAGATTTCCCTTTGAGAGGTTGTCTTTTCTGATTCCTAATCTGCTGATCAGGTTGAGGTCTCTTCAGAAGAACAGGGTTCTTCTGTGGATTCCTCGGCTGATGCTTGATCAGTTGGGGTCCATTTCTGTTCCCTTTCTGATCAGATATTTGCCTTGCCTGGTCAGCTGATCCTTTTCCCTTATCTGATACAAATTTTATTTTTCGTGTATCTTGATCAGAAACTCGTTTGATTACACTTTTCTGAATTGAACCAGGCAGAGCTTTTGAGGATACAGAAGGGTGTTCATACCCAATTCCCTTCTTATTAGTTGACGTACGAAAATAGTTGTTCAGATCTTGAACGGTCTTAGATGATTTTGTAAAAACCTCTATTTTCTTACGCAAACTATCCTCAGTAACTTTTAGACTCTCATGCAGTCGGAAGAGTTCATCAAACTTAGCCTGAAGGATTTTGAGATCATCAGCTTGCTGTTTGTTAATAGCTAGATGTTCCTTAATCAGTTTACCCTGATCAGAAGAACTGACTTTCAGAACCTCCAGTTCTGTAGTCATCTTCTGAACAATTTCAGTTGATTTCAGTTCAGCAGCTTTTCTTGCAGCATTTTCTTTAACAAGCTGAATGTTCTCTATCCTTAGCTTGTCGTTCTCAGCTTCCACTATGGTATAAATGTCTACTGCATTGGAGAGATCATCAAGCAATTGCTCACTGTAGAGCTGCAGGTCAATCTCTCCAGCAAGTGTGCTCAGCACAGCTGGTGTGGAAACAGAAAACACAGATGGTTTAGAAGATACCTCATATTGATCTTCTTCCTTGGCCATGAGACAGATGTCATCATCAGATGAGAACATCAGATAATCAACGTCGTTGAAGTCATCAGCATTGCTCATCAGGCAGAAGTCTTCAAAAGATGAGTAACCAGAATCTTCTGATGGCAGATAAGAGTCATCTATTCCTGTAGTGTGTCAGCAACCATAGCTTTTCTGTCTCTGTATAGTTGCTCTCTTCTGTTCCTCTTATCTTCTCTTTCTCTTGGCGTCAGGTCAGGGCAGTCTGCACTGTAGTGACCTGGTTTCTGGCAGTTGAAGCAAACTCCTCTCTCTACTGAACTTCTTCTGGCAGGTGAGTCATGTCTTCTGTATGATCTGTCAGGTGACTTCCTGGTTTGCCTTTGATCTGAATTTCTCCTTTCTGATTTGTGATCTTCAGCACGATCATCTCTTTTTCTTTTTTCTTTGGTCGTCTCTTCTGTCATCAGATCTGTTTCTTTCCTGCGATCTGTCAGACGATCTTCTTTCTCTTCCTCTGCTATTCTGATAGTCTTTGTAGAATCTTCTATACTTTCCCAATTGAATGTTTGATCTTTCAAGCTTTCTGGTGAGTAGAGCAATCTGTTCAGTTTGACTAACAATATTTCCAATAGGCTCAGAAGATTTTGAGCAACTGCCGCCTGCTTTGAATGCTACATCTTTTGTTGTTGCAGGTGTGGTTTCGGCAGATGACTCATCACATTCCTGTTGCCCTCTCTCAATTAGGTTGAATTCATGGGCTTTCAGATTTAAGAACAAACTGCTCGACTTCATCTTCGCTATATCTTAGCAGTCTTTGATCACCGTAACCTTCATATCCCATTTCTTCGTTAAGGATCTCAGAATCTTGTAGTTGATGTCCTTGTCGGTCATTTCACGTCCTAACTCTCAGAGCTTGTTGATCGACATGGTAATCCTACCATCTAGTTCTTATTTTATCTCGTTGGGAAGCATCTTGAGTTTATCGAACTTAACCAGTTTGGCCTGTAATCCGTTGTCCTTTATCTGTTCATTTCCTTCGCATATCTCAGCTAGAGTATCCCACATCTGCTTCACAGTCTTGAGGTATTTGATTTTTTCTCTGGTTATCTTGTCCATCATCTTCATAATGATATGTCAGGCCACAGTATCCAGATTGGACAATTTTCTTTCCTCAGCATCCATAAGAGAAGGACTCTTTCTGATTCTGACTCCAACTGGAAATTTTGGATCACCTCCTTCAGCTGGATTGTTGTAGTAGATAATGATAGGTCCTTGTTCAAGAACTTCCATCATTCTGTTGCTTATAGCTCCCAGATGATTGCTCATGAGTATGACCCAATCTGCAAACTCATCAATAGAAAACTTGGGTAGATCATGATACATACCAGACATATTATACATGCTTAGTGAGTTTTGAAAACAGATGAAGTTTTAAAAATAGTTTTTTCAAGATCTGTTCAAGTGACCACAATGGTTCTTCCTCAAGAACCGATGATACTCAAAGCCAGTGGTCCGTAGAACCACTGATCTGATACCACTTGTAGGTCCCGAATGGGTTTTGTGAGGGCAGAAGTCTAGAGGGGAGGGGTTAATAGACTTCTGAAAACTTTTCGTGCAAGATCAGGTGTGATGGCAGGTTGCCTGATCAGAGTGCGAGTGAATCAGTTTGGACTGATATCCAACTTACTAATCACCTGATGGCAGATCAGTTTGGTGTCTATCAACTTAGCTGATGTGTGGAAGCAAGTTTTAACCCGTGTGAAAAACCAGTTTTAAGAAATCAGATTCTGAAGTCTGTTTTTAATCAGATGACTAAAGTGTTAAACTGATCAGATCAGTTGCTTGATGCAGACTGATCCAAACTCAGAATATGTATGCAGTCTAAACTCCAGTTGTGTGCAATCGTGTAAAGCAGTTAAGAGCAAGTAAATACACACAAGATTTTTATAGTGGTTCGGACAACCAGTCCTACGTCCACTCTTCCCTATCACAAGGGGCACCAATTTAACCAACTGGACTTAGTTTATTGTGTTAGTCCAACACAGTACAACCAACAAATGTTTAAAGAGTTCTCACTCAACCGATCCCAGAAACCATAACTAGAAACCCCCCTAGTCTGAAATCTTGCAAAATAAACTTAACCTAACTTTTTGGGTTTGGGTAAAGATTTGTTGTTGTTCCAACTAGAAATCTATCCTAGTGTTTATGTAGCCTAAAGCTAGAGGATGAGATTTCTATGCTAAGAACTAATGGGATGAACACTTATAAAATAAACTTGAATTTTGTGTTCTTCGTGCGGAAATTTTCTTATGGCTTGAGCTTGATGGTAATTTCTGTGTCTTCACTATGAAGAGCAATCCCATATTTATAGACCTCTAAATCAAAGAGCCGTTGGAGAGCAATTTGAATTTCAGGCTATTTTTGGTAGGTTGCAGGATTGATTTGATGTGCTTCAGGAACGGCATGGCCGAAAGCGTGTATATTTGACCTTTATAGCCGTTTGACTTTGCAGCGCCGAATCCCGCATTGTCAGCTCCGTACATACGTGTCTCATTCTCATTGGTTAATAAGTACACTTTTTCAGTGTTTGTTCTACCAACTAAAGTTAACATTCTTCTTGTCCCATAGTACGTATGATCTGGTGTAACATCAGTTGACACCTGGTGTGAGCTGACCTGATCAGATAAAACTGATTTGTCTACCTGATAGAGTCTTCCGGTGCAAGTTATCTTAGCTCAACTAGCAGACTCGGCTGATATAGGTCTTCTGGTCTTGATCTTCTGGTAGTCATCTGATCTTCAGGTCTTCTGAACTTGAGCTTCATGTCTTCACCTGATCATCTGACTTTGTCTGATCTTCTGACTTAACTTGTCTTCTGACCTCATCTGGTCTTCTGATCTTCTGACCTCATCTGGTCTTCTGATCTTCTGACCTGACCTATACATATTGAGTTCCCCTTCAATATGTGACCTATCTTATACATCAGCTATCTATACATTTCAGCTGGTCATCCTATCCTGATTCTAAGTCATCAGTCAGCTAACAGGTCTGACTGGTCTTATTACAAATTGTTTTGGAACTTCCATCAAAACTTAATACAAATTTCCCAACACAGTTGAGTGCAGCAACTTCCAGCAGCAACATATTCAGATTCAGATGTTGATTGTGAAACACAATTCAGTTTCTTACTATGTCAGGAGATAATGTTGTTTCCCATGTAGAAACATCCTCCACTAGTACTTTTTCTGTCATCATAATCACCTGCCCAATCTGCATCACTATAACCAACTAAAGAGCAATTCGTATCCTTTGAGTATCAAATACCTAGATCACATGTTCCAGCTACATATCTTAAAATTCTTTTTACAGAATTGAGATGTGATTCCTTTGGATTAACTTGATATCTAGCACAAAAACATACACTATACATAATACCAGGCCTACTAGAAGTTAAATACAAAAGACTACCAATCATTGATCTATACAAAGTAGGATCAACATCTTTTCCAATCAAGTCTTTACTCAACTTTTGAGTTGAACCCATAGGAGTTTTCATAGTTTTAGCACTTTCCAAACCAAACATTTTCACCAGATTCTTAGCATATTTGTTTTGACAAAAGAAAATACCATCTTTCATTTGTTTGATTTGAAGACCTAAAAAGAAATTTAGTTCTCCAACCATAGACATTTCAAAAGTACATGCCATTTATTTAACAAAACTTTCAAACATATCATTACTAGTTGAACCAAATACAATATCATCAACATATATTTGAGCAACTATGATATCATTCTTAGAATTTTTAATGAACAAGGTTCTATCAGCTTCACCTCTCAAAAATCCAAACTCAAGTAAGAAATCAGTAAGTCTACCATACCAAGCTCTAGGTGCTTGTTTTAAACCATACAAAGCTTTCTTTAACTTGTAAACATGATCAGGAAATTCTAGATTTTCAAAACCTTTAGGTTGTTCAACATAAGCTTCATCATCCAGAATACCATTTAAGAAGGCAGCTTTAACATCCATTTGATGCAAGTTAATGTTAATGAAACATGCAATAGCAAGAAGTAATCTAATAGATTCTATTCTAGCAACAGGAGAAATGTTTCATCAAAGTCAATTCCTTCAATCTGAGTATAACCTTGAGCAACCAATCTAACCTCGTTTCTCACAATATTACCAGATTCATCAGTTTTATTTTTGAAAATCCACTTCGTTCCTATGACATTAATATCAGAATTAGGTCTAGATACAAGTGTCCAAACATCATTTCTTTCAAACTGATTAAGCTCTTCATGCATAACATTTATCTAGTTTTTATCATTAAGAACTTATTTCACATTCTTAGGCTCAATTGTAGAATGATAATACTCAAAAGTTACATGATTGCATATAGATGACATGCAAACTGATCTTACAAAGTTATTGATGTGAATACCCATTCTTCTTCTAGTTTGTACGCCAGTGGTAGCTTCTCCAATGATCCGATCTAATGGATGACTTTTCATTATCTTTGTTGAGGGAACCAACTATTTTGGATACTGTGAATCTTGTGACAGATTTTCAGTATTTGAACTTTTGGGTAATGTTGAATCAGATGTTGAAGGAACATTCTGATCAACATCCTTACTATCTTCAGTGTCATCAGTATCTTTGGATACTTCTATCAAATTTGATACATTGTCTTCAACACTTTTTCCTGCAAGACTTGCAAGTTCATCAAATACCACATTAACAGATTCTTGCATTGTATCAGTTCTCAAGTTATAGATTCTATATGCCTTGCTATTCTTATAATATCCTAAGAAAAATCCTTTATCACTCTTTGAATCAAACTTATGCAACTGATCTCTATCATTCAAAATGTAACAAACACAACCAAAACACATGAAAGTATTTCAAATTTGGTTTCTTATTATTCAGGATCTCATAGAGAGTACAATTACTACCAGAACGAATGAATACTCTATTCACAATGTGACAAACAGTATTTAAAGCTTCAGCCCAGAATTTCTTAGAAAGGCTTTTTGAGGTTAGCATAACTCTTGCTATTTCTTGCAAAGTTCTATTCTTTCTTTCAGTAATCCCATTTTGTTGTGGAGTTTTAGGTGAAGAAAACTCTTGCAATATACCTTTCTTTTCACAAAAATTAGTAAACAAACTGTTTTCAAATTCTCTTCCATGATCAGACCTTATCCTACTGATCTTTAAACATAAAACAGTTTTAAACCTTTTGTAAAGAATTTTAAACTCAGAAAAGGTATCAGATTTTTCTTTCAGAAAAATAACCAAAGTATATCTAGAAAAATCATCTACAAGAACATAAGAATACCTCTTTCCACCTAAAATTTCAGTTTCCATAGGACCCATAATATCCATATGAATCAACTCACAACACCTGTTTGTTGTACATGCTGACAACATTTGATGTGTTGTCCTTACTTGCTTACCTTTCTGGCATGGTCCACGTACTTTTCCTTTTTCAAAGTTAAGATTAGGTAAACCAACAGCAGCACCTAATCTATGCAATTTCTGAATACTTCTGTAATTAGCATGACCAAGTTTTTGATGCCACAAAATAATATCATCTGCTTTAACACTTTTACAAGCATGATTTGAACCAATCAAATAACAATTATCAGCAGATCTATTGCTAGTCATTAAGCATTCATCATTCTTATCAAACACATAACATGAATTCTTATCAAATTTCACATGTAAATCATCATCACATAACTGACTAATACTAATCAGATTAACAAGTAGACCTTTTACATGTAACACATTTGTCAACTTTGGAAAACCAGGAACATTCAAGGTTCCTTTACCAACCACTTTACCTTTTGAACCACCACCATAGGTAACATGATCACCATTACAGGATGCATAAGTGGTCAGATGATTGATTTGACCAGTCATGTGTCTAGAATAACCACTATCAAAATACCAAGATCCAGGAACACATGCTTTCAAAGATGTATATACAACATTAAAAGACATGTTCTTATAAATCAACTTTTTAGTGTTGTTAACCTATTTTAAGGGATGTTCAACTTTATCAGGTAAAAATATTCCAGCTTTTAAGTCTCTTCTTAACTTAGAACAATATGGACGAATATGACCTACTCTAGCACAATAAAAACAGATATACTCTTTAAACAAACCATCAGATTTCTTTTGTTTACCTTTAAAATATTTTGGTAAAGAAGTTCCAGCTTTTACAAAAGAAATAGGTTCACATGATATAAGAGTATTCTCAAAAGATTTCTCAAAACCAAGTCCAGCATTACCATGTCTACCAATCATCAATGCATCATTCAAATCAGTAGTGCTAGTTGAAAACTTTTTAAAACTGAGAGTATTGCACTTGAGTTCATCTTTCAAAGTAGAAATTTCCACATCTTTTCTAGTTAAAAGAACTTCAAGCTTTACAAGATTTTCTTTCAAATCTGAATTTTCTAAAGATAAGGAACTCAACACCTGTTTTTGAATTTCTAAATCAGATTTAAACTTCAGATATTCAGAGTTACAATCAGCAGAACTTGATGTTTCAGCATTCAGAATAGTTCCAGCAAAACAGTTAATCTAAGAATCACATTTACTGAATGTTGTTTCAGATGTTGTGATAACATCTGAATCTGTTTCAGACCAATAATCATCGAGATCATCATCAAAAGTATCATCATAAACTATTCTAGCAGACATAGCACTTAGTTCACATTTACCAGCATCAGTTTCATCATCAGAATCATCACTTAAGGTGACATTAAAGTTCATCTTCTTCCTAAGCATAGTATTAGCACATTCATTAGCATAATGACCATATCCAGAACATGCATCACATTTAACCTTTTTTCTGTACTCAGGATCATATTTGAACTTGTTATCCTTAGAAAATTATTTAGATTGATTGAAACTGAAAGACCTGACTTGGAACAAGATTTTTATCAGAGGTAGAAGTATTCTGATTGTTTCTATCTTTTGGTTGAAAATTACCATTTGGTTTTCTGAACTTTCCTTTTAGATAATTTTTTAATTGCTTAGTGATAAGAGCAAATTGTTCAGAAATGTCTTCATCACATAAATCAGAAACATCTTCATCAGAATCAACTTCTGTTACATAAGGATGTTTACCAACATTATCAGAAGTTTCACCTCTAAAAGCAAGTACTTTCTTGTCTTTATCTTTCTCATGTTTATCATCATCTAACATATTTGAGTTTATCTCATAAGTTTTCAAGATACCAACCAACTCATTTTGACTCAATAAATCAGTGTTTTTAGCCTCTTCTATTGCACAATTTTAGCATCAAATCATTTAGGAACAGTTCTAAGTATTTTATTAACTAACCGAGTGTTGGAAATTGGATCACCAAATGAGTGTGACTCATTAGCAATCTCACTTATCCTTTCATTGTATGATGAAATGGTTTCATCATCTTTCATCCTCAAGTTTTCAAACTTGGTTCCCAACATTCTGAGTCTAGTCCTTCGAACACTTTCTGATCCTTCACAATGTTCCTGTAATATTTCTCATGCATCCATAGAAGAAACACAGTTAGATATCAGTTTAAACATAGAAACATCAGTAGCAGTAAATATAGCATTAAGGGCTTTAGAATTGAAATTGACCGATGTGCATTCATCATTGGACCAATCAATTTCCCTTTTGACTTGCGATTCTCCATCTTTATCATCAATTGTTCTTGGAGGATTCCAACCAGATAATACACTACGCCATGCTCTCTCATCTATAAACTTAATGTACATGCAAATTTTAGGTTTCCAGTATGGGTAATTTGATCCATCCAAAATTGGAGGTTTTAAAGAAGGAGTCAGTGGATAATCCATTGCAAAAACACACTTCAAACACAGGACCTTTAACTTAGTGTATCAAGTTTATGGCTCTGATACCAACTGACAGTGTATGTGCGTGTATTTTCAGAGTGTTGTTGAAAATGTCATGCAACATGTAGAACAACATATGACATCGGAAGTATAAAAACGCAATGCAAATGATTTTAAAATTTTGTATAGTCTGTAATCCAGACTACACGAACCTCATGGTTAAAAACATCACTATAACGAGTAGTGAGATACACACGAATCTTTTACAAGATCCTAAAAGGTGTAGTGAAAAACCACACACCAAGATAAATCTATTCAATCAAGTAACTAGTGATCTTATTCAACCTAAAACTTGATCTAATACGATAAAATCAATACTGATGGGAAATGTTGGGATACACTCGACCAGTACAAATAGACATAGCATCGACCCTTACACTCCACTCACGATTGTGTCTTGGATGCTACTCTCTTAAGTTTGGAGTAGAGCAAATGGTATTTCACTTTAACTCAAAACTTGAATGTCGACCAATGCAGTCTATTTATAGACATTCGGACCAACTGCATTGTCCTATCCACTTGGTGTGAACAACCTTGAACTTCTCCTCCACTATCTCTATGGTCTTAGTGTAACCACCCATGATCTTTCTATTCTCACTCCATTCTAGTGCAATCGCTTGATAATATCCGAAATTATCTTCAACCTGCAATGTAGGAAACATAGAAAAACACATCTATTAAAATGGAGTCAGTGTTAGGAGAAAGGGCAAATTTATGATGTTGTGCAGAATGTTATCCAACATCTGGAACAACATCCGAGAAACATCAACAATAATAATTAAACAAATAAATAAGCAACATGCGTACACGTAATCCACGTAAATCCTAAGCATGCGGAATCTAGGAGTTACGAGATTACATACCTCTTGTAGAGACAACCGTTGAGACGATGGATCAACCCAAAGTGCCTTCTCAAATATATCCCACATCCATGAACGTAATCCGGTGGAAGGATTCTCAACGAACGATTTTAATTAAAGGAGAAAATAAAAATATTTGCCACCACCTATGTAGATTTCTAATTTTTCCAACACATGGAATTGCGTTGGGGATGAAAAATTCATCCTCTATTTATAGGACTAGGGGGGATGAAAATTTTAGGTCAAGTTGGGCATTGGGAAATTTCATTGCTTCTTCCTCAAGATACAATCTAGAATATATCCAATATATTCTATTTCCCAAAATATCTCCCAACAAAATCTTCTCCTCCCTTCTTGCTCCTTAATTTTCGAAAATTTCATACAAGTAGGAAGAAAATAAGATATTTTTTTTTCTTGAATTTATGGGATAAACTTGTATCTCAAGAATACTTATTCCATAAGATCTTTCCAAGAAAATCAAGAAAAAATATTTTTCTCTCTCCTACCCAATTTTTCGAAAATTATCATGGAAAAATAGGCAAAATATTTTCTTCTCCTTTTCATTAATTGGACTTTAATTTGGGCTATTTGAGGGGCCTTTAGGGGAATTAAGATTGGACCTCCAATGGGCTATGAAACTTTAATATTTAGCCAAAATATTATTCAAGCCCATTAATATTAATTTATTCCACTATAAAATTAATATTGAACTATCCATCTTAACCTACATTACGACTTCACAATAATATGGCTCCCGGTCATTATTTCCCGTGTTTAAAATTATCTTAGTCCATTAATTAATTAAGTCACTAAACAAACTTTATATTAATTAATATCTTTGTCCTTGGAGTAAAGACAACCCAACATTATTATCCATACAGGAAAAAAATTTCCACTTGCAAGATTTGGTATGATAAAGATTCTGAGCCCACCAAGGGGACAAATCAAGCAAGACGTGCTTGCACACGATTCTCCGTATTAAATCTTAGCAATCGTCGTGTAACTAATAATATTGCCCAAGATACAAGGTATCAAATCACATTGATTCTCTTCCCATCATAAGTCAAAGCAATAGTTATTAATTTCACACGATCCTATTTAAGGGACGGAGATTAAGAAATAACGAACCACTGAGGTCTAATTCTTGTATATTCAGTACCGAAGAATTTATCATCTTGTAGGTCCTATTCAGCGCATCATAATGCACTAGTGTAATCTCTTGGTCAAGACAAGTCAATCTGAGCCTTACACTTCAACCTTTCATGATGGATTGTTCATTTCCATCTAGGTTGTGAATTTGTACTTAATCACGAGGGACTGTTAATTTGATGTTCTGTGATTTGGTATCACCAAATTAACTTCAACGTGATACGTACTTTCTTATCGAACAGGTGTGCAATAAATATATATAACATTCATTCATATTTAGTGCAACAGTGATAAATAATTTATTTCAGTAAATAAATAAGAAATTCAGTTTGGTTATACAAAGTAAAAAACATACTTTTCAGTATAACCCCAACAATCTCCCACTTATACTCAAAGTCTGCTTTTAAGTATAATACATCATGTCTCGTGTTCTATGTGACATCTAATGTCACCTACACGAACCTAATAATATTTCTCCCACTTATACTCAAAGCAGATTGACAACGCTCTTGACACTCATTCCTTCCACATGTCTCTCGAATGTACTCTAAGGCAGACCCTTTGTGAATGGATCTGCTAGGTTGTCTTCGGACGTAATCTTTGCCACCTCTATGTCTCCTCTCTTAACGATTTCTCTTATAAGATGGTATTTTCTTTCTATGTGTTTGCTGGCCTTATGGGCTCTCGATTCCCTAGAATTTGCAACTGCTCTGGCGTTATCACAGTAAACCGTGATCGTGTTGGGCAAATCCGGAATAATGTCCAAGTCCACTAGGAAGTTCTTGAGCCAAACCGCTTCTTTCGTTGCTTCACAAGCAGCTACATTTTCGGCTTCCATGGTAGAATCAGCGATGCATTTCTGCTTAACGCTTCTCCATGTTATGGCTCCTCCCAACATGCAAAACACACTACCCGAGGTTGACTTTCTGGAGTCTAAATCTGATTGGAAATCCGAGTCCGTGTAACCGATGGGGATTAGACTGTATGACTGATAAACTAACATTTTGTCCTGTGTCCTCTTCAGATACTTCAGAATGTTTTTAACTGCAGTCCAATGCTCTTTCCCAAGGTTGCTTTGATATCTTGCCACCATGCCTACAGCAAAGCAGATATCCAGTTTCGTGCACAACATTGCATACATGAGGCTTCCTACAGCCGAAACATAAGGAATGCCCTTCATGTCATCTATTTCCTTTTGTGTCTTAGGACACATTTCCTTGGATAGATGGATTATGTGTCTGAAAGGCACAAAACCTATCTTGGAATCTTGCATGCTGAATCGCTTCAAAACGGTGTCTATATATGAGGCTTGCGAAAGCCCGATCATTCTTTTCATGCGATCTCGAGTGATCTTGATCCCTAGGATATGACCGGCTTCCCCTAAGTCCTTCATATCAAACTGTTTTGACAGCCATGCCCTTACGTCTAACAATATCTTTACATCATTCCTGATGATTAGAATGTCATCCACGTATAGTACTATGAATACCAAGGCAGTTCCGTCATGCTTCTTATAAACACAACTTTCGAAATTATTTTGATCAAAATCGTAGGATTTTATAACTTGATCAAAATACTGATTCCAAGCACGGAATGCTTGCTTTAGCCCATAAATGGACTTCTTTAGCTTGCAAACCAGATGCTCTTGGCCTTTTTCAATGAAGCCTTCGGGTTATTGCATATAGATTTCTTCGTCAAGACTTCCATTGAGGAAAGCGGTCTTGACATCCATTTGCCAGATCTCAAAGTCTAGGTGCGTAGCAATCGACAAGAGAATGCGGATGGACTTGAGCATGGCTATGGGCGAAAAGGTTTCCTCATAGTCGATCCTTTATTTCTGAGTGTACCTTTTCGCCACGAGTCTCGCTTTAAAGATTTTAACCTTTCCGTCTGGTCCCCTTTTTCTCTTGTATACCCACTTGCATCCAATGGGTTTTACCCCATTAAGTGGTTCGACTAGCTCCCATACTTTATTGTGATCCATTGAACCCATCTCGGCTTCCATTGCGGTTTGCCAAGATTTTGCATCCTTGTCTTGGATTGCCTCGTTGTAGGACCATGGATCTGATTCTTCTCCTGAGATCAAGTCTGAGGACTCTCCTATCCCCAAGAATCGCTCGGGTTGCTTAACAACCCTTCCACTACGACGAGGTTCTGGTTGTGTAGGTGTGACGCTTGGTACTTCGTCTTGTACAGTTGGCAACAGAGTCGGCCCCCTAAGTTCTTCTAAGGTAATCTCGCTTCTAGGCTTTTTATCGTTCATATAGTCTTCTTCCAAAAATCTAAAGTGCGTACTAGTTACGACCTTTTGATCATCGGGACCATAGAACATGCATCCCTTTGTTCCCTCGAGGTACCCTATAAACAACCTTAATTCCGAACGTGCGTCCAATTTACCAGCTTCCTTATCCAACACGTAAACCGAACACCCCCAGATCCTCATATGTCCTAAGTTGGGCTTGCGCCCCGTCCACCACTCTCTAGGGGTTTTGGGAACCGATTTGGATGTCACTAAGTTTAGAATATAAGTTGTTGTTTGCAAGGCATAACCCCAGAACGATTTTGGTAAATCCGCATAACTCATCATTGACCTTACCATTTCTAGAAGCTTTATATTTCTTCGTTCTGCAACCCTGTTTTGTTGAGGGGTACCGGGTGCAGTCAACTGGAATGCAATCCCTTCATCCGACAGGTAGTTCAAAAATTCATCGCTGAGGTATTCGCCTCCACGACCAGATCGTAGAAACTTGATACTCTTTTCCTTATGATTCTCTGCTTGAGCCTTAAATTCTTTGAATTTATCAAAGGTCTCAGATTTATGCTTCATTAGGAAAACGTACCCATAGCGTGAGTAATCATCAATAAATGTGACGAAATACTCGTAGCCACCTCTAGCTTTGATTTGCATTGGACCACACACATCGGTGTGAGCGATCTCCAACACTTCTTTAGCTCTAAGCCCCTTGGCTCCAAATGCCCTCTTGGTCATCTTACCCTCCAAACATGATTCGCAAGTTGAAAATGGTTCAATCCGGAGGGACTCCAATGAACCATCTTGGACCAACCTTTGGATCCTTTTCGGGTTAATATGACCTAATCTTAGGTGCCAAAGAAGTGTCTCGTTCACATCAGTCGAACGTTTTCTTTTATTACTTGAAATAGCAGATGTGTTATAGGATGCATTCTGTGAGTGATGTGCACAGTTAATAATATAAAGATTGTTCCATAAAGTTCCATGACAGATAACCACATCGTTATGAAAAATAGTAACATGTTTATTAAAACGAACAGAATATCCATCAATAAATAGTTTGGAAACAGAAATAAGGTTTTTCCGAAAAACAGGAACATAAAGAACATCTCTTAAAATTAAACTATTGTCTTCAAAAGACAGGTGCACATCTCCCACTGCTTCAGCTGCCACTCTCGTAGCATCGCCTAGCGTGATGAGGATCTCTCTTCCACTAAGTTGTCGGGTCCGCTTGAACCCCTGTAATGTGAAATAAACATGATCAGTGGACCCCGTATCCATTACCCACGAATGGGTAGCATACACCGCTAAACAAGTTTCAACAACTAGTACGTGAGAATTACCTTTCCTTCCATTCCTTTTGGGTTTGGAACAGGCTGACCTCCAATGCCCCTTTTCACCGCAGTTAAAACACTTCCCCTTAGCCGGTTCTTTACTCCACCCTCCCTCTTCACCTTTCCTTTGCCCTTGGCAACACTTGAGTTAGCTTGGCTTTCATTTTTAGCCTTCTTCTTCTTCTTGCCTCCTCTTGGTCTAGAAGAGGAAGATGGACCAACTGCCGCTAAGGTTTGGCTGCTCTCTCCCAATATTCCTTCAGCCGAGACTAGAGCTTGTAGCAGATCAGGCAAGGAGAACTTCTGATTGTTCATTTGGTAGTTGAGCCTGAACTGCTCGAAGCTTTTGGGTAGGGAATGGAGTATGAAATTGATCTGGGTCTCGATATCATATTCAGCACCAAGTACCTCAAGCTTGTTAAGGTGAGCCATCATCTGGAGAACGTGTTCCCTTACGGGCGTTCCCTCCACCATTTTCATTGAGAGCATGTCTCTCATGGTGATCTGGCGAGCCACACGGTTCTGATGTTGGAACATCGCTTTAAGATTGACCATGATGTCCGCAACAGTTTCAACGTTTTGGTGCTGGTGTTGCAACACATCTGACATAGAAGCCAAGATGGTACACTTTGCCATTTCGTTGGAACGCTCCCAGTCAGCATACTCTTTCTTTTCCGTTTTACTAGACTCATCAGTCAGCTTTTCTGGTTTGGGTGTAGTAAGGACCCAGTTATGATGTTGTGCGGTGAGGACAATAGTAAGTTTTCTCTACCAATCAACAAAGTTTTCTCCAGTAAGCAAATTGTCTTTTAGTATATTGAATAGTGAATTAAAAGGTTGCGACATGATGATACTGAAAATAAACATACATCTTGTGCCAATATCCGGATCAACACAAAGAAAATCACATAATTCGATCACATGATTCATATTGAAATCTCAAAAAAATATGAACATGCATCAGCCAACATCTCAAAATAGTTTTAAATGAGCCTCTTGGGAGGGCCATCATTTAAATGACATTTGAGCAGGTTACAAACAAGAACAATTACAAACTTTTAATTTAAAAGAAATTAATAGTTGGCTCCAACTTGACCAATATAAAATTGACAGGGACTTCGGCGAAGTATATGCATATCAATTTTATACCTAAGTAATAACCATGATTAAATACAGAATTACTACTTCGTTTTGATCGAACCTCTTGGGAGGGTCATCGTCTCCACTAATAATAATTCACAATCATCCTTTTGAGAATTTATTCATGTGAAAGCTTTCTTATGGTCGTCCCTTAGGGGAATTTCTCCAAAAGAATTCACAAATAAATAAATCATGGAGGTCAAAATTAATTCGATAAAAAAAACGAATTAATTGTTTAAAACATACTTAGTAATTTTTAAATTTGAGATTTTTCGTTGGGCAACTCTCATGCAAACACATTTAAACAATTTAAATAAAGCACAAGAAAATACAACAATAAATCAAGCAAAGCATAAAATAAACATATTGGGCACAAATTATTCAACTGTCATGGTTTGATTTTCCTTGGCTTGATTTTGAAGAAACACCGTCTTGAATTTCTCCCACTCGTTCGTCTCGAAAAAAAACTCCATCTCTAAACGCCACGCCAAGCAGCTCGCAGCCGAGATGATGCACGCATCAAGATCCGCCGGCCACTTGGTCGGCGGCGATCGCGCCTGCGGCGCTTAAACGCCAAGCATCGCCCGCCAGACGGTCCTCGATAGCCTCGGCGAGCCGATAGGCGCCACAAGATAGGTCGTCTTATCAGGCTTACCACGCTCATATACAGATTTCGCCACCCTCGCCACCCGCCGCTTTTGCGTCTGTTCATTCCGCTTTGCGCGCGCTCCGCGGCGCGCCGACCATCGGGGCCGAAGCGCCTATCTATGCGTTGTTCATATTGATCGCCGACGCTTCGCGTCGTGCCCATCTACGACTTTGGCGGCGTCGCGTCGCGGCATACAAGATTTTGGATCCATTTTAATTTCTCGTCTCCGTCTTCATCTTCGATTAGGTTACAATTTATTTAACGCGAAAATAAATAAACCTAAATCTAGACTAGTCTATTACATTGAACAAATCAAATTGCATAATCTACTCGTGGATTTTCTCACGAGAAAAATAAATTTGAATGAGTCGAATTAAAACCAAAACATACGCATGAAATTAAAACACATTAAATACCATGACAATTGGATACCTGCAAAACAGATCTAACAATTCTACTATCCAATTTTCAATAAAATTTAATGGCCAACATAATTTAAATAACAATTTAAATGCAGAGCTCGAAACCTAGACTTTGATACCAGTTGTTGGGAAATAAGGGGTGCCCGGATCTATTCAAGTTAAATTTAAATACATGTTTAAATTAATAAATTAATTACTAATATGAATTAATCATAAATCAATTCAACATAATAATTAAATAAATAAATAAGCAACATGCGTACAGGTAATTCACGTAAATCCTAAGCATGCGGAATCTAGGAGTTACGAGATTACATACCTCTTGTAGAGACAACGGTTGAGACGATGGATCAACCCAAAGTGCCTTCTCAAATATATCCCACGTCCACGAACGTAATCCGGTGGAAGGATTCTCAACGAACGATTTTAGTTAAATGAGAAAATAAAAATATTTGTCACCACCTTTGTGGATTTCTAATTTTTCCAACACATGGAATTGCGTTGGGATGAAAAATTCATCCCCTATTTATAGGACTAGGGGGGACGAAAATTTTAGGTCAAGTTGGGCATTGGGAAATTTTCTTGTTTCTTCTTCAAGATACAATCTAGAATATATCCAATATATTCTATTTCTCAAAATATCTCCCAACAAAATCTTCTCCTCCCTTCTTGCTCCTTAATTTTCGAAAATTTCATACAAGTAGGAAGAAAATAAGATCTTTTTCCTTTCTTGAATTTATGGGATAAACTTGTATCTCAAGAATACTTATTCCATAAGATTTTTCCAAGAAAATCAAGATAAAATCTTTTTCTCTCTCCTACCCAATTTTTCGAAAATTATCATGGAAAAATAAGCAAAATATTTTCTTTTCCTTTTCATTAATTAGACTTTAATTTGGACTATTTGATGGGCCTTTAGGGGAATTAAGATTGGACCTCCAATGGGCTATGAAACTTTAATATTTAGCAAAAATATTATTCAAGTCCATTAATATTAATTTATTCCACTATAAAATTAATATTGAACAATCCATCTTAACCCACATTACGACTTCACAATAATATGGCTACCGGTCATTATTTCCCGTGTTTAAGATTATCTTAGTCCATTAATTAATTAAGCCACTGAACAGACTTTATATTAATTAATATATTTGTCCTTGGAGTAAAGACAACTCAACATTATTATCCATACCGGAAATAAATTTCCACTTGCAAGATTTGGTATGATAAAGATTCTGAGCCCACCAAGGGGACAAATCAATCAAGATGTGCTTGCACACGATTCTCCGTATTAAATTTTAGCAATCATCGTGTAACTAATAATATTGCCCAAGGTATAAGGTATCAAATCGCATTGATTCTCTTCCCATCATTAGTCAAAGCAATAGTTATTAATTTCACATGATCCTATTTAAGGGACGGAGATTAAGAAATAATGAACCACTGAGGTCTAATTCTTGTATATTCAGTACCGAAGAATTTATCCTCATGTAGGTTCTATTCAGCGCATAATAATGCACTAGTGTAATCTCTTGGTCAAGACAAGTCAATCTGAGCCTTACACTTCAACCTTTCATGATGGATTGTTCATTTTCATCTGGGTTGTGAATTTGTACCTAATCATGAGGGACTGTTAATTTGATCTTCTGTGATCTGGTATCACCAAATTAACTTCAACGTGATACGTACTTTCTTATAGAACTAATATGCAATAAATATATATAGCATTCATTCATATTTAGTGCAACAGTGATAAATAATTTATTTCAGTAAATAAATACGAAATTCAGTTTGGTTATACAAAGTAAAAAACATACTTTTCAGTATAACCCCAACAGTTTTGGATACAACCTGTAAATCGACTTCGTCGTTGCATCAACGAAAGAGGGCCTTTCGCCGGTGGTAGTGGTGATCGAAATTGCCTCTGAGAGGATGGGAGTCGCCGATAAATCACAGTTGACATGACTGCGGCTCGCGATTTGAATGTTGTGCCCTAATTCAGAAATTGGGGGAAAATCCAAAGTCTTCGAAAACGTTGGCGAATCTTGAAACCGATTGGGAGCTTTGACCTTATCTGAGAATGTTCCTACCACAAATTCAATTAAACCCGGATTATCAGAGCACAATTGAACAAAGTTGGCATCTGAAATCGCCATGGAAGACCAGAAAACAAGGAGGATAGAAGTTACAAAGAAGGAAAATAATATGAAACGAAAAACAAAATCTAGACCACATTGTAATATATCCAAATTTTATTCCAAATTTAATTGGAATGACCTTACAATGTAACATGTGTGTCTCGAACCCAGGACCTTTCGGCCTAGGTATTGGGGCTCCAACCACTTGAGCTATACCACTTTGACAAAATTTAATTCCAAATTTAATTATAATGGTCTTATAATATAACTTGGGTGTCTCGAACCCAGGACCTTTCGGCCTAGGTAGTGGGGCTCCAACCACTTGAGCTATATATTGTTTTGATGTATAATTTTTTTTGTGAAATTCAACATTAACATGAATTATTGATATGAAGAATTTTGTATCAAGACTCAATTTTATAGGTTGAGTCTCAATATAAATATTCATTTTAAAAGGGTCTCAATTAAAATTAATTTCTTATCTTTTCTCAATTTAAGGTTTTATTTAAATATTCTTATCTTATTTTATGGCCCACCATTAAAAAAAAAAGTCATACAAGATGATAGACAAAAAATGACTTTATTAATTTGAAAAGATATCTTTTTCTTTCATAATCACATTTTGAGTGGACAAATTTTGAAAAAGATAAGTAGATGATCAATGAAAATAAGAAATACTACTAATATTTTTTTCAAACAAAAGAACAATTATTATTTAGATTTAAAAACAATAATTATCTTGAACAATAACTATCAAGAAGGTCATCCACAATAGTTGGAGGCTCAATCAATAATAAGGACTTGGAAATGATCCAAACGTCCCAATAAATTGATGAGCCAAGTCATTAACTTTTCTACGAACAAAAATATCACATAATCACTATGTTGCCTTAATATGACTTTAAAAATCAATTTCACCATATTTTCATTGTCCCACTCGTCAATTCACCACTCTTATTATGCAGGGGAAGGGATTCGGTGTTGTACAGGACGGTGTTGTGCACCCTCCCCACCATTGGATCACACACCCTCGCATGGGTGTGTGTGTACGCGTGTGTGATCCAATGGTGGGAAGGGTGCACAACACCCTCATGTACAACATCAGATCTAATTCCTATTATGCAGTCAATGTTTCTATTCTTGATTTGATTTTCGAGGTCTGTGTTGTTAAAAAAATTCAATACTAAATATTGACTTCACAAGACAACACAGAGAAGAATAAAATCAAAACTCTCAACTTAAGAGAAAAAATAAAAAAATTCTCAAAGAAGAATGGCGGACGAGAACATAAAATACTCACAAATAGGGCAGCGCAAATGACTCAAATTTAAATTTTACGAAAATAAAATAATGATCTATTAAGTAAATTATGGTTATTCATTCACATATTTAAGCCTAAGCTTATATATGAAACTAGTTGATTTTAGGATTCTTTTAAATTTATGGAGTGTTTTGTTAGTGTTAGTGTCCTAAAGACAATCTTTTGTAAGGACATAATACTCGATAATATTCTGTTTGATTTAATATTATTATCCATTTAATATTAATGTATGACAATACACTTGTTTGAATATTATGTTTGATTGTTTGCATTTATTCTTATATGTGTTCCCATGAACCAATGCTGTCATTGAGGATGTGAGACCTCAGATGACTTGGGTATGGTTCTCAAATAGCCCCGATCAAGGATCATTAAGAATGAGATATTGATGATGCATTTGAGATTGGTGTGTGATCTGCATCATACTCTTAGAGAGTGTAGTAGTTCTCACTTACTACGAGATACTAGGTATCTCATGATGGATGCACAGATACCTTAGAGGGTATTGGTATACTCATCCAAGAAATCGTTTGATGTTACTACACTTAAGTGTCTACGGGTGTCTCGGTTAGCGGAAGCGATGTGATATTCCTATGACTTGAGGTCAATACGCACGACATGTATGGAGTGGTGAACTTTGACCATGCCCGACGCTTGCACCCTTAATGGGTAGATATGGCATGGATTGAGTTCATCTCGAAATGCATGTGCGTGGTAGTTGAGCCAAGAAAAATATTCATTCCTCAATGTGGATTTAGAGAGAGTGCTTGTCTTCTCATACTAATTGGATCGTTAGTCATTGGCCAATGCACGTCACGTTTGGACTTTGTGTTCAAATGTGATAAACGGGATCAATTAGTGTAATGAGAAAATATGATTAAATTATTTAAATAGACACTTCATCATGTTCAAGATTTAATCGGGCATTCACGAATGAAAGAAAATTATCACAATAGCCCACATAATGTTACAGGTTGTTGCAAATACCTCGCAACGTATCTTATATATTGAGAATGTCTGATTTATTGTCTATGGTTCAATTAAGACCGTTAATTTGACTAATCGCTCGATATATAAGGACCTATGAGTCACACAACAAATAATTCCCCTTTACAGATTATAGTTGGTTGATTAAATATTAAATTGGATTTAATATTTAATTTATGGAGAATTAATAATAATTATATTTAGAATTAATTATTATTACTATTTAATTAAATTAGATTTAATTAAATAGGAATCCCAAAATAATATATGGAATATTATTGTAGGAAATTATATACAGGAAAATCAAATCTATGAGATTTGATTTGCAAGATTAGGGATTTATTTTGCTAATGATGATGACTTAAGATTTAAGATGGGTTTCTCCTATATATATGAGTCCTTGGGAATCCATTATACACACAAGAATTATATTTTTCCATAAAATCTCTAGTGTGGAATTTTCCTAGCAAATTCATACGGGAATTCACCGCTAGCAAATCTGTGCGCGGGTCTATGAATGAGAATTACGTGGATACCGTAGTTGAGGAGATTACTTACGAAGCACTGTAAGAATTCCTTTACGTATTCTGTTATTTCAATTATACAATTGTAAATTTCGATGTTTAACTCCTTTATGTGCTAGGAAATTTCAACATATTTATCCTAAACATAACACTTGTGGGCTCCCAACATGTAAGTGGAAAATGGTTATTGATATTTGAATATTTGTTCAATGCATCCATAGTACAACTATATGTGATGGTGGTGTAGGTTATGGTTTTTAACCTATAGGTTATGTATCTAACCCTGTAGGTTATGGTTTTTAACCTATAGGTTAAGTCGCACCGGAAATGACTGAAAATGACAAAATAAACAAAATAAAAATCGAGTCTCGTGCATGCACGATTTCTTGAAAAATATCTGTGTTTCTCTCCAAACCGTTGCTTGTCCATCCGCCACCAAATCGGTGCGACATTCGTGTACGCAGGTCGCGCTCGCACACAAGTTCACGCCCCGAAGGCAATTTCGTCCATGATTTGCACCACAAATATTTACAAGCAACAAGTGGGTAACTCTTTATATACCCACTTCCTCTTTTATCTTTTTCCAATGTGGGATAGAGACCTTTTTGCTTTTCCCTTTCCCACTTTTCCATTTTTTGGTTACAATACTTATTGAGAATATAATTTCTCTGTTGGAATTTTTGGTTTTGACCAAATAATTAAGTGACATTAATAATTCATTTTTGTAGAAATGAATTTAATGGGTTTGAATTCTCAAAACCAAATTTGGGTGAATGAGAAATTAATGTCATTTAATATGTGGTAATAGTAATAAATTGTGACAAAAAACTTTATTCCAAAGGATGTGTCGCTTAGGAAAATTGACTCATTCCTTTTGGCGAATAGTTGTCTATTTCTAAAAGTTACGACTTTTGGAAAAATGAAGTTTATGATGAAAAGTCACAACTATTACCTATGGCTTTTGGAAGTCTATATATAGACCCCACATTGTTCATTTCATTCCATCGGTTGATTGATTTCAATAATCAATTTTACATCGATAAAAAAAAACAACTTTGTGAGTTGTCAAGACATTCAACTACAATATGCATACATGTCATTTTAGAATTGTAGTATTTGCATTAGAGTTGTGTCAAGAAAGTTCCAGATACTTGAGTCCGTTCGCCGATAGTTTCCGATTCGTAGTGCAGCGATCGGAAAGCTTTAAAGTCGTTGTATCTTGGAGGTGATTGCCATGATACCGTATTGCACCGGAGTACGGGGCAATATCGTCTTACGTAAAAAGAGTCCAACTCTTACCTCGACTTTACTGTGTCAGTGTCTGTATAGTCATCTTCGTTTACACACATCCAAACAACACAATTTTTCCAACATTCTCATTCACCCAAAATGACTCCATTTTCCAACAGTTGAAAAATATTGTACATATTGAAATCGTGACGTCAGTGGGAATCACGCATATAGAGCGGATACTTTGTAAATACACATTACACGCTAATATCGCGTGCTAGGGGCGCCACATCTTGCTTGTTGAGAAAAACAAACATGCACGGTTTACTCTAAGCCAGTACACATATCGAGTGTAATGAGCGTCATTTAACTTAAAATTAAAGAACTTTTACAAATTCATTATAACTAGTATTTCGCCCGAGCGATACTCGACATATCTCATTTAGTATATTATGTAATTTAACAAAAAAATAACATTCATCCCTCCTAAAGTGTTGAAACATCATGCCCACATTATATCCCGTCTCACAGTGAGACTGTCTCATGCAAGTGTAACCCAAATAAATTATGAATTTGTAGAATTTCAACTTAATGTGAGAAGTATGACTCAAATATCAAGTGAAAATTTGTATCACGTATGAGATAGTCTCACACAAAATTCTCTTTTAATATAATAATCATATACATAATTTATTTTTCTTATTTATGTATAGTATTATTAGATTTTCAATTCATTATATATAAGATAAGGTTTAGTGCGTTGAAATTTTAATTATTATTACATTTAAAAAAAATTATAGGTAATGTTAGTCAACATTAGTAGTGTTGTTAGTTTGTAGCAAGACATTTTTTATGATATACTCCCTCCGTCCCGGAATGACTTGAACACTAGAATTGGATCGCAAACCAAGGAAAGTGAGTTAAAGTGGGTTAGAGTGTAATAAAATAAGGGTGTTGTGAGTGTATTAATATTATATTTGTTTCCATTTTGGGAGTATTCAAGTAATGTTGGGACGTCCAAATAAGACAAGTGTTCAAGTAATGTTGGGACGGAGGGAGTAATAAATATATGTATATATATACATATTATAATATTAAGTAAATTGAATATTTTGAAGAAAAAAAAGAAAAGTGAAACTTAATTAGAAAAAATCATTTATCTTAAACCTACTTAAATAAAATTCATCTAAAAATTAATTATTTAATGGAAAAGATAGCAAAATATTCATTATGTTAGTCCAATAATATTGTGACATGAGAACAATAATCATAGAACTAATAATAGTCCAATAATATTGTGACATGAGAAGAATAATTATAAAATAAGAAAAGATGCATTATATAAAAAATATAGTTCGAAAAATAGAATTAATGAAATATAGAAAAAGATGCATTAATGGACGATATTGATATATGAAGAGAAATACAGAATGCTAAATAATGGGGCAGAGGGAGGAGGGAGGGAGAGAGAGAGGTTTTTTTATAAGGAATATTATGTTTTTATATAAATATAGATTTTGTAACTTGGTTCGAAAATGGATTTTTCGATAGGCATATCATGACAATTGATAGTATAACTGTGTAAGGATGCAAAGTTCGTGTGAAAGATGCTATTAACTCGCCGAGTTCCTTCAACCCAGTCTTTGGAGTTTTTGTTATGACATTCTTTATTCTTGTCTAAATTATTTGGTTAAGTTTGTCAAAAGGGAAACAAAAATTATGACTGACGACACTATATGCCAAAAACTGGATATGAGAACGGGTAATCCCCGTTGTCGTATCTGTTTTTTTCCCGTTGTGGATGTTGGTGGTTGTCGTAGGTCCAGAACATTTGACAACGAGTAATCTCCGTTGTCGTAGGTGTTTATTACAATGGTTTTTTACCATTGTGTTAACTCATAGTAACCCATTGTCGTAAATATGTCAACGGGGGGAAACCGTTGTTACATGCTTATTTGACCCATTGTTAAAAATGCCTAAGACAACGGTGTATATCCATTGTTATATATTTTAAAGAACCGTTGTAATAAAGCCCTACGACAACGGTGTATAACCGTTGTTATAACAATTAGACAACCGTTATCGTATATATCTCCTCTGTTTTTTTTTTTTTTTATCTTGTAATAAGTTGAAAATTTAATTTAAAATAACAATAAATTGTCACAAAAATATCAACCAATCCAAAAATTCACTCAATACCAATCAATCATCATAATATTGTTCAAATGCATTACAATATCCATATATATACAACTACTTATTAAAAAAAAATTGTGTCCAAGTACAATTTCATGAGCCAAAATTCAATCTCCACATCATTATCCATGCATTTTTAAGACATCTTCTTCTTTCACTGAGAGTTATTTTAACACACACCGATGAATCTCCTGCAAGATATAAAATCTCAATACAGATGAAGGATCAAATATTTAGCTCGATATATTTTAACTACTGCAAGAAACCATGTATAGATCTATACCTCTAGAAAGAAAGAAACCTTGTTCATCCCTGGCCTGATCTGCATCACATAACAAATTTTAAGTTAAAGAATGGTAGCAACTATTAGCTTCACTCCAAGTATAGATGTATACCTCCAGAAAGAAACCTCAAGTAAAAAGCAATTAGAAACCCTATTAAGAACTAGAGATACTCATCTAAAACAAATAATTTATTAAAAAAAACTAATGGAAAATCCTAAGCAGTGAACGAGAATACCTGGAGGAAACAAATAAAAAATTGAGGTTCGCAATCAGTGGCTCCAACTAATAGTGCCTTAATGTGATTCTTTTTCTTCTCTTTACTATCGTTGACAGATTCCTGTACACATTACCCAAGAAAATCTACATCATTCCAAGGACAAACAACACTTGTTGCACTCTCACTATACAAAAATAACAAGACAGAAATAGAATCCTCCAACAAGCCAATTAAAGCAACAACTGTAGAAATGTTCAAGTTCAAGTTCATTGATATATAATGCATGGGGTATGGTCTCACCTTGGAAACTCATCTATCGTAAATGAAAGGTGTGATAAAAATGGGAAAATATATGAAGAAATCAAAGCCCTTCATTTTGAAAAGGGTGAGTAGACAAGTTTTTATTTGTCTTGGGCAGTGTAGAAGGGAATAAACGGGAGGGAGGGGTTTGCAACCACATTTTACATTTGATTTGTCAAGTGCTTTCCCCACTTCTTCAAAAGTTAGAAAGAATATCAAGATTATTCATATTCCTTTAATCTTCGTCTTCTCCTTTTTCACAAGTTTTACTAAAATACTGCGTTACAACTTACAAGCTATGATTAAGGGGCTATTCTAGGTTGAAACTTACTAGAAAGATCTAAAACTATTACATACACTACAACGCACAAGGTAAACAAGTATTGGTTGCTATGCATCAGACCCTTTGATATGGGTATAAACAGTGTTCTAAATCAACAGTGGGACTAATTTTTATGGTGCAACATTAGTAATGAATAAAATTGCATCTGGATTAGAGACCCAAAATAATAAATACAAGAAGATTACCAGAGAAAGATCTGCAGTAAATATAACTAAACGCAAATACACTTAAAACAAAGTACCTTAGCAATAACCCGAAACGTGTTGAAGACTTTTGTAACGGTTAAAGCGGCTGGTTTACATATCATGTGCTGTGATGAACGACTGGCTTTTGTTACAAGGCCTAAGTCTCCAAGCTTCTTCAGTTAGAAAACATCCAAATGAGTAAATTCAACCGATTAGTTAATTAAAACAAAGAGATAAATATGCAGAATGAAAAAAGGATGTCGATCCTAATTACATGGTGTCTAACTATACAAAGGTTGATGAAACATTCTTTATTCAATATAACGATCTACTTTTGCAAAACTAATGACTACTAGAAATAGCAAAATTTCCAAGATAACAACAACAGTCTTTATATTCCCACATTTGTAAATTTATATCAGATCCCATGAAATATATAATTTCAGGAAGACACATATGAACCTGCACATGCTTCATGAGCTCGAAGGCTCAAAACCAACTACGTTAAAACATATGCATCATCTAACCTTCAAGTAATCACATTAAAGTCATAAATCCACCTATATAAACTTATTTATATTACTAAATGAGTTTTCGTAGGCACTATGCGCAGAAATTATATAACAGCAGCTAAATTTATATAACTATTTCAACCAACTTAAGTGATCATCTATAAGATTAGACATGGGTGCTGCAACAGCAAGGTCGAACCCCTTATGAATTAAATCCAGTAAGCTCTCCCATAAGCCATAACTGTCAATGTAACTCAGTATTAAATGAAGTAAAGCCTTCAAGATAGATAAACAAATATAATGTTATTAAGATGAGTACAAAACCCAAAAATCAAAGTTTTTATCACAAGTGAATAAACTAGGTGTACCATAAGAAACTCACCAACCGGCTCTACATCATTACTCTATACATAGATAGAGTGTGTATAGTTCACCAGCTATCTGGCATTAATATTGCTTTAAGACACTAATAAAAGAAGGTACAGGCACCATATTTCCATAATAGTTGGTACAATAAATCCACAGAAGATGAACAAATACAGCTATTAAACCAAACAAAAGTGCACACATGAAGCAAGTTAGAGGAGCATGCATTTATAAGATAAGGGTTCTGTATCATAGAAAAATGGCAAATTAGAGATACAATAACTGATTTTTTTTTATTGAAACATGTAAAGATATGATAATTGCTATTATGGTAGAATGGTAGTTGTTTGTAGTCTTAATTTTAGAAGTTAAAATTGGGTGCAACCATGCAGTATACTTTCTGGAAATGAAGAAAAGAAACAAGAGTTTCAATCATTATCTATATGACAATTATGTTCTCATTACAGTGCAATACTTGACCAACAAAAATATATAATACACTTTAAAGGAAATAATCAAGAGAAAACAAAATTATCAATGAACTTAATGACTACCCAAAGGAACAAAAAGCATATACAAACAAAGGTTTGCACAATTTTAAGGATCTCTTCAACCAGTTATTTCATTTACTGAGGAAAAATCAGGAATAGAATGTACAATCATACCTCTAATGGGCAGAGAGAAACAATTGACTTGCTCCAAAAATCAGGCTCCGGGTAAACAAGGTAAGATTGAGTAAACAGGATTAGGGAATGAGGAGTTCCTAATTCATATTGTAGCACTCATATAGACACCTATAATCACATTTAAACAGGATTAGGGGAAGAAATGATAAGAAAAGCAGTACATTTAATTTAATTATCAATCCAAACTTTTGCGGGATTTGGGACTTTACATTTTTGAACTACCTTGACCACAACAGGAAATTGCTGCCACTAAATTAATTACGAAGTAGACTACAAGGAAGAAACGTGGCAGTTGAACAATAAAAATTAGAGAAATGTGTGCTTTTCAGTTTTATTATTTTTGTAGCCTTTCTGGATTTTGGTATTTACGAGCTAGAGCACAACAACCTGAGTTTGGGTGGTACCCTACGTCTCTCTCACTACATAAATAAACACAACCATAAAAAAGATAATGAAAACAAAGATCTGAACTTAAGTGCCATGAAACAGAACGAAATCTATTAACTGAATTTAGAACTTGATTTAAACCACATATGTATTAAAAGAAGCAGAAATCATTAGTCAATAGTCACTATAAGATTGTCATTTACTTTACAACACTTTGGCCACTTTGATGAAATTATAATAACACGAGGATCCTGCGAAGCAATTGACAACACGAATAACAAAGTATCATAATACCACTCTATGAACATGTGACTTCATCTAATCAACAAAAATACTTTAGGTACCCCAGATTTTAAATCACATATTTATGCAGGATCTTGCCAGAAAACAACAATGCAAGTGTGACACAGGCAGCAAGCAAATATGGTTACACCACATTTGTGCTCACTCATGGTGTGCCATATTTAATAGATAAACAAGATCATTTAAAGGAAAAGGAACTATATTACTATAAGTAATCAGACCAAAAATAGTGAATAATCCGCCTGTGCGACAAACTTGCTGAACAAGAAGCACAACATTAAAAAAAATCCAATAATTCAATTCGAACAGCAATAACCCCTCACAATTAATTAAATCATCAAATCAGTACAATTAAAGTAGGACGAAATTAATTTTATAAAAGTGATAACCCTAATATGGGTAGGGCTTTAGACAAATTAGGTTAGAAATTAGGGCTCTTACCTGATGATGAAGCGGGAGGAGAAAGACGAAGGCTGCAACAGTGGTAGTCAGTAGAGAGCGAAACGGCGCCTGAAATTCCTCTGTGTAGACGGTAGTGAGCGGAATGGAGAAGGCAAACAGAGCGAGTGGGATGGAGAAGGCAAACGACAGTGACGTACAATGAAGCAACGAGCGACGATGGTGAGCGGCGAACGGCGGTGGTGAGCGGCGAACGGCGGACGGCGAATTGTGTAGAGGAGAAGAGAGATTGAGTGCCCTAGCGGCGTACGCGTTTTTGGAAACAGGAAAAGTGTGTGAAAAATTTAAGGGTCCCTTTTATACCCCAATAATAATAATAAAAAAAAGATAACAAGGAAAGACAACGGTGGATAAAACCGTTGTCTTTCAGCACGTTATCCCGCATTCTTTGGACTTTTTACAACGGGTTTACCTACGACAACGAGTTTTTCACTTATGACAACGGGTAGGATCAATACCCGTTGTCATTTCCCCGTTGTCGTATCCAGTTTTGGCATAGTACGAATTTGTGAGATCTTCACGTTCTTATAAAACCTCGTTTGGTTTTTTTTTTGAAAGGTAAAAATGAAATTCCATTAACTGAGTACAAGGGGTACTCGAACCCAGATCAATACAAGTTACAATTTAGCCGGAATACATTCTAACGGGTGTAGGTCCCAAGCATGAAAAGGGGTACCAAATGAAAGCGGGTAATGAGACCTAATCCATTTCCAGGAACAAAACTTGATCCCATCAATCAGCTCATCTAAAGTGTACGAACTATCCTTAAAAATAAGCTTGTTCTGAATTTTCCAAATCTTCCAAACAGTAGCCTGCCAAATGAGCCCAAAAAAATTTCTCTTGACCATGCCACTCACGAATTCAACAAAGTCATAGAAGTGAGCTCTTGCAGAGGAGGAGTACAATAACGGACTGTTGAGCCATGACGAAATAGCTTGCCAGATGAGGAGAGCCACCGGACACGAGAAGAACAAATGATTTGAGGATTCGAGTGGTCCAAGGCATGAAGAACAAGAGCCCGACCCCACTCCCTCAGCAAGCCCCCGAACCATTAGATTATCTTTCGTAGGGACTCTTTCACGAATAACTCTCCAAGCAAAAGATGAGATTTTAGACGGAATCTCCTTCCACCACAACTTATGCCAAGGGAAAATAAACGTACCATCGTCGTCCACCGCCTCCACCAAGAATCATACATTGCTTTTGTGGAAAAAGAACCGATCTTCGAACTCCGCCAAGACAAGGTGTCTGCCACGTTCATCTTTGTTGGGATTATACTGGAAAGTATGCTTTTACTTTGTATAATCAAAACTGAATTTCGGACTTATTTACTGAAATAAATTGTTTATCACTGATGCTTTAAATATCATCGAATGTTACATATATTTACTGCATAACTGTTCAATAAATAGTACGTGTTACATTGTAGTTAATTTAGTGATACCAGATCACAGAAGATTAAATTAACAGTTCCTTGTAACCAAAAGTACACCATTCATGACCTAGATGGAAATGAACAATCCATCGTGAAAGGTTGAAGTGTAAACCTCAGATTGACTTGTCTTGACCAAGAGATTACACTAGTGCATGACTGATGCACTGAATAGGACCTACAGGAGGACAAATTCTTCAGAACTGAACAAGGAAGAATTAGACCTCAGTGGTTCGTTATTTCTTAATCTTCGTCCCTTAAATAGGATCACGTGTGGTTGGTAACTATTGCTTTGACTTATCACGGGTAGAGAATCAACGAGATTCAATACTTTATATCTTGAGCAATATTATTGGTCACATGCGATTGCTAAGATTTAATACGGAGAATCGTGTGCAAGTACGCTTGTTCGATTTGCCCCCTTGGGAGGTTCATAAGATTTATCATACCAAATCTTGCAAGTGGAACTAGTTTCCGGTATGGATAATAATGTTGAACCGTTCCTTAACCAAGGACAAAAGATATTAATTAATGGAAAGCTATTTCAGTGGCTTGAATTAATTAATGGGCTAGATAATCTTAAACACGGGAAATAATAACCGGGAGCCATATTGACTGTAATATGGGTTAAGATGGATAGTGCAATATTAATTATGTAGTGGGATTAATTAATATTTATGGGCTTGAATAATATTGTGGCTCAATATTGATAATTCAAGATCCATTGGAAGGTCCAATCTTAATTCTCCTAAAGGCCCCAAAGTAGTCCAACATAAAGTCCAATAACTGAAAAAGATGTTTAAAAATAAAATAAATTTGTTGCTTATTTTTTCCTCATATTTTTCGAAAATTATGGATAAAATGGGAGAAATATTTTCTTTGAATTTTGTTATGGAATGAAGATATGTATTCTTGGAATACAAGATTATCTCATTAAATTCAAGAAATCTCCCACTTGGTTATTCATATAGTAAATTTCGAAAATTTTGAAATATAAAGGGCAAGAAAGATTTTCTTGATTTTCTTGAAAAGATATTATGGAAGATATGTATTTCTTGGAATACAAGTATATCTCATAAATTCAAGAAGATCCAAATCTTGGAATCTTGATCCTTAAATTTCAAAAATTCCATAACAAGATGAGGTGGGATTTTTTGTGGAATATTTTAATTATGGAGAAAAAAATATATGAGATATATTCAAGATTTCTTGGAGATCAAGAAAAGATTTTCCCACATTCGTTTTTCCCCAAAATTTCGACCACTACCCCATCTATAAATAGGGATGATTCTTTCATTCCCAAGTACAATTCCATGTCCTTGGAAAAATTAGTAAATCCACAAAGGTGGTGCAACAAAGTTTATTTTTCCTTTTGTTAATTGTTCATGAGCATCCTTCCACCGGATTGTCGAGCAAGGATTAGGAATACTTGGGAAGGCTTTTTCGGTGTGTTTAATCCATGAGACCATTCACTCAAGAGGTTAGTTCACGTAAACCCGTAGCAATTCGCGTCGTAGGATTTATGTGAACTGTTTATATGCATGATTTGTTGTTAAATTATTATTTGAATTAATATAGGATTAATTCATGTTAGTAATAATTGTTAGAATTAAATTTGTATTTAAATATTCATCCCGAATAGATCCGTGCAAATAATTCCCCAACAACTGGTATCAGAGCCTCGGTTTCGGGCTCTGAATTTTAAATTGTAATTTAATTCGTTTTCATTAAATTTGAAATTGGATAGTAGAATTGCTAGATCTTTTTTGCAGGTATCCAATTGTCCTGGAATTTAATGTGTTTATTTATGCATGCATATAAATTGTTATTTTTAATTCGATTAGTTCGAATTCGTTTTGCCTCGTGAGAAAATCCACGAGTATATTAGGATTTGTTTGATTTGATCAAATGTAATAGACTAGTCTAGATCTAGGTTTATTTATTTTTTGTAAATAAATTGTAACCGGATCGGAAACGGAGGCGGAGACGAAGAATTAAAGGATAGATCCAGAATCAGACGCTGACGACGTGCATCGCGCAAAAACATGTCAAGGAGGCACGCGCAAGACGACGCGGACGCCGCTATGCGGATTCGCACGACGCTTAGGCGCCGGGCGGGATCGCCCGACGCGCGACGGCGCGACGGGCGACGCCAGCATGGGCCAAGACGACCACGCGCTAAGCCGACGGTTGGCGAAGGTAACGGGCGCTGCGAGGACGAAAGGCGCTGAAATTCGGGCGGGCGCAGGCGAGGTCGGCGAAGACGACGCTGATGCGTTGGCAGTGCACGCATAAGGCCGCCGGCCGAACTCCCGCCGAGGCCGCCGAGGACGACAGCGGGCGAAGCTCGCCGAGGTCGCCGGAAGACCGACAGGATGCGCGGCTGCGCTTAAGGCGCACGGACGCGGTCGCTCGGCCAAGGGGCCGGCCAGATGCGGGCGTGCATCCCGGCTGCGAGCTACTTGGCGTGGTGTTTCGAGACGGAGTTCTTTTCGAGACGATCGAGTGGGAGAAATTCAAGACGGCGTTTCTTCAAAATCAAGCCAAGAAAAATCAAACCATGACAATTGGATAATTTGTGCCCAATATGTTTATTTTTCCGCTTTGCTTGATTTATTGTTGTGATTTCTTGTGCTTTATTTAATTTGTTTAAATGTGTTTGCATGAGAATTGCCCAATGAAAAATCTCACCTTCAAAATTACTAAGTATGTTTAAATAATTAATTGATAATTTTATTTCGGATAATAAAATTGAATTAATTTTGACCTCCATGATTTATTTATTTGTGAATTCTTTTGGAGAAATTCCCCTACGGGACGGTCAAAAGATAGCTTTCACATGAATAAATTCGGATGGATGATTGTGGATTATTACTAGTGGCGCACGATGATCCTCCCCCGAGGGCTCGTTCAAAGCAAAATAATAATTTGTATTTAATCATGGTTATTACTTAGGTATAAAATTGATATGCATATACTTCTCAAGTCCCTGTCAATTTTATATTGGTCAAGTGGGGAGTCAACTATTAACTGGATATTAAAGGTTTGTAAATCGTTCTTGTTTATAACTGCTTGAATGTGTTTAAATAATGACCCACCCCCACATGGCTTATTTAAACTGTTTTTTGAGATGTTGGTGATGCATGTTCATATTTTTTTGAGATTTTAATATGAAACATGTGATCGAACCTTGTGATATATTTATGCTTATGCATATTATTATTTATTCGATTCAAAGATGTCGTAACCTTTTAATCCATCGCTATTATACTTAAAGTCAATAGAATAAGTATGGAAACTATATTGATTGGAAGCAGAAAATTATAATTGTCTAATCGCACAAAAAGCACAAGTGGATTCTTGACACACCAAAATCGGATGAGCCAATTTATTTAGTCAAAAAATGCGAGACTCGTCAGATCACCTTACGAGAGATGTCGTCGCTGAAATTGGTGGAGGGCAAACCCGTAAGGGATTACGTCCTCAAAATTGATGGCCCATCTGAACAAACTTGAAGTTCTGAGTACAGATTATAATCTAGAGACTCAGATGAATTTGGTACTTCACTCTCTGCCCAAAAGTTTCTGAGCAATTTTGCCTCGCTGGCTGATTTGTTGCAAGCTTTGGTCTCGGCAAAGATGTTGATGGGGCACCAAACTCAAGCTTTGACGGCAAGTGGTCCGTCTTCATCTTCTAGGCCAAGGGATGGCAAGAAGAAGAAGGTGACCAAAAGCCATAAGCAATCAGACTCAACTGTTGCCAAGGGCAATGATAAGATGACGAATGCTGGTGGTGTCAAGGAAAATCCAAAGAGGAAGTGCTTAAGCTGCGGTGAAAGAGGACAATGGAGGTTTGCCTGTTCCAACCCCAAAAGGGCCGGAAAGAAAGGTAATTCTCACGCACTAATTGTTGAAACTTGTTCCAACCTGCGAATCATGTTTGGAGGGTAAAATGACCAAGAGGGCATTCGGAGCCAAGGGGAATAGAACCAAAGAAGTGTTAGAAATCATTCACACAGACATATGTGGTCCAATGTCAACCAAAGCAAGGGGAGGTTATGAGTATTTTGTCACTTTTGTTGATGACTACTCAAGGTACGGTTATATTTTCCTTATGAAGCATAAATCTGAGACATTTGAGAAATTCAAAGAATTTAAGGCTCAAGCAGAGAATCATAGGGAAAAACGTATCAAGTCTCTACGATTCGATCGTGGAGGCGAGTACCTCAGCGATGAGTTTTTGAACTACTTGTCTGATGAAGGGATTGCATCCCAGCTAACTGCACCCGGAACCCCTCAACAAAACGGGGTTGCAGAGCGAAGAAACATAACTCTTTTGGAAATGGTTAGATCTATGATGAGTTATGCGGATCTTCCCAAGTCGTTCTGGGGTCATGCCTTAGAAACAGCGGCCTACATTCTGAACTTGGTGCCATCCAAATCGATTCCCAAAACTCCCAAAGAATTGTGGACCGGGCGCAAGCCCAGTTTGAGACACATGAAGATTTGGGGGTGTCCGGCCTACGTGTTGGACAAGGAAGCCGAAAAATTGGATCCTCGATCAGAATTAAGGTTGTTTGTAGGATACCCCGAGGGAACAAAAGGGTGTATGTTCTATGGTCCCGAAGATCAAAAGGTGGTAATAAGCACCCACTTTAGATTTTTGGAAGAAGACTATATGAACAAAAGAAGACCCAGAAGTGAGATTACCTTAAATGAGCTAAGAGGGCTAACCTCAGTGCCAACTGTACAAGATGACATACCAAACGACACACTTACACAACCGGAACCTCGTCGTAGTGGGAGGGTTGTGAGACAGCCCGAGAGATTCATGGGGATAGGAGAGTCCTCGGACTTGATTCCCTGACAAGACGAATCAGACCCATGGACATATGACGAGGCAATCCAAGACAAGGATGCAGTTTCTTGGCAAACATCAATGAAAGCCGAAATGGGTTCTATGGATCATAACAGAGTGTGGGAGCAAGTTGATCCACTTAATGGGGTCAAACCCATTGGTTGCAAGTGGGTATACAAGAGAAAAAGAGGACCGGACGGGAAGGTGGAAACCTTCAAGGCAAGGCTTGTGGCGAAAGGTTATACTCAGAAAGAAGGGATCGACTATGAGGAAACTTTTTCGCCCGTAGCAATGCTCAAGTCCATCCGAATTCTCTTGTCGATTGCTGCGCATCTCGACTTTGAAATCTGGCAAATGGATGTCAAGACAACTTTCCTTAACGGAAGTCTTGATGAAGAAATCTATATGCAACAACCCCAAGGCTTCATTGAAAAAAGGCCAAGAACACCTAGTTTGTAAGCTCATGAAGACCATTTACAGACTCAAACAGGCATCCAGAGCTTGGAACCAATGTTTTGATCATGTTATAAAGTCTTATGGGTTTGATCAAAACGAGTTCGAAAGTTGTGTGTACAAAAAGCGTGTCAGAACTGCATTGATATTCTTAGTACTATACGTAGACGACATTCTGATCATCGGGAAAGATGTAAAGGTGTTATCAAACGTAAGGGCATGGCTTTCAAAACAGTTTGATATGAAGGACTTAGGGGAAGCCGCGCACATCCTTGGGATCAAGATCACTCGAGATCGCAAGAAAATGATGATAGTCTTATCGCAAGCTTCATACATAGACACTGTCTTGAAACGATTCAGCATGCAGGATTCCAAGAAAGGTTTCGTACCTTTCAGACATGGAATCCATCTATCCAAGGAAATGTGCCCTAAGACACAAAAGGAGATAGATGACATAAAAGGCATTCCTTATGCTTCGGCTGTCGGAAGCCTTATGTATGCAATGCTGTGTACGAGACCGGATATCTGTTTTGCCGTTGGCATGGTGGCAAGATATCAAAGTAACCCGGGGAAAGAACATTGGACGACAGTTAAAACATTCTGAAGTATCTGAAAAGAACTCGAGATAGAATGTTAATTTATCAGTCAGATAGTCTAATCCCCATCGGCTACACGGACTCGGATTTCAAATCAGACATAGATTCCAGAAACTATCTGCCTCAGTTAGTGTGTTTTCATTTGGGAAGTGTAGCCATGAAATGGATGAGTGTGAAGTAGAAATGCATCACTGACTCAACCATGGAAGCCGGGTAAGTAGCTGCTTGTGAAGCAGTGAAAGAACCATTTTGGCTCTAGACCTTCTTAGTGGACTTAGATGGAGTTCCAAATTTGTCTAGCAATATTTGCTAGGGGCAGTTGCAAATTCAAGGGAACCAAGAGTCCACGAGTCAAACAAGCACACTGAAGGAAAGAAATCTTAGATGAGAAATCGTTAAGAGAGGAGATGAAAAGGTGGCTAAGAACGCATTGGAGGATAACCTAGTTAATCCTTTCACAAAGTGTCTACCTCTGGAAACATTCAAGAGACATGTGGGAGGAATGGTTGTCAAGTGCATAGCCAATCTGCTTTGAGTATAAGTGGGAGAAATTATTAGGTCCGTGTAGGTTGTTGGGATTATACTGGAAAGTATGCTTTTTACTTTGTATAATCGAAACGGAATTTTCAGACTTATTTACTGAAATAAATTGTTTATCACTGATGCTTTAAATATTATCGAATGTTGCATATATTTACTGCATAACTGTTCAATAAGTCGTACGTGTTACATTGTAGTTAATTTAGTGATACCAGATCACAGAAGATTAAATTAACAGTCCCTTGTAACTAAAATTACGTCATTCAGGACCTAGATGGAAATGAACAACCCATCGTGAAAGGCTGAAGTGTAAGGCTCAGATTGACTTGTCTTGACCAAGAGATTACATTAGTGCATGACTGATGCACTAAATAGGACCTACATGAGGATAAATTCTTCAGAACTGAACAAGGAAGAATTAGACCTCAGTGGTTCGTTATTTCTTAACATTCGTCCCTTAAATAGGATCACGTGGGATTGGTAACTATTGCTTTGACTTATCATGGGTAGCGAATCAGTGAGATTCAATACTTTTTATCTTGGGCAATATTATTAGTCACATGTGATTGCTAAGATTTAATACGAAGAATCGTGTGCAAGTACGCTTGTTCGATTTGCCCCCTTGGGAGGTTCATCAGATTTATCATACCAAATCTTGCAAGTGGAACTAGTTTCCGGTATGGATAATAATGTTGAACCGTTTCTTAACCAAGGACAAAAGATATTAATTAATGGAAAGCTATTTCAGTGGCTTGAATTAATTAATGGGCTAGATAATCTTAAACACGGGAAATAATAACCGGGAGCCATATTGACTTTAATATGGGTTAAGATGGATAGTGCAATATTAATTATGTAGTGGGATTAATTAATATTTATGGGCTTGAATAATATTGTGGCTCAATATTGATAATTCAAGATCCATTTGAAGATCCAATCTTAATTCTCCTAAAGGCCCCCCAAGTAGCCCAACATAAAGTCCAATAACTGAAAAAAGTGTTTAAAAATAAAATAAATTTGTTGCTTATTTTTTCCTCATATTTTTTTGAAAATTATGGATAAAAGGGGAGAAAGATTTTCTTTGAATTTTGTTATGGAATGAAGATATGTATTCTTGGAATACAAGATTATCTCATTAAATTCAAGAAATCTCTCACTTAGGTATCTATAAGGAGATTTTCGAAAAATTAGAAAATAAAGGGTAAGAAAAATTTTCTTGATTTTCTTGAAAATATATTATGGAAGATATGTATTTCTTGAAATACAAGAATATCTCATAAATTCAAGAAGATCCAAATCTTGGTTTCTTGAAAGCCTTGTATTTTCGAAAAATCCATATTATAGAGTGGGTGGGATTTTTGTGGAATATTATAATTATGGGAAAAAGAATATAGGAGATATATTCAAGATTTCTTGGAGATCAAGAAAAGATTTTCCCACATTATTTTATCACTAAATTTCGACCACCCCAGTATCTATAAATAGGGGATGATTCTTTCATTCCCAAGTACAATTCAATGCGCTGGGAAAATTAGTAAATCCACAAAGGTGGTGCAACATATTTTATTTTCATTTTGTTAAATCGTTCACAAGAATCCTTCCACCGGATAGTCGAACGAGGGTTAAGGGAATACTTGGGAAGTCCTTACGGTTAGTCTATTCAGCCACACCGTTGCCATCCCAAGAGGTACGTTCACGTAAACTCGTAGAATTCCGCATGCGTAGGTTTTACGTGAATTATTATATGCATGATATGTTGTTGGATTATTATTTGAATTAATATAGGATTAATTCATGCTAGTAATAATTAAAGAATTAAATTTGTATTTAAATATTCACCCCAAATAGATCTGTGCAACTTATTCCCCAACATAGGTGACATTAAATGTCACGTATTAGGAACTACACGAGACATGTTGTAGTAAACTTAAAAGCAGACTTTGAGTATAAGTGGGAGATTGTTGGGATTATACTGAAAAGTATGCTTTTACTTTTTATAATCAAAACTGAATTTCGGACTTATTTACTGAAATAAATTGTTTATCACTGATGCTTTAAATATCATCGAATGTTACATATATTTACTGCATAACTGTTCAATAAATAGTAAGTGTTACATTGTAGTTAATTTAGTGATACCAGATCACAGAAGATTAAATTAACAGTTCCTTGTAACTAAAATTACGTCATTCAGGACCTAGATGGAAATGAACAACCCATCGTGAAAGGCTGAAGTGTAAGGCTCAGATTGACTTGTCTTGACCAAGAGATTACATTAGTGCATGACTGATGCACTAAATAGGACCTACATGAGGATAAATTCTTCAGAACTGAACAAGGAAGAATTAGACCTCAGTGGTTCGTTATTTCTTAACATTCGTCCCTTAAATAGGATCACGTGGGATTGGTAACTATTGCTTTGACTTATCATGGGTAGCGAATCAGTGAGATTCAATACTTTTTATCTTGGGCAATATTATTGGTCACATTCGATTGCTAAGATTTAATACGGAGAATCGTGTGCAAGTACGCTTGTTCGATTTGCCCCCTTGGGAGGTTCATCAGATTTATCATACCAAATCTTGCAAGTGGAACTAGTTTCCGGTATGGATAATAATGTTGAACCGTTTCTTAACCAAGGACAAAAGATATTAATTAATGGAAAGCTATTTCAGTGGCTTGAATTAATTAATGGGCTAGATAATCTTAAACACGGGAAATAATAACCGGGAGCCATATTGACTTTAATATGGGTTAAGATGGATAGTGCAATATTAATTATGTAGTGGGATTAATTAATATTTATGGGCTTGAATAATATTGTGGCTCAATATTGATAATTCAAGATCCATTTGAAGATCCAATCTTAATTCTCCTAAAGGCCCCCCAAGTAGCCCAACATAAAGTCCAATAACTGAAAAAAGTGTTTAAAAATAAAATAAATTTGTTGCTTATTTTTTCCTCATATTTTTTTGAAAATTATGGATAAAAGGGGAGAAAGATTTTCTTTGAATTTTGTTATGGAATGAAGATATGTATTCTTGGAATACAAGATTATCTCATTAAATTCAAGAAATCTCCCACTTGGTTATTCATATAGTAAATTTTGAAAATTTTGAAATATAAAGGGCAAGAAAGATTTTCTTGAAAAGATATTATGGAAGATATGTATTTCTTGGAATACAAGTATATCTCATAAATTCAAGAAGATCCAAATCTTGGAATCTTGATCCTTAAATTTCAAAAATTCCATAACAAGATGAGGTGGGATTTTTTGTGGAATATTTTAATTATGGAGAAAAGAATATATGAGATATATTCAAGATTTCTTTGAGATCAAGAAAAGATTTTCCCACATTGGTTTTTCCCCAAAATTTCGACCACTACCCCATCTATAAATAGGGGATGATTCTTTCTTTCCCAAGTACAATTCCATGTGCTGGAAAAATTAGTAAATTCACAAAGGTGGTGCAACAAATTTTATTTTTCCTTTTGTTAATTGTTCGCGAGCATCCTTCCACCGGATTGTCGAGCAAGGATTATGGAATACTTGGGAAGGCTTTTCGGTGTGTTTAATCGACGAGACCATTGCCACTCCAAGAGGTTAGTTCACGTAAACCCGTAGCAATTCCGCATGCGTAGGATTTATGTGAACTGTTTATATGCATGATTTGTTGTTAAATTATTATTTGAATTAATATAGGATTAATTCATGCTAGTAATAATTGTTAGAATTAAATTTGTATTTAAATATTCATCCTGAATAGATCCGTGCAAATAATTTCCCAACAATCTTAACTTTGTACCTGAAAATCAACATCCATAAATCCACGAACTTAAAATAAACATTAGCATTAAGCTCTCGCTCCCACTGCAACACCCACGACTCCCTCCCATAGTCCCACACTCTCCCAACCACCTCATCCTTTTGAGACGACAACTCAAATAAATTTGGAAATCTAACCGATAACTTACCACACCCCTCCACCCACGGGTCTAGCCAAAACCTAATACTACTCCCATTCCCTAAAGACAACAACAACTCACCCCTGAACAAACACCCCATCTTACTCCACCAAAGTTCATGCAAGTCTTTCCACCATAAGGACCATTTTTTTCTGACCCCACTGACCTCTGACACCCATCTAAAAGATTCATACCTAGACTCAATGACTCTGACCCAGAGAGATTTCTCCCCCCGACACCCACCTCCACAACCACTTACATAACAATGCATAATTAAAATCTCTAACATCCCTCACTCCTAACCCCCCTTTAGACTTACTCCGACAAACAAGACACCACCTCACCCAAGCTATCTTATGACCCGACCCTCTTCCCCCCAATAAGAAATCCCTTTGAATTTTAATAATGACTTTTATAACACACTCAGGGGCTTTAAAAAAGGAGAGATAGTAAACTGGCAGAGATGAGAGGACCGAGTTCAAAAGTACAAGTCGACCGCCAAACGATAGATATTGTTTTTCCCAACCTAACAACTTCCGACGAAATTTCTCCACTAACGGTTTCCAAACATCAATATTCCTGAAGTTAGCTCCAATTGGAAGTCCCAAGTAGGTGAATGAGACCTTACCAATTTTACACTGAAGGACTTCGGCCAAATTTTCCACTTGTTGAATACTAAGATGCACACCATGAATGGAACTTTTATGAAAATTGACCTTCAACCCCGAGGCAATTTCAAACAACCTGAGAATCCCTCTCAAGCATTGGGCATTCTTCACTGACGCTTTCCCCATCAGAACGGTATCGTTAGCAAATTGCAAGTGACTGATCAACACGTTGTTCTTCCCGACCTCCAATCCGTTACACTCACCCAACTCCACAGCTTTTCTCATCAAGCAGCTTAAGCCTTCAGCAGCGATCAAGAATAGGAAGGGGGAAAGAGGGGCCCCCTGCCTGATTCTTTTCTGAAGTTGGAACTCACCCGTGGGACTCCCATTAACCAGAACTGCCATCAAGGCAGAAGAAACGCAGCCCCTCATCCACTTTCTCCACTTCCAATGAAAATTCATCCCTCTCATCATATCGTCAAGAAATTCCCACAGAATGGAATCATATGCCTTCTCGAAATCCACCTTAAACATGAAGCTCTGCTTTCTCTCCTTCTTCACGAAATCTAGGGATTCGTTAAGGATCACAATACTATCCAGAATCTGTTTTTTCCCCACAAAAGCGGACTGATTTTCCGAGATCACTGTATCTACCACTTTAGCCAACCTATTGGCTAGTACTTTAGCCACCACTTTATACATGCATCCGATTAGTGAAATCGGACGGTACTCAGATAGACGGCTTGCATCGGACTTCTTCGGAATTAATGTAACAAAAGAGGGATTTCCGCCCTTCACAATCCTTCCATTCTCATAGAATTCCTCCATAAACAACATAATGTCCTTCTTCAGGATCGACCATATTTTCTTGATGAACTTAAATGTGAAGCCATCGGGACCAGGGATTTTATTCCCCCCACACCCCCAAACTGCAGACTTGACCTCATCTTCATGAAACGGTGCAACAAGGAAACCGTTGTCAATATCAGACATTCTTTTAACCACCAACCCAGTCAAAGAAAGTGCGCCACATTGAGTCTTCGAGAAATGACTCTTGAAAAAACTGAAGACCTCCTTATTTACTAAATCAACATCCTCTACCCATGATCCATCAATGACCAAGCCATCAATTATGTTGGTCCGACCACGCTTGTTGAAGCATTTGTGGAAGAACGATGTATTTGCATCTCCCTCCCGAATCCACTGAATTCTGGCCTTTTGGAAACTGTTGCTATTTTTCACCTTCTTGAGTTGCCATAATCTAGCTTTCGCCTCTTTCATTTCCTTGCATTCGGCCTCAGTCAGAATTCTGCTTTCTTGACAACGATCCAGGGAATCAAATGTTTCACTTGCCTCTGAAATCTTTTTCTCAATTTCCCCGAATTTTTCTTGACTCCAAGTTTTAATATCCCCTTTGAGCAGTTTCAATTTCTCTTTGACCACATAACTGCCCCACCCTTGACATTGGTAGCCCCCCCACTTTTCTTCCATGAACGACATTAGCTCAGGATGCTTCAACCAGACATTGAAAAACCGAAAAGGCTTCGACCCCCATTTCTGGTCACAATAGTGAAGAAAGATAGGGCAATGATCCGAACTGCCCTTGGACAATCCCCGCAACTTACAAGTACCCCACTCCGAACTCCAATCAGAAGTGACAAGCGCCCGATCGATACGACTACAGCACCGACCATCAAGTCTGGACCATGTAAACTTCCTCCCTACTAATTCCACATCAATCAAGCCAGCTTCATTAATAAAGTCATCGAACCTCCTGGAATTAGAGCTCAGATGATACACGATTCTGCCCCTCCTTTCACTGCCGCTTCTTACCTCGTTAAAGTCCCCAATAACACACCAGCCCATCCGGGATTATTCAGGATTTTAGTACATATCGCATTCCACAACCTGCTTTTCTCACTAGATTCCCTCGGCCCATAAATATTTACAATCCCCACACTTTTTTCAGAACTTACCCACTTACCTTCTACCCCAACCGCCCCCTGGATAGCCCAAACAACAATGGCCTCAAATTTTTCACTATTACACATACTTAAAATACCCCCCGATTGCCCAATAGCATCAAGGGCCGCCCACCCTACCGTAAAACCCTCATCCCAAATAGAATAAGGATTGAACTCAGAATGATCACAACTCTTTGTTTCTTGAACACACAAAAAATCAGGATGAAACTTACCGATGAGACCCCGAATTTCTTTCTTCTTCTCGCTTCCCCCACCCCTCTGATGTTATAGGAGAGAGTCTTCATCAAATCACTGACAAATTGTTATCTTTCTTCCCTGCCTCTGCTGCCAACTCAATTTCTCGGATTCTCCTGGATACCATGCTTTCATTTCCAGCATTTACTACTCCGAGTCTCTTCCCCAGCTCAATCATCTCCTCTGGTTGCATAATTGTTTCCACTTGGGGGTCCTTGTCGGCTTCAGGATACTCGTTGGATGGCAACCTCTCACTGATTAACACACAGGAGCTTTGTCGGCAATCTGCCCTTTTCACATTTTTGACATTAGAATCACGAAGGCCCTCAGTGAGCTTTGCCCACTCTTTTTCTTTCTTCTTTTCTAATCTTTTCCTCTGTATTTTCTACAACCGTTTTCGTCTGGCTTTTTTACACTTTTCGATTCTGCCCGACCGCTCGATTTGGCCAGATTCGGCAAACTTTGTGATTGAATTAATTGTCACTTCTTTCTTGTATAATAATGAAAGTTAATCTTGTTTGCTTTTAAAAAAAATAATTAAACATAAATTTAAAGAGACATACTTGCATGAGACGGTCTCACGGTAAGACGGAGCATAATATGGGCATTGCCGCTTTTAACACTTTGAAAGGGGTGAATGTGATTTTCTTTAAGTTGTATAAAATCCAAATATCACGAGGCATCAGATTATATGAGTTTTTGTCTAAATCTAATTTATCCAAAATATGATAAAGAAGGGAGTTGATCTTCCATGAACCAGGATCTAACTTGAATTATTTAACTAATTTTATTTATTTTTAACACATTTTTTTAAATTATTAATTTTGACTGTATTGTACTTTAGTAGGAAGGATCAAATTACATGAATTAAATGTAAGGTTGATGACAATACAAGTTTTAGTCTTCTAAGTTCCAACTCCCCAGCCCAGTGAATTCTTCTTCATTGAGGTTCCCAAGCGCCAACACTTCCACCGATTTCCATAAGAAAAATGGCAGTTTCTTCTCTGACCAATTTCCATCTCTCTTCTCACCGTTCCATGAATTCCACCCCAAAATTCCCACACCCCCAAATCAAAAGCCCTCTCAAAACCCCCATTTTCATCTCACCAACCTCACTTTTTCTCCGCCCCAAACAACCCGTACAAAAAATTCACATTCAATCAAAACCCATATCGAATCTTTCAATATTATCCCTCTCATCACCACCCCAGATAAAAATTTCCAATTTTGTTGCACAAAAGATTGCTACTTTACTATTGGGGTCGCTCATTTTCATGGGCTGTTTCAAATCGATGCCCGTTTTAGCACAACCGGTTCAAGAAAGTGAGATTATTGAGGAGACAATGGATGTCCAGAATAGTGGCAGTGAAGATGAGGAGATGTGTGTGAAATTGTTGCAAGAAAATCCGAAAAACGTCGATGCCCTGAAAATGGTTGTGAATGTGAAGATGAAAAGAGGGAAAACTAATGAGGCTGTGAAATGTGTGGAGAAATTGATAGAATTGCAGCCTGATGAAATGGAATGGGGGCTTTTGCAGGCTCATTGTTATGAGATGATGGGGAATTTGAGTAAGGCCAAGAGCTTGTTCAAGAATATTCTCAAGAAGAAACCTCTTTTGCTCAGGGCTTTGCATGTATAATGTCTTATTAGCTTGTTTATGTGTTTTTGATCAATTTTGTGCTATTTATGTGATTGATTGATGTGTTAGGATTTAAACTTCAATTATAGGGAAATTGAGAGAAAATGAAATTAAATAACACAGATTTGGTTACCCAGCGTTTGGGCGCAGTACCAAGCCAGGAGATTTATTAATATTTTGCTGATAACAAATAGTTTTAATGTGGGAGTAGTTTATTAGTATTTAAAGTGATAAAAGTGGTTTTTACTTGAGAGTATTGTAGTCCTTTTTACTTTATTATTAAATGAGATGATTTTTTATGGGTAAAAATAATGACATGAGATATAATTTTTAGACGTTGGGAGAGGGAATAGTTGAAAATAGTATAGTTACTTTTTTGCCTTTTATGGAAATGGGTAAACAAGTTTGGGACGGATATTTTGGGAAAAAAGGGTAAATAACTTTGGGACGGAGGGAGTACAATGAATCAGATAGGTATTTATGGGCAAAATTGGCCAAAACCCTAAAGATCCATTCTGGTCAAATCTGGTAAAACAGGCCCCAAAAAATAGTGATAGTAGTTGGATTACCGAGAAGCTGGGATGTGAAGCAGTCGATCAGGCTCCTTAACACAACATGATGTGCTTTATTTTTGTTTTGTATCTGTTATGATCCTTGTGTTTGTTGGTTGCTGCTGAATTATCATGAATAGTGAGATTAGTTTTTCTGTTGTGCTTATTTTGATAGGGTCTGGCTATGGTGATGCATAAGAACCGTGAAGGGCCAGCTGTTTTTGAGATGCTAGAGAGTGCCTTAGAGGTTGCGAGGAAGGAAAAACGAGTTAATGAAGAGCGAAATATACTAATTTTAACAGCTCAAATGCATCTAGTAAAGGTAACAGCTGTAGCACCTTCATGGCATGATGTAGCTAAAATGGGATTTTGGTTAATGGATGTGATATCAAGATTTGTTGAATGCGAATTATAAAAGTTAAAAAATTGTTTTTGAAAAACAAAAGTAATAAGAGCAATTTGAAAGGAATGTTAATGGATGTGATATCAGTAAAGTTGATGTTTTTGTTTTTTTTTTTTCTTGTTTGATTTCTTCAGGGAGATATGGAGGAGGCCTTGATGGAGTTTCAAGTCCTTATTGATGAGAATCCAAGGGACTTTCGCCCTTATCTTTGCCAGGTTAATTTTGAGTAACTGCTATACTTGTTATTTCATTATTATTTCGTTTGGGAATATTCTGTGGTCTTTTATAGGAATTTCTTGTTTGTAATATGTTTGCTTATGCTGTGAAAGAATATAAGCTGGACAATTTTGCAAATTATAACAAAATCACAGAAAATTAGTGTACCGCCTTAGTTTGGGGATGTAAACATCGACATCAGAACATGTTGGTCACAACGGATGTTGAACAGTTGCTAGCAAGAAGACTTATTAATGTTGATATACATAATTCCTTACTGGTGCATAAAATGGATTTGATTGTTTATTGGTATAATATTGTGAAACTGGTAAGAGGAAGCGCTTCATAATTTCGATCATAATCAGGTTAGGTGTCTCCACAGCAATAATGATGGAAAAATCAGCAAATAATTTACTTTTATATAGGCTGATATGTAGATTCATTCTGTTCCATATGATCATGTGCAACAAGTACATTTCAGATCCCGTAAACACCTCAGTTGCCTGTAATTTCAGGGAATTGTATACAGCCTACTGGAGGAAAAACAGCTGGCTGAAAAGAACTTTGAGATCTATCGTAAACTCGTACCTGAAGAATTTCCACAAAGAGGGTTCCTAGATGATGTTGTCTTGGCTGCAAAAACAGAAACGAAGCAAAAACTCGAGAAGGAGCTACAGCAATAAATCCTCAAAAGAAGACGGTTTCTAACATTCTTATTCATAACGATGTGTCCAGTTCTTTGAACTCGTGTATGCTGCAGAGTGAAAGGCTAGGGAGCCTTACAAAAGATGCCTCTTTGGTCGAAGATTTTCTGGATAAACGGCTTTGAGATTGGTAAATGCAGACTTGATATTCAAACGAAACTTCTACGCTCTAATTCCAGCTTCTCAGGTATAGATTTTCCAAGAAAGTAGATGTCAAAGGTGTAGAGTATAATAATGTTTCCTGGATTATGAATTATTAAATGCAAGTATGTAGAGTTTCTCATACTACACATTTTCCAGTTCAAGAAAGCAATACATTTTTGGGTAGCTCTTTTATGTCTCTCATATATATATATTTTTCATTTTTCTTTCTGTTGTTGAATCTGGCCATTATGTGGTTTCCTCTTCTGAGAATCTCCCAGTTTACTATTTTGCATTGTGAAGCAGGTTACTGAGGAATTGATTTTGCAAATTGGTTCATTAAAGTTTTAGAACTTAGAAGTTTTTCAATTAATATCATCTAAACAATTTACAGTTTTTTTCTTTTTAGATTTTTTTTTTATTTTCTAATCATCTAACCAAGCATGTGTGTTTCTTTTGGGATTTACCCAAATGAATTTAGAACTTTGCGAATTATGTTTTGTTATAGTTCAAAATTTAAAATTAGACTTCAATATTCACTCATATAAAATGCACCTACATACCTATTTTTTCACAAAATTCAACTATTATTACCTAATTTGTAGGAATGAGATGGATGGGAGTGTGTGTGAATGGTTACAAAAATTCAACTATTATGAGATGGATGGGAGTGTTTGATGAATGGTTACAATAGCAAAACAGTTTTAATAGGCGAAGAAGGCAAAAATACTCATTTTGATAGAAAAAAATAAATTTTCAACCCATTTTCTTATTAAAAAAGATAACTATCCACTACCCATTTAATTTTAAGAGAAATATACCCTTAAAAGTACTTTAAATGTAGGAATTTGGATCCTATGATGTAGACCAACATGGATTTATAGTGATTGCAATAGACCGCATGGATTTATAGTGATTGAATTACTCTTACGTCCATTCCAAGAGTATGAATTATTCCTAGGTCATCTTATATGTATTAAATTCTTATTATGCCCTTATTTTCCACAAGCAGGCATATAACAAGAGTTGGGCATATAATTAAGATTTAATTTCTTCCTCTCTCCCTCCAAAACCTAATCGTCTCCTCTCTCTCTCTCTCAATTCGTCGGCCGTTGCGGCCACCATCCCTCCACCCAAAACGGCGGCCTCCTTCACACCCCAAAATGACAAAAGCTCTGCAACATATCCATCGCCACTTCTCCTCCTTCCCTCACTCTCTCAAGCTTTCAACCCAAAATTGCCGCCGCCATCTCCCAACAGGCAAACACCCTAAAACCAGGATACGACCTCCACCACCACCGCCTTCAAGCGCGCCGCCGCCCCCTCGCGCCGCGCGCCCCCTCCCTCCCCAAAAATGTGTCGTCTTAATTTTTTAGATCTGATTTCTTTGAATGTGTCGTTGCGCGCTGCGAACTGCACCACCAATGCACCGCCTCGCCGAAGCCCAACCTCGCTGCTTCACGCCGTCGCCTGACAAGCCGCCGCGCTGTTCATATGCCGGCAAGCAGTGGAAGAAGGAGCACGAAATTTATTTTGAAACCTGATTTTGGAAATGGATTGGTTAGCAGTGTAATTGTGAAATTCTGGGTTCTTTGAAGTGTTTGGTATTTGTGGAATTGGAGATTTAACAGTGTAATTGTGAAATTTTCCATTTATTTTAATTTTAGCTTGGATAGGGATTTTTGGTATTTTATTAGTTTAGATAGGGGTTTTTGGTTTTTGCTGTGCAAGGTTTTCTCATCTCATGGTTTTGCTTAGAAAATTAAGGAAAGCAGAGCATTTCAAATTTTTTTTGTTGTGTTATTCAATATGTGTAGCTCTGCTTTTGATTTCTTTCTAGAGGAAGCATATATTTTTGTTGTTGTTTTTGTGATTTGAATTGAATCTGGGTTTTGAATTTGGGTTTTGAATCTGGTTCATACATTTATGTATTTTTTGTGTTATTGGAATGTGTAAGAATTTATTTTATAAGGGTTTGTGGGGTTTGAAAGTTATAGATTTGATTTTTTTATTTATTTTATCTGGGTTTGTGGGGTTTGAAAGTTATAGATTTGAAGATTTTTTGAAGATCGTTTTTTTAAGATTTTGTTGAAGAAATTTTTGAGGATTTGAAGATGATAAAATTTGTTAATTTAAAGTGAAATGAAACGAAGATGAATCATTATTCATGATGAAACGTTCATGTGTTTTGATGTTAACATATTTTAATGAAACGCCGAATAAATAATAAATCTGATGATATGTAAATTTTGAGATTGTAATTTTTGTGTTTTTAGATATGTAAATTTATGTAATTTTTTAAATTTTGATATGAAAATTTCATATTGTAATTTTTTTTAATTGATTTTTGGTGGATGTTTAAAATTTTAAAAGTATTTTTTAACATATTTTGTGTTTCTCATGTCAACAATTTATGAGAATGGAAAAAATAAGAAAGAAAGATGAAAAAAATAAAAAGAAAGGGGAAAAAAGTGAGTAAGGAATAAAGGACGGTGGAGGTGACAACTAATAGCTTCAAGTTGTAAGAGTCATGTGACTCAATTTGTAATGAGTCCAAAATTAAGGGTAAAGATGTCTTTTAGAAATGTGTTTTTGACCTAAGAGTAATGATAAAAAGGAATGAACTTATTAGTAATTTTGAGTTGGATTTTGGATCTTAGAGTGAGTCACTCATTTATAGTGTATTTAAATTTAGTAAAGTACAGAACTGTACATAGCTAAAAAATATACTATAAACCGCACGATTTACTATACAACACATGATCTAAATCCTACAAGTAGACAATGACTTTTATGTTTATAATTTCTGGGCTATTTGTTACAAAATATTTTGGTCGTTTAAAAAAAAGATCGTTCTAAAACTTTTTTGTCTTTCCGATTGGCCATTCCAAAAAATTGATTGTTCCGACTGATTGTTCGAATAAAAATGGTCGTTCCGACTAGATATTTAAGGAAGCTTTTTTCTTTTGATTTTTAAAAACACAAATCACATAACAAATCATTAACAACACAACTTTTGGTTCCTCTCCCATCTTATTCTTATTTTTTAACTATCATTAACACAACTTTTATCAATTATCTTCATCAAATATTTTCTGCAATCTCATTTTTTACTTTATGTATGAATCTTTCTGCAACCCACAACTAATTGAAAGAAGAGAGATCATGAAGAACTTCAGTGCATGAGTTGAAAAGACCGAAATATATAAAATAACTTGAATAAACCCTACGACCCGTGTTATTTTGGGTGTGTCGGGTAACGGGTGTAAGGACCTCCACAATGGTAGCGTTACTTTGAGTTATAACTTTTAATTCCAAATTATCACCATTGTATGTGGGAGTTATAACTTTCTCTCTCCACTTTTGTTTAGCATATAGTAACACTACTTTTCCTGCAAAAAGAAAGGGAGTGGTGTGTCCCTCGAAAATGAGTTAAAAAGAAAATGTGAGTGAATGGTGAGTCTCTTGAAAATGAGTTATAACTTTTAAATTATTGTTGGAGTTAGTGGAGTTGAGCTATTTATGTAGTTAATCCCCAACCATGTGTGGTTCTTTTAACAATGAGTCGAACTTTTCTTCAAATTTTACGTCTTTCGATTTAAAAAAAAGCTCGAAATTGACTCTTATCTAATCGAGTCGAGCTTAAGTTCAAGCTACTCGAGTAGTTATCGAGCTCAAGTTCTAGCTCAACAATAGTAGGCTAGTTAGCTCGCGAGCTTATCAGAACTAGCATAATTTTACTATTTTATCCATAATTAGAGGAATATTCAATTATTCATGGAGCCTTCCCCACCTCTCTCTCTATTCTCGAAGATTTATCAATTCTCCAGCAAATTCTAAACAGCGTAATTCATTTCTCAACTACAAAAATTGTTCATCATCATAATGCCATAACTCTCTACAATAACAAGCACTACTACCATGGCTACTCTCAATAATTGCACGGCTCCATCGACTTTCCTCCACCGCAAAACCGCCGGATTTCATCCGAATCGACGCCCGTTGGGGAAAAATCACCTGCAGTTACTGTTCTCCAACGCCTCTTATTCGCCGATTCGCCGCCGCTCATCGTATTGTTGCAGCTCCGCCGTGGTCGACGAGAGTAAAAAAACAGAAATTGGCGCTGCTGCTGCGGCGCAGAGTGAAATTCCGGTGAGGATTGTGGCTCTTGTTGGGGAAGGTAGCGTCAGCCCTCTCAAATCCACGCTTTGGCGTGACGTCATGCTCCACACTGTAAGTGGCTAGATCGAACTCCTGATGAAGAATTGTTTTTTTTTTTTTTTTGATTTGAGTGAAATTTGAAGAATTGTTCAGTCATGCACCAATTTAAGATTCTGAAACTTTGGTTCTGTGTTCGATATGTTCAAAAAATCATAGTTACGAATAATTAAATGATGTTTATACACCAGTATCAGTGTATTAGTGTGACACTATTATCTGGTTGATTTAATCTGCTGTTCATTTGCTTACAAGCACCCGTTGCACGGTGCAACTCATGTCCATTTTTTAAATGGTATAATTAGTTGACTTACTAAAAGGTATTAGTTGGTCAGTACTTAGCTGTTTTTGCTGTACAAGTTGGGCAACTGGTGCACCCAAGTGTTACTCCCAAATCATATATTGGGTTTTGGGATTTTGTAGTGTTTTAAGGACTTCAATTCGACATAGCTAAGAACTAACGAACTACATTTGCACTTGAGCCCATTGAGAAAGCATGATTCTTTGTTTTTTAAAACTTTAATTTGTTGATCCATCTGTTGGATTAGTTGTCTATTTCCACGACGTCTTGTTTGTTTATGTAGATCAGTTTTCTGAAACTGTATCATGGTTTTGCAACCCGCCCATATATTAATTCATATCTGTATAACCAGGCTGAAAAATTGAAATGGGTTGATGAAGATTTTGAGATGGTGGTATTTACAGACAATGTGTGTCGAGCTAATGATGAAACCGTTCAGGAGGCGATAAGCCAAGCAAATATTTTGATGATCATTGCTGTTACTAATCAAGAATCGATCAAATGGATTCAGATAAATAGCCAAGGTATCCCAAATGTCGTATGCTTCGATTCTTCCCCAATTTTAACGAACAAATTAGGAGGATCGTTTATACAAACCACAACCATAGGAAGCATAATCAGTAAACTCCCATTGCCTCAATCTAAGAAGCTAAAGGAATCCGAGGATGTAGTTACCTCTGTATACGAGGCGTGGGAAAGACACAACTCCGATGATATAAGGTTCTGTCTGTTGGTCATAATAAACGCTTATATCAGACCAGTTCCAATACTAAAGAACCTGAGGGCAAAGGGGTTTTCGACGTTGAACTGCATGGTAACAAACTGTGGCCCCCAGATATTGAACTGTCTGTTGGATGAAAACTGTAGGAAAGCTCTTCAATGCCTGAACAAATGCAGTCCCGTTGATCAGGTAAGACACTTCATATTATTGACTTACATATATATATGGCATATAATTCGATGCACCCGTTGCTCTGTGCAACTCAAGTACATTTTAAATAGTATTAGTTGTTTTACTAAAAGGTATTAGTTGGTCAGTATTAGCTTTTTTCTTTCAATGAACAATATTAGTTATTTTCATTGAACAATGTTAGTTGTGCTGCATGGTGCAACTGGTGCACCCAAGTATCACTCTTCTTATTATTTTCTTGTTTCTCAACCCTTTACTCCATCATCAGGTATGCAATTACCAATGTATTGTCTCATACGAGAGCCCAAAACTCGAAGAGTTTTCTTTATGTGTTCTACAAAAGCATAACTGCCTCGAACTGGATGCAAAGATTCCCGAAAAACCCTTTGTTACCCCCATGGTGAACTTTCGAGGAGAAGATTTAGATCACGATTTGGCTGAAGATCTTTTCGTGGGGTGGTTAGGGAAGTTGGATTGGAGTTGGCGGGTCGTAGCTGGGCAGAACCCAGCGTACGATCAGTTCCCGTGCCAGTACCAGTTGTTCTACAGGGGAAGGGCGAAAGGGTCTTTTTGGTATGAGCCCGTCTTTCAGGTAAGAATGCTCGATGGGAAGCTGGTGTGGAGAAGGCGAAGATATCGTGTAAAAAGAGGGAAGACTCCCGGAACATTTTACTTTAGTGTGCTCGATAATGGAGTAGTTTCGAATGAGTTTTGGACTATTGTTGATGTATCAGATGATTTGAGTTGGGGTTTGTTTCATTACCACGGGGCTGCCCGAGTTGCCGGGCAGTCGTACACTGGGGCAGTGCTCGTTAGCCCGAATGGGCTGGGCCCAGGCCCGGGACAAAGAGAGAGATTGGTGGCTGCTCTTGATAGGTGTAGTATTAAGGAGTGGGAGCTTTTTTATGTTGATAATTGTTCATGCAAAGATCCACCTTTAGGTTTACCGGAGGGTTCGAGTTTGCATTGTAAGATCAAAGTTGAAATACTTTGAAGATTCATAGTGTGCACATGATATCGTGTATCATTTAGTTTAATGTTTGATATATCTGTGATTTTGATATTCATGATTCATTTTTGTAATTAGTTTTTAATCATGTTTGCGCTTTAATTTAATTTTGTGGGAATGAGTTATGCCTATCCTTATCCCACATCGGCTGTGAGAAGAAACTCAACACAGAAAATGGAGTGTAAAATTTAAGGCGTTGAGATTTGAAAACTCAGTACTTTTCTCGGCCTTTTGGCTAAGATTTGAAAATGGAATCCTTGGGTTAGCTTATGATTTTTTATTGAATCGTCGTGGTTTTAGTATGAATATGAGGTTTTAACTAGTATTTGATCTTATCAGTTTAATATCTGATATTTGGGTCAACGGTCTAAACAATATTAAATTTATTTTTTAAAGGGTAAGCCCCATTAAAGTAGCTTGCTGTCTGGTCTTTGCGCGTGACCGTCGCCCATGCGTTGCACTGCTGGCGCACTACAACTAACCCAGTCTAATCTTAGTGGCCCGAATCTATTGCATTGAGTTTATCTTAGGACAAAAACTCATATGAGATGGGATACAATTTAATACAAATTACACTTATCTCTCTCAAAGTGTTCGCCAATACCAAATTATACCTCGTCTCACCGTAAGACCGTCTACATGTAAGTGTGCTTCTTATCTTAGTGGCCCAAATATGTGGCAATGGGTATTTTTGCTTGTGAATTGTGATAAAATCCAGCTAATTTCTTAGGATAAAAGCGTAGGATGCAACAATTTTTCACAATTATATATATATTTATTAAACATTTTTCATAGATTTTTTTAATTTAGATTGTTATTTTATATAACTTCGTTCTTAAAGTGAAAATATACATGTTGTGAATGTAATGTAAAGATTTTCGATCCTCTTGAATCTTACTATGATATTTATTTAGTTAATTATATAATTATAAACAGATTGCCCGTTTAAAGTTTAAAATTCGATTAGGCTCACGAGTTCATTTGGGACGGAGTCCCACTCGGGCTTTACTTAATAGTAAACCGAATCATTCACTCTTCTGAAAACCCAAAAACACAAAGAAAGGTCATTGACGCTATTTTTTAGCTCAGTTGATCAAAACCTCAACTATTCACAACAAATCTTTGAACCGTTAAAACTAACAAGATGAGTACTTCAATTTAACTTAGATTCAGGGTATTGTGAAACCATTACATTTATCATCGAGAATTTCGGGGTGTGCTTCCCAGAAGCTCGTCTCAATTATATTGCAATATTTTACAACAACAATCTTGCGTGATTTACCAGCACCGCCTTCTTCATTTTCCAGCATTTTCGTCTCCTGCAAACAAGATTGTATAACTTGAGCCAAAAGTATAGTACATAGCAGAGTGGTATCAGAAAATATGTTAAAATGATATGCGGGGGAAAGAGAAGCAGAAGACTCACCTTGTCCCAATAAACAGATGATCCAAGACGAAACATGGGTGGTAATCTGCCATAATAATTGTCAATTCCAGAAAGCTGATCCAGAAGATCACTTTTCTCCTGAGCTTGAGTGCCCTGTAAATGAAATTACCAAATAAGAAAGAATTTAGTCCTAAAAGACTAATGTATAGAAGCTTAAGTTGATTCATTCGGGATCTAATTCAGACATTATTCATTTCATATTGGATACTAGAATGAAATGTGAGATAAGACATGTGATCTGTGGATTTGTTTGCGCTCATATACCCTAATGTGCTAGTATTAATATACTCCATCAACTTTATGTCGAGCAATCTAACGACTTTTAATCCGATATTTACATATTTTTAGCTTCATAGAGAATAATTTTTTTAAGTAATGTAGAAAATTATAATGCACAAGAGTATGCTATGTTTTAAAAATGGGAACCGGAAGTTGAACCGGACGACCCCAAAAAAAAAGATTGGACCAGGGTCGGACCGGTCGGACCGGATTGAGCCGGATTGAACCGATATGACGTCATAATAAATATTATATATATATATATATAATATGCATAATTTTTAAAAAAAAAATCAAAATATAGAGTATGATAAGTGAATATAAAGGAATTAATGATTCTCCACTACAGAGTAATGACCGTACCAACACTTTTGTCTTCTTTGTGCAGACCACCCATATTAGTTTAATAAGTTAACCTTACTCTCTCTCTCTCTAGCTATAGATATAGACACATGGATCAAGACCCACACACAAACCAAGACAAATAGACAACTACACATACACTCTATAATATACAAATATATATATATATATATATATATTATACACACATAAACTCTCTCTATATATATATAAATTTACACATGGATATATACACATATACACACATAAATTTACTCTCTCTCTATACTCTCTCTATATATATACATATACACACACGGACACATATACACACAAAAAATTTTGCTCTCTCTCTATATATATATACATATATACACACGGATATATATACACACACATAAATTTAACGGGCAAGTAGTCGGGCGATTTAGGGAGAGGGAGGCAGAGACGGAGGGCGAGCGGCGGCGAATGCGACGGGGGCGGGCGTTAAGCGGAGCGAAGCGATTAGCGGCGCGGACGGGGCCTTTTTTTTTTTTTTTTTTTTTTTTTTTTTTTTTTTTTTTTTTTTTTGTTGAAAACCGGTGAAAACCGGCGGTTCACCGGTTCCCGGTTTTCGAACGGCTTTTCCGGTTTTGAGGGGGGCGGTCCAATAGCGGTTCCATACACCTCTATTGGGCCGATTTGGGGCGGTTCACCGATCCGACCGGTCCGACCGGCCGGTCGGACCCGATTTTTAAAACAGAGAGAGTAGGGTTTAAATTATCACACATAAAAAAAATTATGCTTGCAATTTATTCAACGACAGTGAAGCTATTAATCACACATGAGGCTGATTGAAGACATCCAAAAAGACTTAATACCTTCAAGTGATTCTGTGCATCACAATTGCTCTTTCCAGACTTTACGAGCATCCAGAAACAAGTATTGTACTGATTGTTGATGTGGCCTGCAAATCAGAAATGAGTTCTACGATTACGTAGATGAGAATTGCTATAGCGAACAAGAAACACATATGTTGTTCTGATCAACGAAAGAAAGCAGATGACTATTCTGTTGCTTATATTATACTCCACACACACACAACAAACACATATGCATATAACTACATGAACTTACAATCAACTTGTCTCCATGCTAGATAATCTATAAGAATCTCACGGGACGGGTAGCAAACTGCACGGCCATCAAAATATGTAGGATACTTCATCTCTTTATGTGGGAAAAACTCATTCCACCTCATTGTGTACATTGAAGAGAAAAAAGATACAACAGCAGAAACTATTTCACTGCAACATTAAAAAGAATATAAAGGTAAAATAAAGGTATTTCAAACTAATGAAATAGAATCGTCCAACAGAAACAAGATCATAGTGAATGTGATACTACACATAATTTTTTAATTAGTCCCATCAACTATTACAGTGAATTTCGAACCATTTTTTTTTTTTTGCATCCGAAATTTCCAACCTCTCAACTCTTCTGCACATTCATAATACTTGCATACAAAAATATTCCTATTTGTCACAGTTTAATATCTATCTAACAATAGCTCACGGAGATCTGGTTAGTCATCTTACTACTACACACCATCAACTGTGAGAATTTACTACTGTTGAAAAGTTACCTGGCGTGTCTTTGATAGAGCTGAGAGTCTTTCTTCAAAACAAAGCTGAAAGTATCAAATAATTTGTCAAACACATAAATATAGATATTTAGCATAATTAAGTCATAAAGTGAATAATGACCTGTACTCATCACTAACCCCATACGCAAAAACGACGTCCTTGAACTCTTCTAGTACAGCAGCTGCACATGAATTCATTAGGTTAAGTGCTTCTGCATCGTTTGGCTTCTCAAATTCATGAGCTTCCGTAAACCTACCATAATCCCCAGAAAAATCAAAGCAACTTAGTGCTATAGTATTATGACAAATAAATGGCTTATTTGCAGAAAATCACAACCTTTTCGCAAATTGCAATCTAATCTAAACTTTTGAATCTTGGTAAACAAAACCTTAATTAAAAAAAATTTGCAATTTGACTGATGAGCAGACTCGCTCCTGGCCAGAAAATGACGATTAATTATTCGTTGCCATCGAAACCAATCTAAACATGTTAATACGATTATTTATTTGTTGCCAGGCAGGTGACACATCATTTCTGGGTAGGAGCGAATCAGCCTGTTGGTTCGAATTGCAAAAAAAAGTTTAAATGGATGTTTTGTTTACCAAGATTCAAAAGTTCACTACATTGCAATTTGCGAATATATTGAGATTTTATCTGCAGTTAAGCCCAAATAAATATATACATGCTATTGGAGCTTACTAAAAGACAATTGCCTCAACTCCAATCAAATATTAAAAAAATAATTTGAGGTTACATTTGAATCAATTTGTCACCTGTGGAAATGGCAACCATCAATGCGAATAACAATCCATGTGTACGGCAATAACTTCCCCTCGTATTGGAAAGACTTAACATACTCAGGTCTGGTTTTGTTTAAATCATTGGTGAATTGACCTAGCTCCTTTGAAAGACTCAACTGTTTCTTCCAGAACCTCATTGATGCAATATTTTCTGAGTGAACTGTTATAACTTTCCTTCTTAGTCTTTTCACGGGACAACCATCATCTTTGTACTTCACGATATCTTCAACCTGATATCAACAAAGAGTGTGAGGTACTCTAAACTAGTTGATTATGCATCCATTTCTTGATGATCAGACATATAATAAGAAAAAAAAGGCCACTCCAGTTTATTAGCAGATCTACAAGTGCAGAGACGAAAATTCTGAGTATATGACAGAGTGTACAAGGTATAAGTGAAGAGACGAATTTTTTTATAAATTAGCTGAAAGTATGTTTGCCATATAACTAGAGTAATCGATTGATCATTTGATTCAGACTACTTTGTATTAGTTCTATTAGTTCTACGATATAAAAATATATTATTTACAAACCAAATGCATGTGTGAATTTATATATATATATATATATATGCTAAAAGAAGAGGTGGAACGGGCAGCTACCTCTGTCTTAAGGGTGCATGTCCCTTGGCGAAAAATTTCTGGAATGTCATTTTTATAGTTGATGTTAAAACACTGGAAAAGTAATTCATTTTTGTCTTGCTTCAGAGATCCCTGTAAAAAAGTCGATTAAAATTAACCACCCAAGGACTCCAATAAAATTCCAACACCACTTCAATCGTCCATCTTAGATAGATGGATAAATTGCCAGACAAACATATAGAATGCTTACCTTCAGCAATTCTTCTGCTTCCTTGCCTGTCTTTCCACTCTTAATCAGTTCCCAGAAACAAGTATCGTACTGATTATTTAAGTGACCTGCCAAAAAATATAATAAAATGAATTTTAATCTATGAATGGCAAGCCATTAAGAGTTTCTCCAAGCTAGATGATGAATGACACTTCTATAATGTCAAATAAATGCAATTTGATTTATGATATGGATTAGTCACACCAATAGAACTAGTGATCATACAGTCATATTGTCTCCATAAAAGATATGCTTGAAGAATCTCCACAGATGCACAGCTAATAATTCTTGATCGAAATGAAGGGGCATATTTTAAGTCCTTCTGAGGGAAGAGTGCCTTCCACTTGGTAACATAAACAGACGTGAAGAGTGATACAATAAGGGAGAGTATCTTGCTGCAAAGAAATTTATAGTAAGCAATCATGATTCTGAAGCAAACAGAAGGAAATTTTGTTTCAAATTTTAAACCTCATTTTTAACAACAGAAAAATAGAACTCAAATGAAACCTCAGAAATCTATTAAAAGCAGAACGAAATTTCTAAAATGGATTTATAACATCGTTTGTGGCAACACAGGATGACAATTTAATGATGTTGCATGCATCTCTCTCACTATTATTCTGAATAGATAGAGAGAAATGAATGGCACACAGTTGAAAACATGGCAGTCAACTGAATGATTTACCAGTTTACATTTAATTACCCACGACGCTGAGCTGTAGTTTGTACCATAACAACATCACTATCCTAGTTCATTACACTATGTGAAGTGAAGTCTGCATAATCATTTGTGCACAATGTTTTTCCAGATAAAAATAAAATTTTAAAATTACTAGCTAGTAAACAATGCAACTCTAATGAATTACAGTGACTCACATTAAAAAAATATTGTAAACAAAAAATACACCACATATATGCTCCAGAATACCTAACGCAAAAAATAAAGAAACAAAGCCACCTAATGAAAATTATATATCACACATGAACATCATTAAATCGCTCAAAGACCAGTAATAACTGAGACATAAACCTGGCACGACGCTGGTAGAACTTGGTTTCCTTTTTTAATACGAAACTGCCAATTAGCATTAAAAATGTCATCAGCAAACAATACAGAAAGATTCACTTATATGATGTCATTCCTTACCTGTATTCATCACTGTAACCGTAAGAGAATATAACATCTGGGAAATGCTCTAAGACGACCTTTGCACACTCATTCATCAACTCTAATGCATTCTTATCATTCGGTTTCTCAAACCCGTGCACCTCAGAAAACCTAGTCCAATTATAGGAAATTACCAAAAATAAAAGGTCACTTGGAATGTATAACTTAGTAAATATTATGCTGCAAATTGTATAATATCTGAAAATTGTACCTATGGAAATCACGGCCATCAACACGGACTATCATGATGTTAGGCAGCATGATCTCATCCTCCACCTCAAATGACTTCACATACTCGTACTTGCTGTTTGCCATTTCGCAAAAAAAAAAAAAAACACTAAAACTGTTGATTTTTCCTCACACCTCCTCCGCAAACCAGTTGATTTTTTTCTCGAAATTCAGGCCGCAACACCTATAACCAAGAGTGAAATAATCCAGCAAAAATCTACCATAGCCATGGATGTTGAGAGCATAAATTAGGCCATAGACTTACATGTAAACTGGCAACGTATAGAAACCAGAAGAAGGAAAAAGAAAATAAAATTTAAATAAAACGTTTTGAACAGGCATTTCATCGAACGGGTTGCATACAATTTTCTTTTGTAACAACACTGAAAGAAAACTATTATACTCATCATGCAATAATTGTTCAACAATGTAACATACAAAATATGCTAAATGATGTAAACAAGATAACAAACGGAAAGCTTGGAGTTGATACACAACCTCAAATTAATTCTCACTAAAACGCTGCAGACAGTACTGAGATGGTTTAAATAAATTAATTAACAAACTTACCTTCCACTGCTTCTACGCCAATTTGCTGATTGCCGCCACACATTCACCACGTTAATTAAGCCATACAAAACACGAAATCAATAGAAGAAAAATAAAATCCAAGACGCCGACCACACATTCAACAAGGGAAGATTGCGAGATGGAGGCTAGGGTTTCAGGCCAGAGTTAAACAGAGGAATGAAGCTTTGTAGTCTTATCGGCGATTCAGCTGCAGTTGAGTCTGCGTTGCGCGCTGCTAGACTTCGGTAGTTCTGCGGTCGGCAACAATGGTGGGTTTCGGTTGCTCTGATTTGGGCCAAGTCGGGTCGAATTGGAATCCGGACGCTCACCGAAGATCAAAGTGGCCAGTCTATTTGGACCTACTTAAAATTAGGCCCATTTAATTAAAGGGTCCGGTTATATGCACCCCCAGAATTGATAGATACGCCCACCAGTCTAATATTTCATTTCATTGCCGCCGCCCCTGCCATTTTTCTCTCTTCAGGCACCGGATTTGTTGCAAATAAACGAGAGGCAGTGAGTACAAGTAATACCCAGCCCATATATATTGTTGGGACTTGATGGAACACGAGGGTTAGAAATTCACTAACCTTTATTCCAGAATTGCAGCGGAAAGGAAATAGAACCGGTTGAATTCTACGTACTACTGGATCCTCAGAGTCCGAAACACAATCGCACGGATTGATCACGGATTGTTTCTATTATTCACAATTTAAGAGCCCTTTCTGATTTGAGTATGCATGTAATGCATATTTACAGAATACAAATTTCTATATTACTGTGTTCTGTCTTTTTGTCTTAAGGGAAAAATGAGAGCAGAGTGAATTCTTATTATTCACGATCCGTCAATTGAGAGAAAAGAATCAAATTTTTTTATCCCTTCTTTTCTTAGAAGTTACCCTCTCAAACTTATCAACTTACATGTGTGGATAATATTATTATTATATAATAATTAATATTAAATTAATTATTATTATAATAATTACTTTCATCTCCCACTCACACATGAAGTTTGAGTCTTACACTCATTTGCTTCACCTCTTTACACCATCACATAATACCTTTCATACAGACAAATAAATCGTGTGACCCTCGAAAATATATGAGTTTTCACGCTATATAACATGTTAATGATATATAGCAACTCAACTAGTTTTATATGAAGAATTCAAAACTCGTTATACCCCAGCACTCTTTCAGTTAACACAAGTTGACATATCTCTTTTAATCCCTTGAAACTATTAGAGCATATTCAACCTTTCATCAAATCTATGAATTCATAATCAAGTTCTCAACTCGATTGACCGGTCAATGAACACAATAGAACGTGTTAATAAAAATGTCCTTCCTTTTACACAAAATAACTACAGACTCCCACTATAGCTGCTTTCCTAGACATGTACCACATTGCTGCATTAATCATAGCTATTGGTAGCATGCTAAAGTAGCAACACTAAAGTGAAGACTTAGAAATCAAGTAGAAAGTCCTAAGGGTACTTTTAAGAGGTTTATTTAAACCTCAAGGTCTCATACAATGAGAAAATAGGGATATCTTTCTCATTTCTTTATGGTCAACTTAACACATGTGGTATGAAACACATGTCACGATATTTTAACTTCCTAGGATGGAAGCGTATGTCATTTTATTTATTTGACATCGTTTAAATCACAGTTCAAGTGTATCATCGACACTTAACTTGGATTTCCTCCTTCTACTGTCTAGGAATCCGTTGATTTAGCTTTGTAACAAATCAAATAAATTCGTGGTAAAATCTATTGCGATTATCTAAAATATAATCTCATCTCTGCACACACCTCGATGTCAGAGGCGATTGCTCGTATGAGAGAGCCAATAAACTTGTCGACATACTATTATATGAACATTTCATATAGTTCACAATACATAAATGTCTAGTAACATTAACAACTACTATGTAGTCCATTTAAATTCATTCAAACCCAAAACCTTAAGATGTCTTACACATCTCTGTAATCAAGTTTAACAACAAATATGCTAACATCAAGTCAGCAGAAATTTATTCTATAATCACTCTTTCTTCTTTGTAATGTCATTACAAAGTCAAACTTTTCATGATACTTGAAATCTTTGGTATAAGCTTTGCCTTCTTTGATTACTACGATGAATCATAACATCTTTCACTTGAATGTTTGATTTCACAATCAATCAATACAACTCTCATTGAAGTGTTTAATTCCAGAGTGAATTGATATATCCCTACTAGAGCATTTCATTCCACAATGAATCACTACAACTCCCACTGAAGTGTTTGATTTTATAATGAATCGATATAATTCCCACTGGAATGCCACATACGTCAATGAATCATTACAACTCCCACTAGAGTGTTTAATTCACAATGGATCGTTACAGGTCTCAATTGAGTGCTTACTAATTCCAAATATATCATGAAACTTCTGAACCAAAATTTTTATTTGACTGCAGATGCACATGCCACAAGTTCAGTTTCAATAGTGATCAGTGCTATACAGACTTATTTCATGTTACGCCACGATATCTGCAGTACCCTTGAGATAATAATCTGTAGTATCCTTCATATATCTCAAATAATCCACACACTATCTTTTAGTGTCTCTTTTCGGATTAACTGATATCTGCTAACCAAACGAACAACTTAACAAATGTCTAGATGTGCGCACAACTTGACACACTTCCGACATTCAATTGAATTTCATTATGGTACAATTGACATCTCATGTTTGAGTAATTGGACATCCATCATAGTTCAGTGACTCGTCTTTTTACAACATGAGAATCAACATGCTTTTATACATTCATTTGAATCATTTTAGAAGTTTTACTACATAAGTGTGCTAAGACTTTCCAAGTAACTTCTTTGAACGATCTTTATGAACTTTTCATCAAAAGATTCTCATTGTTATCTTCCCAGCTAATAATGTATCAACATATGATCATAGAATTACACAACTATCTTTGGACCGTTAAACATAAACACAATGGTCTTTTTCTAACAAAGTTAATATGAGACAATCATACTATGAAGTCTCAAGTACCACTGTCTTGAGGATTTCTTAAGTTTGTAAAGCGACTTCTTCAATTTACAAACATTATCTCCTTCTTTGAATTCTCCATTGAGAAAAACAGTAACGTCCATTTTTGATGTAATTCTAAATGTATACTTGATACTATAGCCAAAAAGTGAACGAATCGAGGTAAATCTTGTTGGAATATAGAGGCACGTAAACACGTAATACATGCGCAACGGAAATTAACAGTTCACCAACAACGAACATTTAATTGCATAATCTAATTACGTTAAACATAAAGAGAATCCTTACAGTAATTCGTAGATAAATTTCTCAACTATGGTATCCACGTAATCCCCGTTTGCGGACTTGCACAGATTTGCCAGCGTTGAATCCCGAGATGAATTTGCTAAGAAAATTCTAACTCTAGATTTTATGGAGAAAATATCAACTCACGTATTATGACTTCCCAAGAGCTCATATATATAGGAGAGGCTGAACTTAAATCTTAAGCTAACCTGATTGGGAAATAAAATCTCTAATCTTTATTTAAATAAATCTCTTAGATTTATTTCCCACATATAATCTCTACGGATTTAAATTCCATATATGTCAAATCTCTACGATTTGATTTCATATATATTAAATCCTATAATAATATTCCATATATTATTATTGGAATTTCCTATTTAATTAAATCCAATTTAATTAAACATCAATAATAATTAATTCCAAATTAATCTATTATTAATTAATTCTCCATAAATTAAATATTAAATCCAATTTAACATTTAATCAACCAACTATAATCCGTAAAAGGGGACTACTTGTTGTGTGACCCATAGGCCCTCATATATCGAGCGATTAGTCAAACTAACGGTCTTAATTGAACCTTAGACAATAAATCAGACATTCTCAATATATGAGGTACGTTGCGAGAAACGTGCAACTACCTGTAACTGAAACATGGGTTATTGCGATTTCCTCCTTTCATTCACGAATACTCGATTAGTCTTGAACATGATGAAGTGTCTATCCAAATAACTTAATCAATTTATCTCTAATCACTAATTGATCACTCGTGTCACACTTGGCCACAAAGTCCAAGTTGACGTGCATTGACCAATGACTTTGATCCAATTATGATGAGAAGATGAGTATTCTCTCTAAATCCACTTTGAGGAATGAATCCTATTTTTGGCTCAACTACCACGCACATGCACTTCGTGATGAACTCAATCTAAGCCGTATCTACCCATGGAAGGGTGCAAGCATTGGTCATGGTCAAAGTTCATCACTCCACACATGTCGTGCGTATTGACCTCAAGTCAAAGGAGTATCGCATCGCTCCCACTAACCGAGACACCCGTAGACACATATAATGGAACTACATCAAACGGTTTCTCGGATGGGTATACCAATACCCAAGATATTTGTGCATCCATCATGAGATACCTAGTATCTCGTAATAAGTGAGATCTTACTACACTCTCTAAGAGTATGATGCAGATCGCACACCAATCTCAATTGCATCATCAATATCCCATTCTTGATGATCCTTGATTGGGGCCATTTGAGAATCATGCTTAAGTCATCTGAGTTCTCACAACCTCAATGACAACAATGACTCATGGGAACACAGATAAGAACAAATGCAAACAATCAAACATAATATTCTAATAAGTGCAACGCCATATATTTAATATTAAACAAATAATAATATTAAACCAACACTGAATATTATCTGAGTATTATGTCCTTAAAATGGATTGTCTCTAGGACACTAACACTAACAAATCTCACAACAGATGAAGAAAGTTTAAATACCCCTTTCTGAGTATAATCTTTCTCTACTAAGTGAGCATTTTTAAGATGTGTCCCAATTAAAGGATCAACAAGTTTCAAAAACTTGATTCGACCTAATTGAATTTGTATTATCTTCTATTACTTTGTTTCATTAGTCTCTTGTATAACGAGATAGAACCTCTCGATCATCTGTAGGTTCATCCTCATTCACTAAAGACTAATCTTATTTCTGAATATATAAAAAAGGTGTATCCCTCTATAACATGATGTCTCTCAGACATATGTTTCCTAGAGTATTTTTCAAGATTGAATCTTTTGTGATATAAATAATTACTCTCATCAAGATCCATCTAATCTTAATGGGTAAAATTTTATCAAATATAACAACATTAAGTAAATCACTCCCACTTGGATCTAATAGAGAGTGATTATTTCAATCTGAAAATGGTATAATATTTCAAATACTTCCCCTACTAGGAAGTCTTTTTCAGAAAAATTGACATTATGTGATTTTATCTCATGTCTTACTCTGAACTTCTTGATCTCCGATAATTGTGTATCCATTGGTTTTAGCATAGTATCTTAGAAGATACATTTCTAAATCCTTTAGACCCTTGTGGTCTACAGATACCAAGATTAACAAAAGATCAGATCTTCAACTTTCAAGAGTTCAGATGAAGTTGACTTAATCAACTATGAATAACTTTATTCAATATGCAGACAATCATAAATAACTCATCTTTCCAAAAAAGATAGTTAAAATTAATTGTCCTATCATGGATCATGTTATATCCAACAATGTCCATTCCTTCTATCGGTCACGCCATTAAGAAATGGTGTATAAGGTTTTGTAAATCGTCGGATTATATCATTTTCATTACACAGTTTCTCAAACTGTAAAGATAAACATTCACGTCCTTTGTAAGTTCTTAAAACCTTTAAGGTTATGTCTTTTATTCTCAGCCTCATTTAGGTAATGTTTGAAGCAACTCAATGCCTCAAACTTGTGAGAAATTTTAAACATCCAAAACGTGAAAAATTATCAACTTAAGTAATGAAAAAATAATAAGTTCTATGATTTGCTATTTGACATTAATAAAATTACATTTGTCAACATAAAATAATTGCAATTGAAGAATCAACAATCACAGTTTTATCAAATGGTTTTCTAAGTCACTTATGAACAAGACAATGTTTATATTTGGATAACCCGACTTTTAAAGACGAACTCCATAGCCCTTCTTTCACAAGCCAATTATTTCTATCTTGCACAATGTGACTAAATCTAGTATGCTAAATTTCATCATTTACACAAGCATAACTAGATGAACAAATATTTAGTAATCCATGATTTGTCATCATAATACTAAAATAATTATTTTCTTACAGTCCAAAAACCATATAAAACATATAATAATTGTCAAGTACCATAATGCACATTGTATATATTATCACAACCATCTCTAATATAAATTTCAAAATACATCCCAATCATAGAAGAACAAATACAGAGGTGAGATCCTTAATGATCTCCAGAGAAAACACGACATTATGTAGTATGAAAACATTGACCATTGTCAATCTCAAATATAAAAGTCCCTAGACTTCAACTTGAGCTTAGTTTCCGCATATATTCATCTCATCCCACTTGGAACATGATGATGATGATGTAAATAAAATGTCCATCCATCGTTAGTTAATGGTCTGTATTTCCTGAATCTATAATCCATAAGGATAAAATTCAGTTATGAATAAAACACCAAAAACAATTATGCTTTAACCAAATAACTACAATGAATTTCTTTGTCCTTCTTGGACTCAATATATTCATGAATAAAAATGACCAAGCTTGCATGTCATCTAACTTTCAGTTTAGCATATCTCTTCTTCTTATTCTTCTTAGCATTAGAATTAATTTGAAGTTTAACAACAATATTTCTCATTTTATACTGCTTGTCATTTGCCTTCGTCCTTCCAGTATGTCTTATGTTTAGTGTTAAAAGTGTTTTAAGAACTGGATTCAGAAACGAGAACACTTGATGCTGACTTGACAACCCCAAGTATTATATCCTTCAACTCAACAATATGAATTGAATAAGTGAAAGTCTTAATACTTTTATCACAGGTCATTTTAACCTCAAGTGCTCCAATTGTAAGAAAATGACCATGTTAGATCTTAATTTGATTTTATTCAGAAAGTAATGTGTTACCATACATCTCTATCAGATATTACCAAATATCATAAGTTGTAAGGTGTTGCGCACACTCAAGGATCATATTATCTATAACCAAGCTCACCAGTCTGTTATGAGCTAGGAATTTCTCATATTCCAAGTAAAGATAAGTCTTTTGATCCATTTAGATCTGAATCTCCATCCTAGGATCTTCCATAGTATGGTAGATAGTATTCAATGCATCCTGTTCTCCAATAATATTTAATTAATTATGACGTCACATGTTATAAATATCGTTATTGAGTCTGTTCAATTTTATTTAACTCGGCGTTAATAACTTTTGAAGCCTTTGTTTGGTTTGATTGAAGTGATTCACTGAGTTAATGTTTCATTATGTATTAATATGTTAAATGTTAAGCTAACAGACATTTGAAGAATTTAATACAAAATTTGATATCGAAAAATAACTTAAAGTCATTAATCATCAATCTTATTAAGTATCCTCATTAATCAGATTCAGTTCCAAAACATGAACACAAATAGTTTTAGCTTTTATTCCAATAAATAGCTAAAACTCCCACTTAACAACATGAAACTATATGCTTTATAACATTTATCATTATAAACGTAATAAAGAACAATCATGTTATGAGTCAATAAAATAACTTAAAGTAGTCAAGAAAATCCAATGGCTACTGTAAGCCTAAAAATCAACTACTAAGGTTATTCCAATAAAATCTTATTTCAGCAACACTGTCAGACAATATTTAATAGTTTGAATCCTCTTTGACATTTATGTCTCTTGAAGTACTACATTTAGTACCGACATTATGGAAAAATATGGCGTAAGGATCTAGGTGATGATTCATATTCAAGTGTTATATTTACATCTCAATGTAATAACACCGGATCAATGAATCATTTTTAATACATAGATATGTCGTTCCAACAATTTATCTACATGTATCTTTAACCTAATCTACCAATCATTTTCTCATAAAAATTATCACCATTACTATTAAATTCCAATCTTGACATAATTTTGTCCTAGAAAACTACTACAAGTCTTCTTGGAAATGTCATAGCTCAAGTTTCAACTCTTACTAAGTCGTGAGCTATTAAGCCGGAATTACATTATGTGATAATAAGAAAGAGCGATTAAACTATGCTTCTCCGTCAAGCTACTTTATGTTCCAAAAATAAATGCTAGTCTTTCATGTAATTCTTAAAAAAAATTGCATAAAAAAAATCTCGAATCGGTAGAACAACAATTGTTCATTACATCGAGTCATATCTATAAAATGAGCAACCAATTAAACATCCAATGTTTAATTATTCAACACATGAATCATTGAGCTCACAATTATTCAAGAAATATTAATTTCAAGCATAATAAGCATATTCACAAGTGTAATAAATTTTAATATGGTACTCAATTCAATATATAAATAAGCACTTGAATATTCCTAATTTAAATGCCTCCAAAATATGCAAATTAATAATCTAAACTGAAAATTAAGAATGTAGCAACTTTCGGAACAAAAAACGGAGTTAAAATGAGTCCAAATGAGCCAAAACAAGATTGCATTAGAATGAACTCTCCGGAAACCACCGAAATACGGCCAAAAAATCACTAAAGCCCGTCGGAAATTGTCTGACGCGTGGGGACGCGCTGCCAGGACATTACACGCGCTGCCACGCGCATTCAGGTGCATCACACGCGCTGTCACGCGCGCCAGAGAAGCACTTGATCTCCGCGCGTGAACCTCACGCACCATCACGCTCTTTGACGCGCCTGTCTGCACCAATACACGCGCCACCATGGTCAGTAACTGGAGCTTGCACGTAATTGTCACGCGCCACCACGCACGACTGCGCGTGCGTTCACGTTTTTAATGAATCGCTAGCCGGCTCGGTCAATCGGTTCGGTACCCAGTTCACGGTTTGAACCACTGGTCCGGTTCATGAGTTGACTGATTTGACTGAAATTTAATTATACTTCCAGATTTTGCAACTAGGTCCTTAAAGAATTTTGAATTCTAAAAAATTGACCCCTGAGTTTTCTGAAACAATTCGATTTGGTCCCAAAATCGTGAAAAACTTCCAAAAATTATATCTCATTCATTTCTCTACCAAAATTAACGAATTATATATCGTTGTAATCATCTTTCAATGTAGATCATTCCAGTACCAAGAAATTATCACAATTCGTACTGTACAATTCGCAATTAGCAGTCAAACTTCACGAATATTTTCAAAAAACAAGTTAATTCTCTTAAACGGCTTGACCAAAATCACGAAATTTTTCAGATATCATCTACACCATACAAGCAACGTACAGTAAAAATTTTAGGCCCCAATTCATCCGTTTCATGAAAATAAAAAATTTGAAAAATCCACCGAATACATGCTCTAATGCGAAAAACATGCAAAAAACACATGCAAGGCATATTCATGTGCGAGAATCGTAATCACATATGAGAATCCAATGCAATAGCTCTAATACCATTGATGGAACACGAGAGTTAGAAATCCACTAACCTTTATTTCAGAATTGCAGCGGAAAGGAAATAGAACCGGTTGAATTCTATGTACTTTTGGATCCTCAGAGTCGAAACACAACCACACGGATTGATCACGGATTGCTTCCATTATTCACAATTTAAGAGCCCTTTCTGATTTGAGTATGTACGTGATGCATATTTACAGAATACATATTTATATATTACTGCTTTCTGTCCTTTTGTCTTGAGGGAAAAATGAGAGCAGAGTGAATTCTTATTATTCACGTTCCGTCAATTGAGAGAAAAGAATCAAATCTTTTTATCCCTTCTTTTCCTGGAAGTTAACCTCTCAAACTTATCCACTTACATGTGTGGATAATATTATTATTATATAATAATTAATATTATATTAATTATTATTATAATAATTACTTTCAGGACTATACATTTACAGCAAACCAGAACCTCTGCACTTATATAGATAATTAGATCTAAGATATCAGATTCTGGTTTAACAAAAGAAAATGGCATCTCTGTTGTGGAATAAGAAAACAGCCAAATATGATTTCTTTTTAACGTTTTCATTTCGTAAATGTGCTTTGAGGAAAACACTGCAAAACAGATAATGTTTTGAGAAATACTCCCTTCGTCCCAGTGTATTTGTCTCACTTCTTTTGGTTGAATTATTTAAGAAATAATATTAAAATAATAGATAGTGACCTTTATAGTAGTTAATTGATGAAAAGTGAATGTATTTGGGTTAGTTGGGATGAAAAGTGAGTGTTAATAGTTAGTGGAGTGTTACTTTTTCCTTTTATGGACTGAGACAAATATAGTGGGACGTCCATAAAAGGAAAGTGGGAAAAATACAATGGGACAAAGAGAGTATGATTTTTGCTGAGAACCATTTTGATAGCCGGCGAGCCCTCATCGCCACTATTGCGCGACCGTCGAAAAGAAGAAACTGGAATGTATTGTGCGAGGGGCCAGGATTGGCGGCGGTGGCAACGCCAAAGTAATACTTGCAATAACTAATAAGAGAAAATAAGCGGTGGGTGTGCGCTACAACAAAAAGAAGCGAAAGAAAAAGAAGATGAAGGAGGATAGAAGAGAGGAATTAGGGTTTTTATAAAAGGGTATAATTGGTAACTTATGTGAATAGTGGGTATATCTATTAAATCTGGGGTACATATAATCGGACCCTTAATTAAATTTATTTTAAACATGTTATAAATTCCAGTGTTGTTGTAACCGGTTTGAACCGGTCGATAATCCGGTTAAAAAGCATGCCTAAAACCGCTTTTAAGGTTGAATCGGTCAAAACCGGTTCAACAGGAAAAATTGGTTACCCTTTTTTTAAAATTAAATTACTAATTTATATTTTATTAGTTTTAATGTTTTACTTTTATACTTTCGTTTCTCAGCGTGAAATTTGAATCTCAGAATTTAGAAACCTAATTTCATCCTCAACTTTCCAGTTTCCACCACACCATCGCCACGCGCTGCCCCGCCGTGCGCCGCTGTTACTGCTGCCCCATCTCCGCACCGTCGACTTCTCTTTTTTCTCTAACAGGTATTAGCCTCTTTCATTAATTTTAAATCAAAGATAGTTGGATTTTGGTGTTTGATTTATTATGGTTAGTGAATTTTGGTATTAGCGCCGCTGTTAAGCATTGGTTTCAAGATTTTAATTCTTTTTAAGTTGAAGTAGTCAATTTGTGTTTTTTTAATATGGATATTAGAAGATTTTTTTTAAGTGTTGATTTTTTTTATATGTTACATAGGATATATTTAAAAAAAATATAGGCAGGGATTATTTCACCGGTTGAACCGCCGGTCCAACCGGTTGAACCACCAACCGGTGGCTAGTCCGGTTCGATCACCGGTTCGATTATGAAAACACTGATAAATTCAAATATTTCTTAAGTTGTCTCAAGAACTAATCGACATACCTGGGGTGCTGGCAATATATTAGCATACTAGAATGTATATACAAAGTAAAAAGTGTTGAACATTGAAAATTTTATAAGGAGGATTTGAAATTTTATAAGGAGAATTTTAATAAAAAGTAAAAAGTGTATTTGGATTTTTATATGTTTGGGAGCGTGGATTTTATAGAATTTAATAGGATAAGAATTTGAAAAAATAGATGATAGGAAAAATTTTATATTATAAAAACTAGAATTGGCAATTAGGGCTTCCCGGCCCAGCCCATCAGGCCAGTTAATGTTCTTGGGCTTGGTCGGCCCAAATTCTCATTGGGCCTGTAAAAATGGGGGCGCCCACTAATAATTACACTTGAACCCCCCATTACTAATATCTACTACTCATAAAAAAATTGCTAAAAACTACAAAATAAAATAATTTTTACCCCTTTCCTCTCTTCGCGTGATCTGGCGTGTGAAGGACAATATTTGCAGGTGAAATGACTGATATTGCAGATGATGGGATAGGGCCTGATTATTGCATCTATGTAGGAAGCTTCCTCAGTATACCCCTTCCCCACACCACAAAATCACTATTCCTCAAATTTTCTCTCACTTCCTAATTCTTCAATTCTCACATTAGAAAATTCATCCCCTTCGAAAAATCGTCCTTCGAAATTTGTGGAATCTCAGCCCCTTCATTCAAAATCTCACCTTCCAATCGAATCAACCCCCTTCTCGACGAAATCGTTTGAAAATCCACAAACCGCAAACATCTATTACAATAGAAGATCTGTGGAATCATCAAGACGACCTTTTGTTTGAAGCACGATCCTCTGTTGCTGAAAATTTGGATGTGAATCTTGATGCCAATTTCTTCGATTCCTTTGTGTTAGTGTTAGTGTCCTAGAGACAATCTATTGTAAGGACATAATACTCGATGATATTCAGTTTGATTTAATATTATAGTTCATTTAATATTAATGTATGACAATACACTTGTTTGAATATTATGTTTGATTGTTTGCATTTATTCATGCAAGTGTTCCCATGAGTCATTGATGTCATTGAGGTTGTGAGAACCCAGATGACTTAAGCAAGATTCTCAAATGGCCCCGATCAAGGATCTTCAAGAATGGGATATTGATGATGCAATTGAGATTGGTGTGCGATCTGCATCATATTCTTAGAGAGTGTAGTAAGATCTCACTTACTACGAGATACTAGGTATCTCATGATGGATGCACAGATACCTTAGAGGGTATCGGTATACCCATCCGAGAAACCGTTTGATGTAATTCCACAATATGTGACTACGGGTGTCTCGGTTAGTGGGAGCGATGCGATACTCCTTTGACTTGAGGTCAATACGCACGGCATGTGTGGAGTTATGAACTTTGACCATGACCGACGCTTGCACCCTTCCGTGGGTAGATATGGTTTGGATTGAGTTCATCACGAAATGCATGTGCGTGGTAGTTGAGCCAAGAATAAGATTCATTCCTCAATGTGGATTTAGAGAGAATGCTCATCTTCTCATCATAATTAGATCTAACTCATTGGCCGATGCACGCCAACTTAAACTTTGTGGCTAAATGTGACATACATGATCAATTAGTGATTATATATAATATGATTAAGTTATTTGAATAGACACTTCATCATGTTCAAGACTTAATCGAGTATTCACGAATGAAAGGAAGTTGTCGTAATAACCCATGTTTCAGTTACAGATAGTTGCACGTTTCTCGAACGTACCTCATATATTGAGAATGTCCGATTTATTGTCTAGGGTTCAATTAAGACCGTTAGTTTGACTAATCGCTCGATATATGAGGGCCTATGGGTCACACAACAAAAGTAACGTTTGTTTACTAATTATAGTTGGTTGATTAAATATTATATTGGATATTAATATTTAATTTATGGAGAATATAATAATAATTATATTTAGAATTAATTATTATTACTATTTAATTAAATTGGATTTAATTAAATATGATTCCCAATAATAATATATGGAATATTATTATGGGATTTGATATATATGGAATCAAATCCGTAGAGATTTGATATACATGGAAATCAAATCCGTAGAGATTTTTGTATATGGGAATTAAATCTATGGGATTTAATTTGCAAGATTAGGGATTTTATTTCCTAATTAGGTTAACTTAAAATTTAAGTTGGGTCTCCCCTATATATGAGCTCTTGGGAATTCATAATACAAGACTTCATGTTTTCTCCATAAAATCTCTAAGTTAGAATTTTCCTAGCAAATTCATCTCGGGGATTCAACGTTGGCAGATCTGTGCGAGTTAGTAAATGTTTGTTACGTGGATACCATAGTTGAGGAATCCGTGTATGAATTGTTGTAAGAATTATATTTACGTTTACTCGTATTTAATTATACAATTAATTATTCGTTGTTGGTGAATTGTTTATTTCCGCTGCACATGTATTACGTGTTTACGTGCCTCTAAATTCCAATACTTTGCTCTGTTGTAGATATGCTGCGAAGGAGGTTCATTAGCCAATTTTAAAAGGGGTAAAAATCGATTAGGGTATGTAATCGATGACTTTTTCCTCATTGTGTGTTTGTGTGTAATTTTTTAAAATTTGGCTAATTTAATCGGGATTATATGTATCCGTTTGAAAAAAAAATCTTAATATGGTTTTTGTTTTCTTATGCATTTGGTATTTGAATGCATAGATAAAAACCCCCAAACAATTTCTCCCCTCTGTTCGTGATATTTTAAAATGTTTTTTATCCTTAGAATAGTGCAGAACGAATTTCAAGACAATTTATATATACAAATAAAATTGACTTTCACTATAATTTCATGTTATTATGCAAAAGTTAATTGTAGTGTGCAAGATGATAGTATCAAAATGCAATGATTGTGAAAAAATGTTGGATGTGTTGTTCCTAGTATTATATTCTTGGTGATATGAGGTCCTGTTTTAAGCTATGTATTTATATATATAATTTTAACATGTATCGACCAAAATAAAATTTGCTGAGGGTGGTTGGTTACCCCAAATGATGGTCGAAGCATTTCATTAATTGTGGGATAAAATATTCAGCAAAAGAAAATTGTTATTTTGTGTACAACATAGATATATGTTGTGTGACTAGGTGAAAAGCGATTTTAAAGAAATACTACACAAATTAAGAGTATAACTGGGAAGAGTGGTAATGAAGCTAATCCATAATAGAAGTTGTTTAAAACACTCAGACATTCATGTCCCTGCCCCTGCAGTGTGCAATGTGCACCTCAAAAGAGTGTAGTCTAATTTAAATCCCATAATTAATGTATATACAGTTCATATGCAAACATATATAGTATTATGCAATTTGAATGAAAATATGCATGTACATGTTTTTATGTTGTCTACATCTAATTTGTTGTTACAGACATTGTTTAATTATTGATTATGATTGCAAACAAAAAGATATTTTAGTACTATTATGCTTTGACATTAAAGCAATCTGAATAACATTTTGAAGAACACCTAGATATTTCAGTACTATTATATTATTATGCTTTGACATTAAAACAATCTGACAGTAATATTTCAGTAAAACTAACTGTTGGATCTTTACTTGAGTAGGGCAATGGTTCGCGTCAGGAATTCAAAAAGGAACAAAATATCAAGAAGGGTGATAAGTAATGGAAATGGTAAAAGAGGTATACATATTTAAAGTCTATAATGTTAAAAAATGATAAAATAGAAATTTCATTATTTTGCAAAATCTTTATTTCATTTTTATTGCCTAACTTTTGTGTTTTTTCCAGGTAAAACAACCAACAAAAAAAATGGAAGGGAATAGATGATTCGAGGACAGGTTAAATACAAATATGACGAGTTTAAAGAAATGATTTATATTATGTAATTTATCATTACGTTAATTACTAATATACATTTCTTATAAATTGTCTACTTTGAAAATATGGTCTAATTCAGATGTTGTGTATAATATACGGTCGAAAAAAAAAGAACTTACATACAAGGTTCTACTTCGGCCTCCGTAGATTGTGAAAAGGGGTAAAATCGATTCTTTACGTATACTTTTTTTTAAGTTTTTTTTTACTAAATACTTGGGGGGCTTTTGCTAGTTGTATCTTGTTTTGATCTTTGGATTATGTGTTTGTGTTAATTTTTTAGAATTTGACTAATCTAATCGAAATTATGTGTATTGGTTTGCAAAAATGTTGATGGTGTTCTTGTTTTTTTATGCATGTAGTCTATAGATACATTGATTAAATGTATGATGATGAAATTGCATAGATCTTGGGGTGGAAAATATAGAAATATATTCTGCACTATAATTTATTTGAAATTATTTCTTTTGTAAATAAAAAAATTCGTGAAACATTTGGATAGGACACATTGCTTAAATGCCCCCCAAAAATAGGATGCAAATTAAAAGTTGGATGTTCAAAATGTATGCTATTATGCAATGTTAATTTTAGTGTGCAATATGATATTGTCCAATGCAAATATACATATTAGTATTTAAAGGTATCCACACTTGTGAAAACTCTGCGAACACATGTTTTTTTTCATAATATTATGCAAACAGTTGTATTGTTATGCAATTTTTATGAAAACAATTATATTATTATGCAAACAGTTATATTATTATGCACGTACTATTATGCTTTGACATTAAGCAACTAATGAATCATTACTTGAGAAGGGCAATGTGTCGCAGCAGAGAGTAAAAAAAGGAACAAAGATTTAGCACGGGATATAAGTAATGAAGATGGCAAACATGGTATACATACTTAAAGCCCATAATAGTTATCCTTTTACATTTTATTACTGTGCAATCTTCATTTTCATTTTTTTTTTCTAATTGTGTGTTCTTCTAGATGGAGCAGCAACAAAAAAAAAATAGAAAAGGGAATAGATGGCCCAGATACAGGTTAAATGAAAATCTGATGATTTTAATGAAATGATTTATTTAATGTGATTTATCATTACATTGATTTATAAATATACATTACTTTGAAATAGGGTCTGATTCAGACTTTGTGTATGATGCGCGATGGTCGAGAAAAAAGAAACCTTGCCTACAAGGTTATACTTCTGAAGGTGTAACGAAATATGGTGTGAGAGTGGATAGAATTAGAGAAAGTCTCTCGAAATACTTGGGTATGTTGCTGATTTTTGTGCATATATTTTTATATTTAACTATATTTCATGATTATTTATTTGACGTAGTGATTGATTTATGTTGCATAAAATAATGAAAAAACATATGGTAATGGGGGGAAGAGCAATACGTACTACCACAATAATTTGCGCACTTGCATAAAAGAACTGAATGAGTTGGAATTTACAGCACATCACCTTAACACCATTAATAAGACTCCGTTCTGGCTCATATTTGATGCAATATTTGGATGCAATACGTATAGATGTATGAGGAGATGTAACAAGCATGGGAATGACATTAAAGAGATTATATTGTGTTTTGATGATCGCGCGAGGAAGTTTTTAATAGGTAGAAAGGAGGTTGATTTGACCAAACGAGATGTCCAACTTATTTTTGGTGTTACTGGAGGTACCAAAGAAATTCCCTTGAAGCTTGCATCATATAAGGTTCCTGCATGGGTGATGCGTTGTTTTGGGACTGAGATCAATCAAGAAAATGGACACGTAGAGCTTCTGAAGAATGTGAATTACCCAAAATAGATGAGACTAACATACTTGATGTGGCTCGTCTGTTCTGGCACCTAATTAGAATGCAGCAATGTCTCTACACTTAATTGTTTACCTTGATAGGTTTGATAAAATCATTGAGTCTGACTGGCCCAAAATGATAGTTGAGATGTTGATAAGCCAGATATCTACAACAAAGAATTTGAGGTGCGGTGATTGTGCAATGTTGCTACCCGTAAGTCATTCCTTACACTAAATTTTATACTTTATTGTGGTCCATTGTTAATAATTAAGATGTTATTTGACCGTTTTAAATGACATTGTAGTTTTGGATCCTAGAGCATACAAATTTGGTTGAGCCGGTCTTTGATGTGGGCTTTCCGCGGTATATGAAGTGAGATTTGAGTGATTTGAATGTTGAGTTGGGTCACGTTCAGATATCAAATTTGGCTAGTAATGATGTGAGTAATTTTAACCTTTTTTTTAAAAAAAATTTTGCATTGTAAAGAGGAATATGCAATGTAAAGGGTAATATTTGAAAAATTGGTAATATGTAATTTTAAGCATAATATGCAATGTAAAGGGTAATATACATGTGTAACATCATTTATGCATAAAAAAGATTGAAAATATGATTTCCAATGTAAATATGCATGCAATTAGATATAATACATCGATATTATACGGAAATGTTATTATTGACAAGTCTGAAATTGTTGTTATCTGAAGTCTGACATAGTTATTTGTTTAGTGCCGCTATGCAATTTTCATGAAAAATGTGTTATGATAGAATATGATTGCTAAAATGGTATTTTAGAACTATTGAATCATAGCTTGAAATTAAAGCTTGTTATTTTTAAATTTGTAAGGTGCACGAACAGAAGTTGGATGCGACTCCAAGAGAAAGGGACAAATTTGAAGATCTACACCTATTTTGGCTAGAGGAGTTGGAAAAAGATGATAGTTCAACCTCTGGAGATGAAATACAGACCACAATTGGTGTGTCCTCAAATGCAGGTGATTCATCAAATTTTAAGGATGAAAATACCGAGGACATATCTTCTAGTGATGGTAATATAAACACAATGGTCGATCATGGGGATCACATTGGTATGTCACAAGATGAAGTCACGACAAAGAGAACCGTCGATAATCAACCCCTGCATACGCCTTTAGAAGTACGAAATGAAATGATCGATATCAATGATGATTGCATAACCACAACAAAGGATGCTGCTTTATTCGATTTGGGGAATTCTGAATCTGTAGAAGAGGCTCACACAGCTCCTGATTTGAGGGAAGCAGCTGCTGATTTGAGTGGAGCCCAAGTCGATCATGGGGAACACATTGGTATGTCACAAGATAAAGACACGACAAAGGGAACCATCGATAATCAGCCACTGCACACGCCTTCAGAATTACGAAATAAAATGATCGATATCAATGATGATTGCATAACCACAACAAAGGATCCTGCTTTATTCGATTTGGGAAATTCTGAAGTTGTAGAAGAGGCTCACACAGCTCCTGATTTGAGGGAAGCAACTGCTGATTTGAGTGGAGCCCAAGTCGATAATGGGGACCACATTGGTATGTCACAAGATGAATACACGACAAAGGGAACCATTGATAATTAGCCACTGCATACGCCTTCAGAATTACGAGATGAAATGGTCGATGTAAATGATGATTGCATAACCACAATAAAGGATCATGCTTTATTCGATTTGAGAATTCCACAAGCTGTAGAAGGGGCTCACTTAGCTCCCGATTTGAGGGAAGAAGCTGCCGATTTGGGTGGAGCACAAGTTGATGATGCAAGTGCAATCATGAAGTTTATTTCATACATCAAGACAGGTGTTCAAATGAAAGGTATAGTGCAAAATAACAAATTTGATATTCATTCGGGAATGGATAATGAGAGACGCCTGGAGAAATTATTTTGAGTACAGAAACAGAAAATGATGACAATGCAAAATAATAGGATACAATTGATATATTATGAGTTGAGAAAAAAACCGTGAGATTGAAGACTTGAAAAGAAGGCTGCATGATAGCAAAGTTGAAATTCATGCTACAGTAGTTGTGAGGAATGAAGAATACTGACAAGCACTAATTAATACAGTTGGTGGTAAAATGGTGGAGAAAGATGGTTTGATTAGAAAGCTTCAGGAGGAGAATGAATTGTTGTGTACACAGTTAAGGGGTGTGACTGAATTAAATGGGGAGATGTCTGTTAATCTTGGCAGTGTGGTTGTTGAACCACAAGTCGAGGGAGAGAAAAAACCATGCATAACAAAGAAGCGCAAGAATCGTAATCCAACCCCATCTTTGTTGGTGTAAAGAGTGAAAACCCGAACAAACAGGAGGAAGACGGTTGATATATCTCCCCAGCTAAATACATGCGAGATAATAGAGGTTTACGATGGACTAATTAAGCAAAAGAAGGAATAAATATTTTTTGACTTTTATGGAGAAATTTTTGAGAAGCGGGATTTAGGAGCAGAGAGGGAAATTGGCTAATAAATCGGTGATTGTATCGGCATTTTCGTTGGTGGTATGGACATAGATTCTATTCGATTAGGTATGTATATTACACTTTGTTGTAACCCGAAAATAATAATCGGACAACAAATAAATGATAAACAAATGAATCCACGATAAAATGTAAAGAACAAGATATTTGTTGACCCAATTCGTCAGGAATGACTACATCTGGGGGCATGCCAAGCCAGGATATTTTACTATGAGTTTTCTACTTATTTTTCCCTCTTTTCTCTTGGGGTTTGTCCCCTATTTATAATAATTACAAGGTATAAAGATAAAAACCCTAATGGGCCTCTAAATGGGCCCTACAAAATGGTAAATACAAGATATAGTGAATCTTCGTCTGGATCTTTAACAAATATGCAAGATCTTCTATTTCCATAATAAACACTAGGAATCTCAATCTTGATCCACTTTCCTTTCTTATCTTCATTTTGATACGCTTGCCGACCTCACCTACGGAACGACCTTGAGGGAAGTCATCCGATTAGGCGAGCTCGACTTGTCTTCGTCCTGCATTAGCTGACCTCGCCCGCGAAGTGACATCGGGGGAGGCTACTCGCCCCGGCGAGCTCGACTCGTCTTCTTCCTTGATCGCTGCCAGGTCGCCCTATGGGGGCCGACCCCGGCTCCTTGTACTTTACTACAAAACAATGGTTGCCACGTCATTGATATTCGCCATGCGATCGCTAGCCGATCACACGGCTACAACAATTACCCCCAAGAGCGAACTTCGACTTTGTTCGGAGGTCGGTCTTGATCTCTACTTCAACAAGATTTATCTGATCGCCGCACTTGAGGTTGGATACTTTTCCCCCACGCATGCCCAGAATGCCTTCATGAGGTCTTGATTATTCACACTTTGATGGTACTAAATTTGGATCCTCCACCGTGCCCCATGGTTGGGGGGTCATTCCTGTGCTTGATGCTCGTCAGGAGGTTGGGCTCGTCGAAAGTCTCTTGCAATATGTTGCGATTGCTTGTTAAGTTGGTCGTATGATCCTGGACATACACCAGCGACTATGAATTCTTGCCTATGTTCTGATCGTCTTATCCTATGCGATGTAACCGAACTATGTTTTAACCGTCTTATCTTATGCGGCGTGACTAAACTTTAGCTTAGCCATGTTACGGTGCTGTCTTTGAGAAGGCAGTCGTGTAAGGTACGTGACCAATGTGAGGAGCGACCTTGTTGACGTGAGTTCCAGAGATCACTTCCTGCCGTAGTAGGTCGTCTTACGCGCTTAGCGACCATCCTTTTGACCAGACCATTGTTGCTCAGGTCGCTTATAATGCGATCCTGGTTGACTTGTGTAAACAATCGAACATATCGAGACAATAGACTTGAACTTTGGCATCAAAAGAGATGCTCTTCGCTAAATTGACGGAATACACCTCGTCGAGTTAGCGGAAAGCCAACGCCGAATAGGCGGGCAGGTCAACACCAATAATGGTGGACGAAGTCATTGCCATTAAGGCAGACAAGTCAACGCCTACAAAGGCGGACCAAGCCGACCTCGGAAGGTTGGTAGGTCCAAGCCGATGAAGGCGGACGGTCAAATCACCGAGAAGGCAGAGAATACTTCGCTAAGTCGGTGGAATACACCTCGCCGAGGTGGCGGAAAGTCAATGCCGATAAGGCACGCAGGTCAACGCCAATAATGGCAAACGAAGTCATCGCCATTAAGGCGGACAAGTCAACGCCGACAAAACTGACCAAGCCGACCTTGGAAGGTTGGTAGGTCCATGCCGATGAAGGCAGACGATCTCAGCGCCGAGAAGGCAGAGAATACTTCGCTAAGTCGGCAGAATATACCTCGTCGAGATAGCGGAATGCAAACGCCGATAGGGCGGACAAGTCAACGCCAATAATGGCGGACGAAGTCATTGCCATTAAAGCAGACAGGTCAACGCCGACAAAGGTGGACCAAGTTAACCTCGGAAAGTTGTAGGTCCAAGCCAATGAAGGCGGACGACCTCAGCGCCGAGAAGGCGGAGAATACTTCGCTAAGTCGGCGGAATACACCTCGCCGAGGTAGCGGAAGGCCGACGCCGATAAGGCAGGCAGGTCAACACCAATAATGGCGGACGAAGTTATCGCCATTAAGGCGGACAGGACAACGCCGACAAAGGCCGACCAAGCCGACCTCGGAAGGTTGGTAGGTCCATGCCGATGAAGGCGGATGATCTCAACGCCTAGAAGGCCAAGAATACTTTGCTAAATCGGCGGAATACACCTCGCCGAGGTAGAGGAAGGCCGACGCCGATAAGGCAGGCAGGTCAACGCCAATAATGGCGAAACGAAGTCATCGCCATTAAGGCGGACGGGTCAACGTCGACAAAGGCCGACCAAGTCGATCTTGGAAGGTTGGTAGGTCCATGCCGATGAAGGCGGACGATCTTAGAATCCAGAAGGTGGAGAATGCTTCGCTAAATCGGCGGAATACACCTCGCCGAGGTAGCAAAAGGCCGACGCCGATAAGGCGGGCAGGTCAACGCCAATAATGGCGGACGAAGTTATCGCCATTAAGGTGGACAGGTCAACGCCGACAAAGGCTGGCCAAGCCGACCTCGAAAGGTTGGTAGGTCCATGCCGATGAAAGCGGACGATCTTAGCGCCCAGAAGATGAAGAATACTTCGCTAAATCGGCGGAATACACCTCGCCGAGGTAGCGAAAGGCCGACGCCGATAAGGCGGGCAGGTCAACGCCAATAATGGCGGACGAAGTCATCGCCATTAAGGCGGACAGGTCAACACTGACATAGGCCGACCAAGCCGACTTTGGAAGGTTGGTAGGTCCATGCCGATGAAGACGGACGATCTCAGTGCCCAAAAGGTAGAGAATACTTCGCTAAATCGGCGGAATACACCTCGCAGAGGTAGCGGAAGGCTGACGCCAATAAGGCGGGCATGTCAACGCCAATAATGGCGGACGAAGTCATCGCCAAGAAGGTGGATAGGTTGGGATTTGGAGAATCGATTATGAATTTTGATCTGGTTCCGCAAATGTAGAAGATATGTTTTTATGAGATTTTGATTATAAGGTTTTAAGTTGGTATTCTATTTTGAAACTGATATTCATGATACCAAAGCTTTTAGGTTTGAGTCTCTCCAGAGTTGTAAAGACACGACTAGAAGGTCGAAAAGTGATTTTGATAGTTTGGTAAAAATATCTTTTGTAAACATTCGAATGGTAGATTCGAACTTCGAAATTATTTAAAAGATCCCTTATGGATTAAACATAGTTTGGATTCGCGGGGACTTGTCCCCAGGATGGGAATTTGACACTTGTTTGAATTTATTTTCGATCTATTTTAGTTTTCGAGGATGTTGTTTTATAGGATTTGTAAAGAAAGGTTTTATAGTCGTTTTTGTATAAGTTTATAGTCATTTCAGACTGTATTGTTTTGGCCGGTGTGATCCGAACATATACCTGCGACTAATAAAGTTATTTTCGTTCGAGTCGTCTTATCTTATGCGACGAACTAAACTTTGCTTGGTCATCTTAACAATATTGTCTTAGATGAGGTCGTCGTATATGGAATACGACGTCATACGACGATGACCCCATTGACGCGAATTTCCGAAATCACTCTCACTAAGTATATGTCGTCTTACACGTTCAGCGACACTCGTCTGGCCAGGCCTCAGGGTGTTCGTCGAGGTCGACTGGGTTATTCACTTGATACTACGACCTCGTGAACTTGAGGCTGTCGGGCTTGCTTGTTTGAGCTCGCCGATTTCGTGAATTTGACGTTGTCGGGTCCGCTTGCTTGAGACCGCGACTTTGTGAATCTGAGTATTTTGCTTAGTTGCTTGACGCAATATGAATTTGGAGTTGGATCCGATTTGTTCCCATGTGAGACTTTAATAATTACATACATTGATGTACATTATATATATACATAAATAGACATATATAAATAAATATATAAAAATATATAAATATTTATATATGTGAGTATGTATATATATACATATACATAAATATATGAATATATATAACATATAAATTATTGTTACCCCGCTGGAGTTTGAAATGAATTCCGTTCCCGTACGAGACTTTGGAGTGCTCGCAGGTGAATTGTGTGGTAATCCCTTTTTTAAGGGTTTATGCAAGAAGTAAGAACTTGGAGTTGTTTTAATTAGACCTCAAAATTTAGACATGTCCAGTTTGAGTTTCTAACGTCAATTAGTGTTATGAAATTAACTCTAATACCTCGAGATATGAGCATAAATGCCCCCGCCTTTTAATATATACAAAGTATGAACATTGTGATATATATTAAAAGGAAGTAAATGAAATAACCTGATGTGAGTGGGCTAAAAGACTGCACGTAGATTCTTTGAGTTGCCCCCGAGGATTCGTGCGCACGTGCAACTTTTCCTTGTGAGAGTCACGAGCATTTTTCCTCGTGAAAAATAGGTAACCCATTAGATATCGAGTTATTCACATTTAAATTTGATAGGAAATAAATGAATCACAAAACTAAGAAGTCGTGTTCAAGTTATACGGGACCAGAGATAACATTAAACTTCCTTTAAGGTTTCTCAAACTTTTTCTTTAATCTAGCAAGTACTTCTCATTTCTTCAATTCATAATGTTAACCATGCATCATGTCTTTATCAAAATAAATAAACATGGCTGCCAGCAAGAAAAGAGCCGAAAAGGGAAAAACAATCAAGGTTCTGATTCACCAATATTTCTGATATGTACTTCGACTCCCATGAAATTTAAAAAGGGAAATATTTTTGCTTCTAAAAAGAAAAATTAACTTAATGCCAACAAAGGAAGAGCCCAGAAATCGAAACACTATGCAAGATTATGACTTTCGACGCATGAAATGCAATTATGTTTTTCATGATAAAAACATTAGTAACCACGTTAAATATGAGTGTCAATTAACGCAATTTTTTATAAGGGAAAAGTCATGGGTTGCAGATGATTTGAAACTAAAATTTCAAAAGACTCCTTGGTAGTAAAAAATAAAAGTCAGTGAATACTCAGTTGCCAGGTTCTTTGCGATCAACTGTTGATACCAAAAATATGAACAATTATTAAATATTCTATGTGGCTTTCTTTGGCATCAAACTAATTAATGACTTGGGGGATGATGGATTAATGAGGGACAAAGAGAATGTTCTTCATTAATTGTGGATGATTGACTTTAAATGTATGAAGGAATGAAACATTAAATTTGCAAGAGGGGATTGGGCCAAAGGCCTCTTTTTTAGCTTCTTAGAGCCTTGTAAATAATGAAGAATGTGGAACCCTTAATGAGTTCCTTTTACAAGTATTTATACTTGTTACAATAAGGTAATAGACCCCTAGATCCTATTTACTAGGCCATTAATGCCACATTAACCAATATCCTGGGTTAGAAACGACCCAGATACAGTCCCAATTAATGCTCCTGGTCTCTGTTTGCCAGATCGAGGTCGCTGGCACTGTATTTGAGGTCGCTGGCGCTGTCCTCGAGGTCGCCCATCGTGCCCTTTCCCGATCGGTGGTTCTGTTCTGGTAACTCGAGAGACCATCAGGGCACAGGCTTCCCTTTGAGGAAAGTCGCCCCTATATTGAAGCCGCCAGAGGGCGCAGAGATAAAGTCGGGCGCGGGCGGGGTTTGTCGCTGCCGTGAATGAATGGAAAATCGAAATCGAGGCTTCTTGCGAGCTCTTTCATCGGGAGGTCGGGGTCATCTTCCGTCCTCGCCCTTAGAGCCCCGAGGTCGTTTCCCAGGGTATTTCGGTCGCATATCCGCTATCCCGCCATCGAGCTCGCCGCCTCGTACTCCGGGGCTCGGTTCGAGTTTCGCCCAAACCCGGGAGATGGGTAGCGATCCCGAGCTCGGGGACCTCGCCAACCTTAAGTACGCAGCTAAACTTATCTATTGTGGGAGCTCGTTCATCCCTTAATACTTCGCACACAACATCAGCGTCCTTCATTATACACAGTCTTTCCCCGCACAATGTACGGGGTGGTGCCCAAACTGGTCCACTGGACCCAAACTCGATCGGACAATTCATTAGCAGCCCATCAACCTATTTTTTTCTGGGCTGAAGTTCTATTCAAACAGCCGGACCTAAATGTTTATTCGAACACAATCTTGGGCCCAGAGATTTTTCATGAGGCCCAATGATTCATTCCAATCAAGAAAACCCATATGTTAAATCCCACAAGCAGGCCCAAAAGTTGTACCGGTGTTGCTGCTAGGTCAAGCCCAACAGATTAATTCCAACTCTGCACGCCCACGCGATATTGATGTCGTATGGTCTCACGACATGATTGGCGGCACCGGAAGGGGCGTCGATTTTTTTGAGCGCCGATCTCAAGGCGTCTGGCGGTCTTGGTAAGACCTTGGCGAAGCAAGACAAATGGCGTTATTCGAGGGAAACTGCATGGCGGCCTTGAAGAAGATTTTTTGACTTTTATGGAGAAATTTTGGAGAAAAGCGAGATTTTGGAGCAGAGAGGGAAATTGGCTAATAAATCGGTGATTGTATCGGCATTTTCGTCGGTGGTATGGACAGAGATTCGATTCGATTAGGTATGTATATTACACTTTGTTGTAACCCAAAAATAATAATCGGACAACAAATAAATGATAAACAAATGAATCAACGATAAAATGTAAATAACAAGATATTTGTTGACCCAATTCGTTAGGAATAACTACATCTGGGGCATGTCAAGCCAGAATATTTTACTATGAGTTTTCTACGTATTTTTCCCTCTTTTCTCTTGGGGTTTGTCCCATATTTATAATAATTACAAGGTACAAAGATAAAAATCTTAATGGGTCTCTAAATGGGCCCTACAAAATGATAAATACAAGATACAGTGAATCTTCGTCTGGATCTTTAACAGATATGCAAGATCTTCTATTTCCATAATAAACACTAGGAATCTCTATCTTGATCCACTTTCCTTTCTTATCTTCGTTTTTGATCCTTTGCCGACCTCACCCTCTGAGCGACCTTGAGGGGGAAGTCGCCCCGATTAAGGCGAAGCTCGACTTGTCTTAAATCTGCATTGGCCGACCTCATTGAAGCAACCTCGGGGCTTTCGCCCGCCCCGCGAGCTCGACTCGTCTTCTTCCTTGATCGCTGCCAGGTCGCCCTATGGGGGCCGACCCCGGCTCCTTGTACTTTACTACTAAACAATGGTTGTCACGTCATCAATATTCGCCATGTGGTCGCTGGCCGATCACACGGCTACAACACACTTTCAATTGTTAATTACAGTGTATTTTGGTCCTTTTATTGAATTTACGTGATGAATAGCGAAGGATTGGATGAAAATACACTAGAATTTGGGGGGAAAAGCGTTGGAGAAAGGGAAGAAGTTGATTGCGGTGTTGAAATTGATAGAGAAAATAAACGTATTAAGGAGATGATGATTGATTGGTTTGGTGAACAGCCTGATTCATTGCTTATTCACATCCTGTCTTTTTTTAATTTGAAGGAGGCTGCAGTTACTTGTGTTTTGTCGAAGAGATGGGAATTTCTTTGGACCGAGTTTCCAAAGTTGGAATTCAGGGATGAATTGCCGACGGTGGGTTTTCGAGGCGACAGTTGGGAGACTGATAAGGTGCGTAATTTTGTGGCTTGGGTTAATAGGGTGCTTGTTGTTCGTTCTGTGAATTATTTGGAGGAATTTATTGTTAGTTTCATTTACCATAATTGATTTGCTTCTAATGTTGATGATGTGGATGTGGATGTGGAGCAATCGTTAACCCATTTGTATCTTGATGATGTGGATGTGGATCAACGTTTACTTGATGAAATATTATCAAATTATCATGTTTTACACGACGTACAGTTAAAAAGATGTATTCTATCAGTTGGAGGTTGATTCTCAAAGTCTTCATTATCTTTCGGTAATAGATTCTAAATATGAGGATGCACCTTTGCTGAAAATATCAGCACCCAATTTGCATAGTTTGTATATTTTGGTGGTTATGGTGGGAAGACAGTTGCAGCTTGAAAACGTATCGTCTCTAGTTAGAGCTCATATTGATTACGATTACGAGGGGTTTTTATTGGATTCTAGCTCTGTGGAGGTGATGACTGTTGCACAAGAACTCCTTGAAAGCATACAACACGTGAAGGAGCTTTCCGTGGGATTGCAATTCATTGAGGTGTGTGTATTAATTGATGGTCTTAGTTTCTTTAACATTCTTCTATTATGCCACACTTTCTAGCATATACTTCTGTGGACTTGATGATTTAATTCACCTTGGAGTTCTAAAAATGTCATTTAACAATGATCATGTCATAATATAGTCTGCAATTCAGTATTAGACTGTAAATTATTTTTGAAGAGTTGTTTTGGTATTTTTCTTCATGTAATTTGTATTTGCTCGACAATCATGGATTTTGAATGTTAACCTTGTTCATGGACCATGTGAAAAACTTTATGGAAGTAACTAATTGCTAATTAATGTAGGTAGGACATTTGCAATTTGGTCTTGCATGGTACATCTTTTATCTGTTTATAGGTTGTATCAATGATGGCAGTGAATGACTGGAAGCTTTCACAATCTAAGCTAGAGCTTTTGATAGTAGCGAATATGTGCACATCATTTATGGCATTATTGGCTTCCTCGATTCTTCACCAAACCTTAAGACGTTGCGCTTAGAGGGTTATGAAACAAATGGGGTAAGTATTCGAGTCTTGAACATATGCACGAACATGCATGACAATATTTAGCTTCAACTTTGTGGCTTACATTATGAGATATATATACAAACACACTCAAATATTGCTGGGTAATTGACAGTTTGGTTACATATTGAGTGTAAAATTTAAAGAATCAGCATTGCTTGGTAATTTGTTATACGAACAAAAGATGACCAGGAATCGGAAGTGAGGCACAAATGTTAAATACACATTTTTGACTAACGAGTGGGACAAATTTGTCGCATGAGCGGCGATATCATGTACGTGTCGTCGCTACGCCCACGCGACATATTTTTTTTAATATAATTGACTATTTCATTCATTTGACTTAATTATAATTAACTAATTAATTAAACGTATTAATTTATTACTTAGAATTAATTAATTAAACATAATAATTAATATTATTTAATTAATTTAAAAATATTAATTATTTAGTTATAAAGTATTAGTTCTTTCATTGAAAAGTATTATAGTTGTATTGTTATAAAATATTTGTTCATTAATTAAAAAGTATTGATACAAATGAAATAATATTATCATTGAAAAGTATTATAGTTGTATTGTCATAAAGTATTTGTTCATTAATTAAAAAGTACTGATACAAATAATATTAAGCACTCTAAAAATATTAAGCAGTCTAAAAATATGTGTTCAAATAATATTAAATATCAATTTAATACAGTTTTAATTAATAATAAATATACATGAAATTTAAATGTCTTTTCCCCAATCTAAGCACGATCTTTTTTTTATCTGTGACCCTTCAACATCTAATTGGGGGTTTCTCCATCATTGACGCGTGAATGTTGCACAGACTTTGAAAAATGCTATTCTGAAATCAGCTGGATCTCCATTAATCCTGAATTTACCCTGTAATTAAAATAATAAAGATTTTTATTAAGATATATAGTTTTACAAAATAATAATAAGTGTAAAATGCAAACATGATTAAACCTACTGCGAATATAGTCCACATGTGTTCCCGGCACTCGGAAGGAACCATGGGCCAGTTTGTCCATTTTGTGTCAAGGTACTTGCAAAGATATACCCGTGCACCACGTTATTATTGATATCAAGATCCAAATCGCGATAAAAATTTGTGTCCAAGTAGTTTGTCCATATTAAGAACGATATTATTTATAAAATTTTCAAACGTGATATTATTTAAAAAATTAGACTACCTCTCGTCTTTGTCCAACCACAGCAATGGCGGGGGTCTTTCCTGGTTGTCCACATTGTTGTCATTCCCTAATGTTCTTTTTTTTGCACTCATCTTTTAATAAGATATATAAATAGATTAATTTTTATAAATTTAGATAAGTAAATTGTCTATTATTATTGATTTTTATATAAGTTTATTTATAATAAATTACTATTGCTATAAAAAGAAGATAAAAAAACGTCAACAGTTAAAAATTTAACAAGAGGTAAAAAAATGGAATACTAATTCATCAACTTAAGCAATTTATTACAAATACCCATCAAACATTAAAATTAAAAAATCAATATAAATTGACTAGTTGTTATTGCCGTCGTCGGGGTTGTTGGGTGGGTTTTGGAAATATGGGTTTGGATACGTGTCCCACCAACCAGGCTGTATCGATTGGGTGAATTGTTCAGGGTCATATCCTTGTTGCAGTCCCCAATATCCAGGATTAGGCACTTGTTGCATACCAGCATGTTGACCAATTTGGTTAATTCCAGTATGGACAAAATTTGGAAATTGTGGATACTAGTTAACTTGCTGGAGCAACAACTACGTGTCTTGCATCACACATCCCAACCTATGATGCGCTGAACCAGGGTTGACGTACACATTGTTTACGCCGTATTCAAGGTTGTGCACTCTGAGATGTGTAATCTTTTCATACCATTCCATATACTCTGGTGTGGTCTGATTCGCAATTACAGCTTCGCAACCAAGGCGCCTGAGTGCATAGTATTGATTGTCCATCTCGTGCCAGTATGCAATTTGGGGTCCATACACCTTCTTGTATCCCCTTGCATTAGCACCCAATCTTGAAAGGTTTTTATCAAAGTTGAGCGGTGCTGGTGGGATACCCTGAACTCTCCCGAATTGTCGTGCAACCCTTTTTGGCATATAACCTTCGGCATAGTCCATAAATATGATGCAACCGTGGAATAATGATGCGGGAGGGATATTAGATGGAACGTCGAATGGATTTATCAAAGTCATTGCCGTCTTTCTCGGTAGATACTTTTGAACAGCTCGCTAGGCTGTTCCTGACCCACTTCACAGCATTAGCTCCCTGACCTGCGACCAGGCAGCGCCTCATGAATACCCAACAGGGAGAAACGGAGTCGGATCGGTCCTATCTTGAAAGGATCAATAAACTCATCCTTGAAGGAGATCCCATAGGGGATGAGGTGAAGTTACTGGGGGTCATCTCCGGCCTCAGAAAGGGTACCAACTATGGCGGTGCATGACCGCTGACTACCCGACTAGCTATGCCAACTTCCGAAGGCTGGCTAGCGATCTGATCCATACGTCAGAACTGCTGGAATCCCGACTTTATAGAATAAGGAAGTCGCAGATTCGAAGAAGGGTTCCAAGAAAACTGGGGGTCACTACAAGGCACTCGGGAACTTCAAGCCTTTTGAAGAAAACATCCCAGTAAAGCTGATGGAGGCATTAGGTATGACACCTGGGCATATCTACACTCAAATCTGGGAGTGGGAGCTGCTCCTCTCACCTCGTCCTGTCAAAAATAAGGGCAAGCAAAACTCTAACAAGTTCTGCCACTTCCACGAACAGGCGGGTCACTACACAAGTGAATGCAGAGACCTACTTGCACAACTCTGGAGGCTTTATGTGGATGGGTTATTAGATGAATTTATCAAACGACCTCACGGGAATCACGAACCTAACCCGGGGGCCGTCAACAAGGTAATCGCCCTAGGCAGGCGGAACATGCCCAGAGAAACCCAAGAGCTAAACAAGGGGAATGACTCGTCCCACCTATGCCCGAGAACGCGGGAGGACGTGTCATACATACCCTTTTCCTACTCGGGGCAGTAGGGGGACTATCATCGACATCCTAAACCAAGAGGCGGATGAAGGCCGAAATCAGGGAGATGGAGAACGCCAGAAAAATGGTATTACCAATCCTCACGGTGGCGGAGGAAACACACAAAATCGAGTTCGGCGAAAAAGATAAAGCCAGAATAATCTATCCGAACATCGACCCCCTGGTGATCAAGGCTAACATCATGGGGACCACTGTGTGTCGGTTGCTGGTGGATGGAGGGGCCTTCTGCAACATCCTCTTCAAGAAAACTTTAGACCAGCTCGGGGATTATGATGCTTATATCACCTCCTGCGACCACGTCGTGAAGGGCTTTGGGGATGCTACTGTGAAGCCGTCTGGCATGATCCGTCTGGCTGTCGAACTAGTGTCTACCCTAGATAATAAGGTTAGGGCCACTAGATTGTTAGATTTCCTTGTTATCGACCTCCCGAGTTCCTATAACGGTTTTCTCGGGAGGCCATTTGAGCACGGATTTGAGGTTGCATCCTCAACTTTTAATTTTTGTGTAAAGTTTGTTGGGGTTATACGCGAAAGTATGCTTTTACTCTGTATAACCTATGTATTAAACACTTATTTACTGAAATAAATTGTTCATCGTTGTTGCTTTAAATATGATTGAATGTTATATATATTTATTGCAAACTGTTCGTAGCACGCGTTACATTGTAGTTAACGTGGTGATACCAGATCACAGAAGATCACGTTAACAGTTCCTTGTAAACGAGTGCGTGTTTCACAACTTAGATAGATCCGAACAATCTATTGGTAGAAGTTGATGTGTAAGGCTCAGATTGGCTTGTCTTGACCAAGAGATTACACTAGTGCATTCGACGCGCTGAAGCGGACCTACAGAGAGGATAAACTCTTTCGCACTGACTTAAGGGATGAAGAGTTAGACCTCAGTGGTTGTTGATTTCTTAATCTCTGTCACTTAATAAGGACTGTGTGTGATTAGTAGTTATTGCTTTGACTTATAAATGGGAAGAGAATCATTGCGACTTCGATACCCTATATCTTGGGCAATAATATTAATTGCAAGACAGTTGCTAAATTAATACAGAGAATCGTGTGCTTGCAACGTCTTGCTTGATTGGTCCCCTTGGTGGGCCCGGAACCGTTATCATACCAAATCTTGCAAGTGGAATTAATTTTCCAGTATGGATAATAAAGCTGGGTTGTTCTTACTCCAAGGATAAAGATATTAATTAATATAAAGCTTTTCAGTGGTTTAATTAATTAATGGACTAAATAATCTTAAACATGGAAAATAATAACCGGGAGCCATATTACCATAATATGGGTAAAGATTGGATAGTGCAATATTAATTATATAGTGACATTAATTAATATTAATGGGCTGAATTATATTGGGCTCAATATTGGAATTCAGAAGCCCATTGGAAGGTCCATCTTAATTCTCCTAAAGGCCCCTCAAGTAGCCCAAATTATAGTCCAATAAATAAAAGGTGCTTAAAATAAAATAAATTATTGTTGCAATATTTCCTCAATAATTTCGAAAATATTAAAGAAAAGAGGGAGAAGAATTTTCTTGAAAAGATTTTATGGAAAGGAGATAATGTATTCTTGGAATACAAGATTATCCCATAAATTCAAGAAAACTCCCACTTGGCTTCTTTAATTGGCAATTTTCGAAAATTATGTATAAAGAAAGGGAAGAAAGATTTTCTTGATTTTCTTGGAAAGATTTTATGGAGAAAGATATGTATTCTTGGAATACAAGAATATCTCATAAATTCAAGAAAGATCCAATCTTGCAAATCTTCTTGTAATTTTCGAAATATAAGGCTAAATAAGGGTGTGAGATTTTTGTGGGAAAATACACATGGAAAGAAGAATATATTGGATATATTCAAGATTTCTTGGAGATCAAGAAAAGATCTTTCCTAGCCCTAATTGTCTTGAAAATTTCGAACCCTCCCTCACTTATAAATAGGGTGTTGCACCCGGTTTGATTACCGGCGAACAAACACTTAATTGTTAAGAGATCCGATCAACGTAATGGCAAAAGCAATGCAAGACACGCAATTTGGTTACCCAGTTCGTCTGTAAATTAGACTACGTCTGGGGGCACCAAGCTAGGATTTTTACTGTATAATATATGCCTAGAGTACTAAGATTTTGATCCTTTACAATGTACATTACAAATGATATTTATAGACACAGAACTAGGGCTACGGTCTTCGTGGGCTTTTCCCTCGTGGACCAACCTTCCTTGCTCCGCAAGTCGCGCTTGTAGATATGCTTTTCTTGGTTATATCCCGAGGAATCCACCTCACCATAACTGCCCGAATCTTGTCCATATTTATCTCTAACCGGAGTCGCGACTTCTTCGACCGCAATGTCCTATTCTCTCAAGTCGCTCCGTGACTTCTTTGCTACGTCAAGCCGCTAGCGACCTTCCGAGATTTCAAAGTCGCTTCCCGTCCTGCTCCAGCTGGATGAAGTCGGATAACAAGCTAAACATGAGATTGTCCAATCCCAAGCCTCTGTTAAACGGAGTTATTTCCCCCTACAACAATTGCCCCTCAAGATGAGGTCGCGAGCTCGCTTCGGGATCTTATCTTGAACCGTTGATATTCGTCGATTCAGAGCAAGTCGATCTAGGGATCTGTGCCCGAGTCAAGTCTCTGTCCTTGGGGAGTCGTATGGTCGCCTAGGTTTCCTCAATCGTCGTGACAAGTGACAGGACTGCAATGATGGTGCGACGTGCAGGTGACGTTTCAAGCCGCGAATTCGCCCAATCAGTGATCGCGTGCTTCCCACTCGTTGCCCACGTCGCCCTAATTTCCGCGGGGGACCCCCAGAATTTCAAATTTATACTTTCGATCCCTTGCCCCTCTATAAATAGGCCTAGGGTTCCTCCTCAAAACCCTTCCTCTTTCTCGTCTCTCAAAACTCCGGCTTGAACTTCTGCGTCTGTCCTTCCGGCTATTCTTCAGAGACCCGGCAGTTCTTCAGGTAATCTCTCTTTCTACTTCAAACCAATGGCATCCGGTTCCAACTCTGCTCCTACGTCCCCTCCGTTCATGATTTCAACGTCATCCGATGAAGACAACATGGTGATAGCCGAGTTATACCATCGCGATCAAGCAGAGACCGCCGCCCCCAATCCCGCCCCGCCTCCGACATCCAGTGCTTCTGGCGCCGGTCGGGACGAAGACGGGGATGATAACCAATTCTTGATGGAGTTAGATGAAATCACACACATTCCAGCCCTGGAACCGAGTCCCCTTCATATGGCCGCACCGGCGAGGGAGGCGAGGGCTGAGTCTTCTAACCAGGCCCGGAAATATGGGGCCTACGAGCAGGCTTTTGATTACCACTCCTACGTGGCCCAGGCCCCGTACAAGAGACCGGACCGCAGCTTCCGGAAGTCGATCAAGTCGGATTTCGTGGCATCCCTTGACAAGAACAGGTCGGTCCTCACCGACGGTTACGTGCAATCTCTCCGACGCCTTTACAAAGTCCCCCAGGATATGCACTTTTATGGGGCGACCTCCGACGAGAGAGCCGACCAACGTCGTTCGGGATGATTGCGGTCAATGAACATACAATGTAGGTCGGGATCCGGTTCCAGCTCCACCCGGCGATTTCTCACCTACTGGCGGCTTGGAATCAGAGTCTGACCCAGATCACTCCTAATGGATGGAGTTACATTCTTTTCACAATAACTGTGCTGGGACAGGCCGGGCTATATCGGTTGCCGAACCCTAGAGAAATATCTTTCGTGATGATGCCCATTACCCAAGTCGGTGGCTATAATATCGTGCGACTTCGCCGGGGCAGGGAGTTGTGAGTGGGATTCCTAACAAAGTCGATGGTTGGCACAAGAAGTGGTGGTTCATTGGAGGGGTGTGGGAGTCCGTGGACCCTTAAATCACTCTGCCCATACACATCCCTACCGATTATGTTCACCGGGTCGACCATGGTGAGTTTTGCCTTTTTCCAGATTTAGACACTCGTACTGATCTAATTCTTCTCTTCTTTTGCAGTTTTCACACCCACCACCGCCGACCTTTACTGGGACTTCAAGGAGGCATTTGACATCGTTCGCGACACACCACCGAGCTATTTGGGACGTGAACTCTTTGAACATTGAGCTTGACCGACTCAACGCCGGCCTGTATACTTATCCGCGCCATTTGAAAATCCCCTGTAAGTTCTCTGACTCCGTGCTTATTACATTTTTCAATATCGACCTGACTGGTTGGCTTCTTACATTCCTACAGTTCCTAACATCCCTGTTCACCGCCGTAAGCCTCCTGCGGACGTCATGGCCTCCCGCAAGAAGTCTGTTCTTGGAAAGATGAGGTGACTAGTGACCTCCGATGTCGCCCCTCCGAGGCCAACCCCCCTGCCGAGGTCCCCCTCCCAAGCTCGGCCCCTCGGGTCCCTGCTGCCGACAAAGGCAGAGGAAGGCCATGGGGTCGACTACCGACTTTCCAGGGCATGCTTTCAAGAAGAAAGTGAGGGAGGAGATTTCGACCCACGAGTCCGAAATCAGCAGGGGCCTAGAAAGAAAAGACCAAAGTCCGCCCCGATCACAGCGACTACTACCGCCGACCTACCCGCCCGGCCGGCCAAGCCACGCCCGCCGGGCGGCCGGAGGAGAGATTTCGGCGATGATGATAACTCTCCTTCTTAAATTTGGGAGGAGGAGCGGGTGAACGAGTAAGTCTTCACTAAGATTTTCTTGATCTTTTTTCACATTAATCTTCATAGCTCTGATGGTTCGGCTCTCCTTTACAGCCCTGAACTCGGCCCCGCCGACTTTTGCCCAGAGGTGGTTAGCTTCCTCAGGAGTCCTCCCCCTACTTCGGCCGACCTCCCCAATAAGTGGCCGGGGTACATTTCCCACTGCGTGCACAACCTGTCCCGGGCGTGGACACTTACTGATCATGACAACGTCCGTCGTCATAAAATGACGGGCAACATGTACTCGGCCATGGTCCACACTCTCAAGGCTGCCTTTTATTTGGAGAGACCCGATTCAAGCCAAACCGAGCTCGACATCTCCGCCAGTCCTGTGCTCGTATCCGATCAGGCCGGAATGATCTTGGCGGCAGCCGAGACTCAGAAGGGGCTGGAGAAAACTAATGCGGAGCATCTTCTGCAGATCTCGACCCTCGAGGGTCGCCTGGCTGAGCTAGAGGGCGCGTGCTAGCCGGAGGAGAAGCCGGCCAGCGGCGGAGACCATACGGGGCCGAGAAGTCAAGATGATCCAAAGTGAAAGCGAGGGCGCCCGAGGTGGAGGCCGGTCGAAGGAGGAGCCGCCGAGCGAAGGGTAGATGGACACTAGGAGGCCCGGTTAAGTTTGTCAAGAGATGAACGCTAATTTTATGCGATGTGATGGCCTTTGCGGGTGCCATTCGAATATGTCACCAGGCGAACCCTTCTGGCAACCTTACTGGGCTGGTCGCCGACCTCAGGGACTACGTCCGGGCCAACCCTATGGCCTCCAACGTTTTGCTGGATATCCAAGACCTGGAGGACATGGGCGTTGATCTCTCATTTTTTCCCGATCGAGGCGGTTAATGCGCGCCTCTCCCCTAACTCTCCGTTGGTTGACCTCCGGATGCTACATCTTCCCGAGCTCCCGTGGAGAAGTCAACGAGCTGGGAGGTCGTTCCTCCCCGCTACCGATCCCTTGAGCCCACCGGGGGGAGGAGATACCGAGGTCGGAGGTTGTTCCTCCAACTGTTGACCTGCCTGCCGAGCCCGTTGTGGAGAGGATCTTAAGCTCAGAAGCCGATCCACCTGTGGTTACATAGCAGGAGCCTCCTTTCGGGATGGTCATTTCCCCGACCTCGACTGCCCCAGCTGAGAAGAATTGAGATTGCAGCTCTACTACCCTTTTTTTTTCTTTCTTTTCCCGTTGTACTAGCCTTCGGGCTTTGGTTTACGATGTATTTCTCCCGACCTTCGGGTCTTCTATCAATGGAAGTTACTTTATGTTTTGGTCTGGTGCTTATCTTACTATGTAAAATAAACTCCCATATTTCATCCCCCCAAGTCGAGGTCTCAAGCTCGTCTTGGGGCCTTGACTTGAACTCGTACAACTTATCAACTTCTGGCAGGTCGGACTCGGGAAGTGTGCCTACGCCGACGTCTCCTCCTCGGGGAGGTGAAGCGTTGCCTCGATTCTCCGAATCGGTGTGATGGTTGACAGATCCGCAATGATGGCCTGGGTATTTGGTGACGTCGGGCGCCGTAAATTGGGCCAACCAGAAGTCGCGTTCTGCCCAAGTGTCGTGCGTGCGCCGCCGGTTTCTTTACGGGGCCCTCTAGAGTTGGGATTTGCAACTTGACCCCCCGCCTTCCATCTATAAATAGGGTGGGTATTTCACACTTGAAGACTCACATTGTCCCCCTCTGATCTCCCCACGTTTCACCTCCAAGCTCCGGCTAAGGGCGATTCTGGCAATCTTCTAGTTTCAAAACCCTTTCTGGCAGCAAGCCTCTCTTGCCCTGTACTCATTGCTTCCGGCACACGGACCATCCTTGCGGCTCCCCCATCTCGGATTCTGCTTTCACCGGAGGGTGACCACACGGCCATTGCCAAGTTTTGTTGCTACCCAGGCGGCGGACCCGTCGCCGCCGTGACGGCGGAGCCCCATGCTCACTGTGTCTCGGGCTCCGATCGGGAGGATAAGATTAGTGGTGATGGGCTTCTCCTGATACGCAATACAGATTTAATGTGAATCCGATCATGCCAAAATGCCCTTCACAATCCCGTTGAGTTTTTTGCGTCGTAAAGATGGCACTCATGCTTGCTCACACGAGAAGCCCCATTGCAAAGATTCGACACTTCAAAGGATGTTGTAACATCCTTTTCGATAGTTTTGCAAACATCTTTTGGCGACCTCCGCGTCCGAGAGGTGCTACCCTAGTAGCAATGTAGTACAGACCAAGTCGCTAGTTCGAGTGGCTCCATAGTATAGACCAAGTCGCTAGTTCGAGTGGCTCCATAGTATAGACCAAGTCGCTAGTTCGATTTCGAAAAATGTATTGTATTGGAATGCTCTTTTTACCGTCCTTCGGGTCTATTGTAATGGGGTTTTTTCCGACCTCCGGGTCTTTATTAATGAAATTCTCATTTTTAATTCCTTCATTGTGTTGACTTGATTTCCTTATGCGACTTTTGCTTAGTCCTTGTCGTCTTATTTTCTATGCGACTTGTTTCTTAGACATTTGCGTAGCCGTCTTATAAAGTTGGGGATGACCGCACCGCTAGGGTGGCGATCTTGCCTCCATTATCTTGTCCATATTTATCTCTAATCGGAGTCGCAACTTCTTCGACCGCAATGTCCGATTCTCTCAAGTCGCTCCGCGACTTCTTTGCTACGTCAAGCCGCTAGCGACCTTCCGAGATTTCAAAGTCGCTTCTCGTCCTGCTCCAGCTGGATGAAGTCGGATAACAAGCTAAACATGAGATTGTCCAATCCCAAGCCTCCGTTAAACCGAGTTATTTCCCCCTACAACATAGGGGATGATTTTTCATTCCCACCTAGTGTTCCATGCGTTGGAAATATTAGAAATCCACAAAGATGGTGCAACAATATTTTTATTTTCCTTTGTTTTAAAAATTGTTCATCGGAGAACCTTCCACCGGGGTTATTGGACGAGGACTTGGGAATACTTGAGAAGGACTTTTGGTGGGTATTCAAATACTTGAGCCTGTCTATCTCAGATCGTCTCTCCAACAGGTACGTTTAATTAAACTCCTAGAAATTCCGCATGCTAGGATCTTTTACATGAAATATTATTTGCATATTGTTGTTGGATTGATTATTATTTGAATTCACTTAGGTAAATTCATGCTAGTAATAATTTTTAATTTAAATTTGTGTTTATGAGGTCATCCCGATAGATCCTGGCATATGTTATCCCAACAAAGTTCCCCACCAAGAATGGGATGGTCGACACCGTTAAGGGTGACCAGATTGATGCAAAGGGTTGTTTGGTTTATTCTCTATCTCGTTTCAATTCAGTACTAGTATCTGGCAAGTAAATATTTGTAATAGATAGTGAAAATCAGTGTACAGAATTGAATAATGAAAAGGCAAACATGAAAAGAAGCCATAACGACCTCGACCCAAGAATGGGGCCGGAACCTGAAGAGTTTCTAATCGAAGCCGAGATCGACTATCCCCGTCAAGACGGCTCAAGGGCCACCCCGGGGGAAGAACTCGAGAAAGTCAAAGTAGATCCAGCTTGACCAGATCTGGAAGTCATCATAGGCTCCAAGATACAGGATGACCTGAAGGAGGAAGTCATCGACTTTCTCAAAAAGAACTTGGACGTCTTCGCATGGTCACACAAAGATATGGTAGGGATCGATCTGGAAGTCGCATGTCATCGACTACACATCGACCCAGCTCGGAGGCCGATAGCCCAAAAAAGACGGAAATTCGGCCTGGAAAAATATGAAGCACTTGCTGAAGAAGTGAAGAAGTTGCTAGACAACGACTTGATTATGCAGGCCGACCAGCCACAATGGGTGGCCAATGCGGTGTTGATGAAAAAATCAAACGGAACCTGGCGACTTTGCATTGATTTTACCGACCTCAATGAGGCTTGTCCGAAAGATTTCTTCCCCATGCCTCACATCGACCACCTGATAGACAACACGACTGGGCATGAAATGATGTCTTTTATGGACGCCTTCGCAGGCTATCATCAGATAGCCATGTACGAACCAGACCGACAACACACCTCATTTCTAACAGAGAAGAACCTCTACTGCTGGAAGAGAATGTCATTTGGCCTGAAAAACGCAGAGGCTACGTACCAAAGATTGGTCCATCACATGTTTGTCGACCAAATTGACAAGTCGGTGGAAGTCTATGTGGACGACATAGTCGTTAAGAGCCTGAAGAAGGAAGATCACCTCGCCCACCTTGCGCAAACCTTCGATATCTTAAGGAAATTCAACATGAGACTCAACCCCAAAAAGTGCAATTTTGGAGTTGAATCGGGGAAGTTCCTGGGGCATTTGGTCAGCAAGCGAGGAATAGAGGTGAATCCAGCAAAGGTCAAGGCCATTCTGGATATGGGGACACCTCAAAATATGAAAGAGGTACAAAAATTGACAGGTTGCCTGGCCGCTCTGAATAGGTTCATCTCCCGAATGGAGGATAAATGCAAACCAATGTTCGATACGATTCAAAAGGGGTTAAGATTCAAATGGACTCCCGAAAGCCAGTAAGCTCTCAATAAAATCAAAGTTTATCTGGCAGATGTGAGTATTCTATCCAAACCTATCCCGGGAGAGAAACTTTTCCTATATCTTGCAGCTTCAGAAGCTGCTCTAAGCGCAGTGCTGGTCCGGGTGGAAGGCCAAAGTCACCTCCCCATCTATTTCGTCAGTCAAATGCTGAACGAGACCGAGCAGCATTACCCATTACTAGAAAAGCTGGCATATGCGCTAGTCATGAGTGTAAGGAAGCTGAGACCGTACTTTTTTTGCCATCAAGTCGAAGTCCTTACTTCCTTGCCCCTAAGGAACGTGCTCCACCGACCTGATACAATAGGTCGATGTCTCAAGTGGGCCATCGAGGTCGGACAATACGGAGTAACATATGCACCTCGGCCTACAATCAAAGCCCAGACCTTAGCCAATTTCATCGTCGAGCTTACCTTCTCTTCAGAGGCCAGCAGTTCAACCAGCCCGTCTTGGCAGTTGTTCGTAGATGGATCATCATCCACTGCTCACAAATCAGGTGTCGGGGTAGTCTTGATAAGTCCGGAGGGTATTTTGTTCCAGAATGCCATCACGTTCGACTTCCCCGCGATGAACAACAAAGCTGAATATGAGGCACTCAACAGCGGACTGGAGATGTCAACAACCATGGGCATCAAGAGGCTGCAGGTACACACAAACTCTCAGCTCGTGGCTTGTCAAGTCTCGTGAGAGTTTGAGACATGAGACGATAGAATGGCGGCCTACCAAGAGGTGGTCAAGATACTGTGTCAGAAGTTCGAGCAAATTCACGTTAATTAGTCTCGAGGGATCGGAACTCACGAGCCGATGCTTTAGCACGCTAGCAACTTCAGAAGGGCCAACAGAGATGAAGAATGTCACCATCACAAAGCTCTCCCACCCTCCACTGCTCACACAGTGATCGCGACCCTAGAAATCCCGACAGTGAGCTGGATGACACCTATTATGGAATACTTGACAAATGGTATCTTGCCGCAAGACATAATTCAAGCCCGACAGTTGCAATTACGAGCCACGCGATATACGATGATCAACAATGAGTTGTATAAATGAGGCTTCAGCACTCCACTACTTCGATGTATCACACCAGAACAGGGGCAAACCATCCTTAGGAAGATACACAAAGGAGTGTGCGGAAACCATGCGGGGGGACAGTCGCTGGCACACAAAACCACAAAACCACAAAACAAGGGTATTTTTGGCCAACCTTAAGGGCTGACGCCATCGTCTTCGCCCGCAAGTGCCATAAATGCCAAATTTATGCACCATCCATCAAGGTCGCTCCAGAAGAACTCACGGGCATCCTCAGTCCTTGGTCATTTGCAAAGTGGGGGATAGACATCATTGGACCGCTCCCAACAGCCCCAGGCTCAGTCAAATATGCCTTGGTTGCAGTGGATTACTTCACAAAATGGGCCGAGGCTGAGGCACTGGCAACCATAGACCAAGATCACGTCATCAAATTCATATGGTGGAACATCATCTGCAGGTTTGGATTTCCGTAGGCGATCATATCGGATAATGGAAAACAGTTCGATGGCCTCAAAGTCGACACTTTCTTCAAAAAATAGTGGATCACAAAGCTCTTCTCGACTCCCTATCACCCTCAATCGAACGGCCAAGTCGAGGTCATGAACAAGATCACCAAACACACGCTGAAATCCAAGATTGAGGGAGGGAAAGGAAAATGGGCTAGCGAGTTGCCGAAAGTGTTGTGGTCATATAGGACGATCTGCCAAAATCCAACAAGGGAGACCCCTTACTTAATGGCTTTTGGAACCGAGGCGGTCATACCCGCAGAGGTTGACATTCCTAGTCTCCGCACAAGCCAAGCCATGATCGACCACAGTGACAAGGCTTTAGCCAGAAACCTAGACCTACTCGAGGAGAAACGACTAGAGGCCAACATGAGAAACACGAGATATAAACAATAATCGGAGAAGTACTATAATTCTAAAGTGCGACTTCGCCAATTCAAAAAAGGAGACTTGGTGTTAAAAAAGATACTTGGTACATCTAAAGGGACTTTCATTCCAAATTGGGAAGGTCAGTTCAAGGTCACAAAAGTCCTGTCAAGCGGCGCCTACGAGCTCAAAAATCCGGATGGCACTAAGGCTCAGTATCCGTGGAACGCGACTCACCTGAAGAAGTATTATCAGTAGGTCCGAAATCGCATCCTTGTAAATAATTCGGCCAGTTATAATAATATCATTTCTTCTTTTCAAAATTCATGTGTGAAAACCGAGGGGGTCACATATATTAAAATATCGACCACCCGAGGTTCGACTTTCGACATACTGGCGGCGAGGTCACCACCCAAAGAGGCATGATCCTTCCTCGGCTTTGTAAGATGACTAAGAAAAGTTCAGGATAAATCGCATTAAGACAATAAGAACAAAACCAATTCTAAGAAAAAGTCACATAAGGAAATCAAGTCTGCACAACAAAGGAAGGAAGAAGACGAAATGTTCATTAATAACAAAGGCCCAAAGGTCGATACATTATAGAGTTCAAAAGATGATTACAGTAAGCGGCCTAAAGCCAACGAAAAACAAAATACACCAAGTAATCTGCCACTCTTGGATTTCATTGCGATTTCTAAACGGACATCGACTTCAAAGCTTGTTGATCAAAAGTGTTGTTGGGGATGGGGTTCAACAACTTCTCAATCTCCTTTTTCTTATCAGGATTCTTGATATTATCATTCTTAAGAACAACTGGAATCCTGATAAGCATCCCCTTCAAAGACCAGGGATGATGGCATCCCCAGCAGGATCGACACTCGTCCTCTCTACAGCCTCCCTTCCTGCAACCTCTAGAGAAGGTCGGATCGTGCCAAATGGGGCCTCAGGGACCAAACCCAGTGGGGCTGGCGAGTCTCATCGGGATCGGGGAGTTCCAAATGGCATAATCCGCTCCGGGTTGGCAAAGAAGGAGAGGTCAATGCCCATGTCTTCCAAGTCCTTGATCTCCAGCATGACGCTGGGTGCAGGAGGGTTGTCACAAACATAGTCGGATAGCTCGGTGACAAAACCGCTGAGGTCACCAGTTGGGTTCGTAGCATGATAAATTCGGATGGTAAAGGCAAGGCGCCATCACATAAGAAAGTTGGCGTTGACTCCTCGGCCCTTAAAAGCGTGCCTCCTTGGCGACCAACTCCTTCCTAGCCTCGGCCAGTCCACCCTCGACTCGAGCCACACTCGCCCTCTCCGCCGCGAGCTCGCCCTCAACATCTGCCAATCGACCCTCGAGATATGAATTTTTTTGAGTCAACTCGGAGTTGAACGTCTCCAAGTTCTCTACGGGTCGAGGATCGTGCTGCTTGAGAGGATCGACTTGGCGGTTGGCAATGGACTCGATTTAGCGTTGGAGGCCCAAGAAGTCCCAAGCGCCTTCCTAAAAAGGAGTTCTCGACGACTCGACTAAAATCAAAAAGGCGTTGGACTTTTCTAGAAAGAAGGCCAAACCACATTTTTTACCGGGGTTGGAATCCCACCTCACGAGCCGGGTGCACAATGTCAGAATAAATTGCCCATCAGACAATAAATTTCACCGGACGGCGGGCATTGGTGTGGTCCATTTCGTCCAACCCGGGGGTAAGGATTTTGCGGTGGTGGAAAAAGGGAGATAAGCGTAGCCTTTGGGGACCCGGCTAGAATTATCCGAGGTGGTGGGGTCGATCAGACTCCCTCACCTTCGACCTCAAAAAGACATTTTGTGGGACCTTACCTCAGGGGAGAATGCGTGGCGTGAGCTCAAAGCCATTTCTTCTGCCGACATCGATAAAAAAATTTGTAAAGATGGTAATTAAGTCAAAATACTTTTAGGTGGCAGAAATTGAAGAAGATTTGTAGGATCACTCCCTCCAAGGACTTACATCGTCCATTTCGAGGGCACTTCAATGAGGCATCCCATTGGCGAAGAGATCATCCTCTGGGTGGAAGTTCGAAAGGAGCATTAAAATGGGGAATTAGCGATGGAATGTGGTTGTGATTTCCAAGGACGATAGTAGATGGCGGCGCTTCGGAGTCCCGGTTTTTAAGACCGGATCGTGACCGTGTTGAGATCTCCTCCCTAAAAGTTGCCTTCTTAAGGCGGGCAAGATGCAAATAAATCAAACTTCCATTTTTCACCTCATCAATAAAATCCCGGTACCATGGTGTGGATTCGATTCGCAAGATTGTCATCACCGACACACTTATCACAAGTGGGATGCAGGGACGGAAGGATCGAGCTTGGAGGACGCTATCACAATCATCACCATTTCGGCATAACGAGGGAGTCCAAGCCCGCGTACTTCATAGAAACGTCCAGCACTGATACCGGGGGATGAATGGATCTACGGCTACGAGGCTTAATTCGCTCCAAAATGGCCATTAGGGCGGATAGCGCGAAGGTGGACCAAAGGATATTACGGGAATCCCACAGTCTTGCCAAAGTATTGATAATAACACAGCGGATTTTGAGGACCTAATAGGGATTAGGGATCCTAAAATTGTATCGCTGGATATTCGATAGGGTCGATCGCTAACCCTAAAAAGTTCCACCTATGGCCTATGAAGACCCAAAAAACTTAGCGGGTTTAAATATTTGTAAAGGATCAAAAATCTTATATCCTAGGCAGAAATTATAGAGAAATATACCGGCTTGATGCTAGGTTGGTAGGGATCTCAGGAGAGAACCGGCCAGTGGTAATCAAAGGAATTTTTTAAGACGCTTTGATGCTAAAATTATCATAAAATTTTACCATGTTCAACACGACACACCGAGGTGATACGAGGCTCGGACGCCAACCCAACGAGGGCAAAGTAAATCGTAAGATCCGATCAAACAAAGTTCCCATACCCCACCAACAAACCAATTTTAAAGTCATCATAAGGAAATGAAATTGTCTCAAGACAAAGAAAGGAAGGAAAATTAGTGAAATGAGCATTAAAGCCAAAGGCCTTCCCAAGGTTCCGACATTAGAGAGCTCAAAAGGATGATTACATCAAGCAGCCTAAAGCCAATGAAACAAAAATACATCGACTTGAAAGGTCGGGATGATGTAGAATGGATAGGCCAGACCCGCAGGATTTCGCGTGAATGGCTTCTCGCCCCTCTCCAATGCCAGAAGCCTAGTCTCCCTCAAATGGCCATCAAGACCGACTTGTTTAATCAAGGCGGGCTGGTCCATCAGATCGTGAGGGATACACTTCTGAGAGTTTCTGGTTTGGTAAAGGCGGAGAGGTCGATGCCCATACCCTCCAAATCTTTGATCCTAAGCAGTAATGAAGGAATGAGGTTGTCACGAATATAGTCGGTCAGCTTCCGTGATGGGCTGGCCGAGGTCGCTTAGTGGGGGTTCGGATGATAGATTCTCTGGCCTGTGATGGCGCCATCACGTAGCAAAGTTACATCGGTAACCTCGCTTTTAAATCAAGGCCCTCCGACCAAAAACTTAGTTTAAAATCACATAAATATTTATAAGGATCAAAATCATCTTAGTTTCTCAAGCCGAGATTATAGTGAAATATCCTTTATTGACGCTTTGGGTTCAAGAAGTCTAGATTCCCCCGGTTAGCGATAATGAGTCGACAAATATCATATATTTTACTGTTTTGTAATGCTTTAAATGGGCGCTATAAAGGTGGCTCAAGAGTTGCTCGATAACTTCCTTGAGACCTTAGGGATATATCCAAATGGCCGAGTTTTAGATAAGGGCCCTAGTCGCGTTTCTCCAAGATCTTGAGGCAAAGTTCCAAGATAAAGGTATTAACAATCGAGGCGAAGACGCAAGATTTTAAAGTCGTAAAGGCTAGTCTGGGGAACCCTTTCCGAAGAAAGCATTAACGCCCCGAGAAAATTTGGTCGACGGATGTCCGGCCTCATAAAGAGTGATTACAGAATAATGATAAAAACCAAGAAATGTATGGGGCCAGACTTCACTATTCGGGGATGATTCATCCCAACCCACCAGAGTCGCAGTAAGGCGGCTTTCCCCCCACTGTGACTTCGTGAGATCAAAACGGTGACCTCCCTATTCCCCAGCTTTATCTCCCCAAGACTGCTTATCTCATCCCCCATCTCTTCCGGAAAGTGCACTAGGAGTTGGCACGAGTTTCCGGTCTATAAATATTTCCCTTCTTTGATCTGACCGAGGGGCCTGTTCCTAGGTGTAACACATATGGAATATTTCGGTGACCGAAGCTGCACGCATTTCTTAGATTCTAGTCGCCATCATGCCATCGGTGGTCGACGCGCAGTTGGCGATATTCCTTAAATATCCACATAGAGAAAATCCAAATACCAGCTTTGATCGCTATCAAATTGCCTTCAAACTTATCTAGTGGATTGTTTGAGATGATGTCCTCGATATCCCAAAGCGGTTTTAAGTCAATCGAGCTCAGAAGTTCAAAGTATGGGCGTCCTACGGTTTCTGAGAGATCGCGGAGGCGTGTTAAACGCCTCCTTAAAATCCGAAAGACATCTTTTCTCGGGTTTTGTAAGACAAGATAAGAAGAGAATTAGATCAAGATAAAGACTTCAAAAATTAAAGACATAATAATAATGTTTAATAAGAAAGGTATAATGTGCGGTAATAAACGTATTCGTACTCCAACGAAATTGAGTCGGTGCCAAGGCGACTTTGCTGGAAACCACCAATTTCCCATGGGAACCGGTTGGAAAGCCCACTTCAAGTTCCCCGCCTTTACGGTCGAGAAAATTTATAGCCTCTAGCCTGCATAACGGGCGTTATCACATATGATATTAGTAAAACGAAACGTAGGGCGAGTCACCTCGTGCTTCGTTAAATCAAGAACCTGCTTGTCCCAACACCTCTGGCATGGTGGAGAGAATATAACCTCAACCATTTGTTTATCACCAGGCCGGTTCCGTCTATCGCCACCCCGTCCTGCTAGATGTAATGGAAATCTAATTTCTACCTCTATAGTATGTTCTATTCACCGCGGTAGAGGGACGGTAATCCTTCATGGATGGCGGTTTGCTTGTCGGGCGCTTCATTGAGGTCGCCCCATGTGGTTGACGCCCCAAGCACCTTGGTATAAACGCCATCGGCATGAGTGAACGCATCGCATGGAGTATCGATAAATAAACTTACAAGGGATCTTGCATGATGGGGATATGTGTATAAGCCCGGCTGGAAGTCAATGTCGGGGCCGAGTTGAGCATTGACCGATTTCGAGCAATGTTAAACGCTCGTGTCGCTACATCGGTAGGTTGGGGGCAAACTCGAGGGCATTATAATCAAAACTTCCAAATTAAAGGCCCATATAATTTACCATGTTCGGGCTTTCGAGGGACTCCAATGCATCTTCATGTTGGCGATGTCTTTGGAAGGGATCACGACACTTAATATAGGAAGACCACCATTTCTATCGCCAACCCTCCAAAATTGTTGGAAATCGTCACTCCTCATCATCACCCCATCATCGCCCCATTATCACGGGCAACCAACAATGAGGTCTTGATGTTCAATATCACGAGGCAAAAGCTGACGGCCATGGTGACCACCGGTCATGGTTGATAATAACTATTTAACCATCCGGAGGATGACAATACCATGGGACGAGAGGTTCGGAGTCCGTGAAGCAAGTGTTCATAACAAAGATGGAAAGCGAATTCTGAGTTTTCCATATATGTTTTGTCAATGCTTGAAAATCCGGCCAAGAAGTCGGGATTCCAAGAGAGTTTTGCAAAAGACGAAGAAGGGTTTAAAAGCCAAAACCCCAGGCATTTATAAAATAGTGAAGAAGAGCGTCAAACTTCACGCTCTTTCATCAATAAAATAAGATGTATTTTTCGCCACGGATACGTCAAATCCACAATGCCCGTCAATACCGCATGTAATTAATGATTATTGCTTTGATTCATGTTGGGTAGAGAATCAATGCAATTCAATACTTTGTGCTTTTGGCAATATTATTATTTACATGATGATTGCTAAGATTTTATACAGAGAATAGTGTGCAAGTACGTCTTGTGTGATTTGTCCCATTGGTGGGCTCAGAAGTTTTATCATACCAAATCTTGCAAGTGGAATTCGTTTCCGGTATGGATAATAATGTTGAGTTGTTCTTACTCCAAGGAAAAATATATTAATTAATATAAAGTTTTTCAGTGGCTTAAATTAATTAATGGACTGGATAACCTTAAACACGGGAAATAATAATCGGGAGCCATATTACAGTAATATGGGTTAAGTTGGGTAGTGCAATATTAATTTTATAGTGGAATTAAATAATATTAATGGGCTGAATAATATTGTGGCTCAATATTGATAATTCAGAGTCCATTGGAAGGTCCAATCTTAATTCTCCTAAAGGCCCCTCAAGTAGTCAAATATAAAGTCCAATAACTGAAAAAAGTGATTAAAATAAAAGAAATATTGTTGCTATATTTTTCCTAATTTTCGAAAATTCTAGGAAGAAAAGAGGAAAAGATTTTCTTGATTTTCTTGAAGAGATTTTATGGAAAAAAGATAAGTATTCTTGGAATACAAGAATATCCCATAAATTCAAGAAATTCCAAATCTTGTCTCTTGCCTTGTATATTTCGAAAATCCCATATAATAAATAAGGGGAGATTTTGTTGGGAGTTAATTATGGAAAATAGAATATATGAGATATATTCAAGATTGTATCTTGGGAAGATACAAGGAAATTTCCCATAAGCCCAAATTAACCTAAATTAAAGCATCCCCTTGGATTTATTATAAATAGGGGATGAATTTTTTTATTAGATTGAATGGGCATTCCATGAGTTGGAAAAATTAGAAATCCACAAAGGTGGTGCAACATATTTTTTTTTTTTGAATTATTATTTGTTAATTATAGAGTGAGCATCCTCCCATTAAATTTGGATATCATCCCAAATAGGGCGTGGGAATATTAATTCCCAAAAAGGACTTTGGGTTTGTTCATCTTGAATGGGCACTGAATCTTCTCCGCGTTAATTATCATAAAGGTACACTCGACAGATTTTAGAAATTCTTCTCATTAAAAAGGATTTACGACATATTACATTCTTTTGTGATTATATTATGTGATTAAAATTGTTGTTGGAATTATTATTTGAATTAATATAGGATTAATTCATGCTAGTAATAATTGTAAGAATTAAATTTGTATTTAAATATCATCTCAAATAGATCCTGGCAATTAATTCCCCAACAAAAGATTTTCGATAGACACAATAGCATGTTTGATGTCATCTCTGAAAGTTTAAATCTTTCATATTAATTATTTTGGAATGTGCAACAACAAAATATTGTCAAAGGGTAAGAAACAAAAATTGTAAAATTCTAACTTAACCATTCCTCGAAGATCTAACTTTTCTTTGGGCACTTCATGTTCTTTACATTTGAATTTCCCTTTGAATTTTGCCAACTTCTCATTAAAAATTCCCAAATGTGACGCATATGCACATTCTTTGAACATTTGCACCAAATTTGTGTGGGTTGCTTTATTCCATCCAGTACATTTTTTGCCCTTCAAATTTTTCATCAAATGGTACAAGCAAAAAAAAAAATGGAATCGCCGATCATAAACCTGTAGAAAAGCAGACATTAAACCGTTATTTCTATCCGAAATATAGAACACCTATTTATCGTGCTTGATGATACCACACAGTGTAAAAACCAAACCCAATTGTCGGTGTTTTCGATAGACACAATAGCAAACGCGATGGGGAACAATCCTACAGAGTTTAAACCAGTTCATATTAATTATTTTATAATAAAAAATAGACACAAAATATATGTAAACACAGAGGAAACAAAAATTGTAAAAATTCTAACCGTTGTTCCCATCCTTTGCGGTAACATCTAACAAAGTTTCTTTAGCGTGTCCTTTCATGAATGTCCCGTCAATGAATAACATAGGTCGGCAACTACGAAACTCATCAATACATGTCTTGAATGAAATGAAAACACGCTCAAATCTATTGCTTTTGGAGTCCAATTCAAGATCGGCTATACTCCCCGGATTGGTACATAGAATTGCTGCATAAAATCATAAAACTCTACGATCTTCGTGGGCTTTTCCTGTATATGATCGGGGGTTTCCTTCCTTTCTCCGCAAGTCGCGCTCACGGATATGCTTTCCCTGGATACATCCCGAGAAATTTGCCTCACCATAACTGCCCGAATCTTGTCCATATATATCTCCAACCGAAGTTGTGATCGCCGACCCACGACTTTCGGCTCTTTCCAGTCGCACCGCTTCTTGTTATGTCGGGGCCCATGGCGACCTCCGAAACTCAAAGCCGCCTCCGTCACGCCTTGGTGGATAAAGTCGGATAACACGTTACATATGATATTACCCAATTCCAAGCCTTCCTTAGGTCGGGTTATCTCCCCGTACAAAATTTTCCCCTCAAGATGAGGTTGCGAGCTCGCTTCGGGATCTTATCTTGAATTATCGAAATTAGTCGGCTTACAGCAAGTCGATCTTGGGATCTGTGCCCGAGTCAAGTCTCTATCCTTGGGGAGTCATAGAGTCACCTAGGTCTCCCCAATCGGCCTGACAGGTGACAGGATTGCAATGATGGTTCGGTAGACAGGTGACGTTTCAAGCCACGAGTTCACCCAATCGGCGATCGCGTGCTCCCTACGCACCACCCACGTCGTCCTAATTTCCGCGGGGGTCCCCAAGAATTCAAAATTTATACTTTCGACCCTCCGTCTCTTTATAAATAGGTCTAGGGTTCATCCTCAAAAGCCTTCCTCTCTCTCGTCTCTCGAAACTCCGGCTTGAACTTTCCGGCTATTCTTTAGGCACTCGGAAACTTTTTAGGTAACCGTCTTTCCCCAATTTCAAATCAATGGCTTCCAGTTCCCAATCTGCTCCCACGCCCCCTCCGTTCCTGGTTTCTTCACCTTCGAAGCGGCGATAATCTTGCAATTGTCGAGTTATACCGTCGTAATAACACCGAGACCACCACCACCGATCCAGTCATGCCCTCGACCGCCGGTGCCTCCGGCGCCGGTCGGGACGATGAAGGGGCTGACGATCAATTTTTGAGGGAGTTGGAAGACATTGTACATATCCCTCTTTGGGCCGAAAGCTCGTTTCTGCCCATTTGGCGCCCGGCCGCTGGTTGTGGATCCGGAACCTCCAACCGCCCCGACAATATGGAGCTTATGGCGGGTTTTCGACATTGTTCCTATGAGGCCCAAGCCCCTATGCGATCTAACCGGCTCGCGACTATCGAAGTCATCGAGTCGGACTTTGTTTCTTCACGAGAAGAAAAACAGTCGGTTTTACCGAGGAACTACTAAATCTTTATCCCTCTGCCGCCTTTATAAAGTCCACGGGATGTACACTTCTACCAGCGACACGATGAGCGCCCGACCAACCGCCACCAGGATGATCGCGGTCAAGCGAACATACAATGGGGCGGGATCCGGTTCCCGCTAATACCACCTTAGGCGATTTCTCACCTATGGCGGCTTGGAATGAGTTCCGACCAAAGAAGGTAGATCCTCCTAATGGATGGAGTTATATTCTTTCCACAATGACTGTGCTGGGACAGGCCGGGCTATATCGGTTGCCAAACCCAGGAGAAATATCTTTCGTGATGACGCATATTGCCCAAGTCGATGACTATAAAGCCGTGCGACTTCGCCGGGGCAAGGAGCTCGTGAGTGGGATCCCTAACAAAGTCGATGGTTGGCACAGGAAGTGGTGGTTCGTTGGAGGGGCGTGGGAGTCCGTGGACCCTTCAAGCACTCTGCCCATACATGTCCCGACAGATTATGTGAACCGAGTAGAACACGGTAAATCTCATATTCTTGATTCTAAAGTCGTACTGATCTAATTCTCATTTTCTTTTACACTGTTCACGCCTCAAAAATCCAACCTGTATTGGGACTTTTTGGAGGCCTTCAAACTAGTCTGTGATACCCTTCCGAGCTGCTGGGACGTTAACGCCCTGAACTCCGAGCTCGACCGTCTCAAGGCCAGCTTATACACGTACCCGCGTCATCTGAAGATCCCTTGTAAGTTTCCTTACTCCGTGCTTATTACATCTTTCGATATCGACCTAACTGTTGGCTTCTCACATTCCTACAGTTCCTAACACCTCCCGTTCTCGGGAGTCAAGTCGTAAGTTTTCTGCGGACATCATGGCCTCGCGTGATGGGAAATCTGTTCTACTGGGGAAACATGAGGCGACCGGGCGACCTCCCACCCTGCCCCTCGGGCCAGACTCCCACCGAGGTTGTCCCTCGAGGTTCGGTCCCTCAAAAGCGGGTCCCTCTAAACTGCGTCGACAAAGGCTAGAGGAAGGCTACGGGGTCGACTCCTCCGACTTCTGGGCACGCTCGGAAGAGTGTGAGGGAGGAGATCTCGACGTACGAGTCCGAAATCAATAGGGGGCTGGGGAAGAAAGATCGGGTCCACCCCAATCGCAGTTGGCGCGACCCGACCACTCGACGATTGCCCTCCATTTCATGACATTGTATATATCCTCATGCGGCCGGAGAGAGGTTAGCCGAAGATGATGACTCCTTCTTAAATTTGGGAGGAGGAGCGGGTGAAGCAGTAAGTCCTCATTATGGTTTGCCTGATCCTCTTTTTTTTCAACATGAATCCTCACAAATCTGATGATTCGGCTTTCCTTTACAGCCCTGAAATCGGCCCGTCGACTTTTGCCCCGAGGTGGTTAGCTTCCTCAGGAGTCCTCCCCTTGCTTCGGCCAACCTCCCCAATAAGTGGTCGGGGTACATTTCCCGAAGCGTGCACAACATGCCCCGGGCATGGACGCGTACTGATCATGACAATGCCCATCGTTAGAAAATGATGGGCAATATGCACTCGGCCATGGTCCACACTCTAAAGGCAGCCTTTTATTTGGAGAGGACCAGTGCCCAAGCCGAAACCCAGCTCCGACATCTCCGTGAGTCTGTGCTCGTGTGTCCGTCGGGCCCGAATCGATCTTGGCGGTGGCCGAGACTCAGAAAGGGTTAGAGAAAGCCAATGGGGAGCATCTTCTGCGGATCTCGACCCTCAAGGGTCGCCTTGATGAGCTAGAGGGCGTGCTAGCTGAGGAGAAGAAAAGTCGCCTCGGCGGAGACCGTGACCTTGGCCGAGAAGTTCAAGATGATCCAAAGAAAAGAGGGCGGCCGAGGTGGAGGCCGATCTGGGGGAGGAGCTAGCCAGGGCCAAAGGGGAGCTGGCCAGGGCCAAAGGGGAGCTGGACACTAGGGAGGCCCATTTCAAGGTCGCCGAAGAGATGAACGTTAATTTTGCATATGTGATGGCCTTTGCGGGTGCCATCCTAATATGTCACCAGGCGAACCCTTCCGGCGACCTTACTGGGTTAGTCGCTGATCTCAAGGAGTATGTCGGGACAACCCTCTGGCCCCCGATGTTCTGTTAGACATCCAAGATTTGGAGGATATGGGCATCGATCTCTCCTTCTTTCCCGATCCAGGGAAAATCGTGCGCCCTCTCCCCGGCTCCCCGCTGGTTGACCTCCCGGATGCCACATCTTCCGAGCCCTTGGCGGAGAAGTTGAAGAGCTCGGAGGTCGCTCCTCCCGCAGCTGCCACTCCCGCCGAACCCATCGGGGAGGAGATACCGAGGTTGGAGGTTGTTCCTCCAACTATTGTCATGCCTGCCGAGCCCGTCGTGGAAAGGGTCTTAAGCCCCGAAGCCGATCCACCGGTGGTTACGCAGCAGGAGACTCCTTTCGGGACGGTCATTACCCCGACCTCGACTGCCCCAGCTGAGAAGGACTGAGATCGCAGCTCTACTTTTTTTTTGTTTTCCGTTGTACTAGCCTTCGGGCTTTTGGTTTATGATGTATTTCTCCCGACCTTTGGGTCTTCTATTAATGGAAGTTATTTTATGTTTTGGTCTGGTGCTTATCTTACTATGTAAAATAAACTCCCATATTTCATCCCCCTCAAGTCGAGGTTGCAAGCTCGTCTTGGGGCCTTGAATTGAACTCGTACAACTTATCAACTTCTGGCAGGTCGGACTCGGGAAATGTGCCTACGCTTACATCTCCTCCTCGGGGAGGCAAAACATTGTCACGATTTTCTGAATCGGTGTGACGGTTGACAGATCCGCAATGATGGCCTGGGTATTAGGTGGTACCGGGCACCATAAATTGGCCTAACCAAAAGTAGTGTTCTGTCCACGCGCCCCACGTGCGCCGCCGGTTTTTCTGTGGGGTCCTCGAGAGTTGGAAACTGCAACTTGACCCCCGCCCTCCATCTATAAATAGGGCGGGTATTTCACACTGAAAACTCATAATGTCCCTCTCTGATCTCCCCACTTTTCTCCTCCAAGCTCCGGCTATGGGCGATTCCGGCGATCTTCTCGTTTTAAAACCCTTTCGGTCAGTAAGCCTCTCTGGCTCTGTGCTCATTGTTTCCGGGACCCGGACCATCTTTGCGGTTCCTCTATCTCGGATTCTGCTTTCACCGGAGGGTGGCCATACAGCCATTGCCAATTTTTGTTGTTACCCGGGCGGCGGGTCTGCCGCTGCCGTGACGGCGGGGCCACTAACTCACGGTGTCTCAGGCGCCGATCGGGGGAACGGGATTAATGGTGATGGACCCCTCTTGATATGCGATACGGATTTAATGTGAATCCGATCATGCCAAAATGCCCTTCACAATCCCTTGAGTTTTTTGCGTCGTAAAGATGGCACTCATGCTTGCTCACATGAGAAGCCCCATTGCAGCCTCTGACATTCCAAGGATGTTGTAACATCCTTTTCTGATAGTTTTGCAGCATCTTCCTCAGCGACCTCCGCGTTCGAGAGATGCCACCCCAGTAGCAATGTAGTATAGACCAAGTCGCTAGTTCAAGTGGCTCCGTGGTATAGACCAAGTCGCTAACTCGATTCCAAAAAATGTATTGTATTGGAATGCTCTCTTTACCGACCTTCGGGTCTATTATAATGGGGTTTTCCCCGACCTCCGGGTCTTTATTAATGAAATTCTTCTTTTTAATTCCTTCATTGTGTTGACTTGATTTCCTTATGCGACTTTTGCTTAGTCCTTGTCGTCTTATTTTGTATGCGACTTGTTTCTTGGACATTTGCGTAGCCGTCTTATAAATTCGGGGGATGACCGCACCGCTAGGGTGGCGACCTCACCTCCAGTCTTTCTAAAGTCGGACCTCGGGTTTGCACGTTATCAATCATGTCTTTCATGCGACCTGCATATTTTCGATTATGTCTTTCATGCGACCTGCATGTTATCGATCATGTCTTTCATGTGGTATACATTTCATCGATCGTATGTTTTTCATGCGACCCCGCTTGGTTTACACAGGAATCTTTCATTTCAAAAAGAAGAGAGAATTGTTGTTACTGCAAATACTTGTTTACATCGGCTTGATCGATACAAGGACCTAAATCTACTGGTAGTATTTTTTCAAATGAATTGCATTCCACGGATATTAAGCCTTGGTCCCATCTGTTTTCTCGAGCTCGTACGCTCCGTTTGGTAGGACCTTCAATATTTGGAACGGGCCCTCCCAATTGGGGTCGAGGGCACCTTTTGAGTCTCCGAGTATCTTCTTCAGTACTAGGTCCCCGACCTTAAAGCGTCAAACTCGTACTTTAGAGTTGTAATATTTCTCAGACCTCTTCTTGTATCTGGTATTTCTCATATTAGCCTCTAATCGCTTTTCTTTGAGTAGGTCGAGGTTCCTCTCCTGGGCCTCATCGTTGTGATCGAAAGTGACTTGGCTAGTCCGAAAAGTTGGGACATCGACCTCCGCAGGCACCACTGCCTCAGTTCCGAAGGATAGCGAATAAGGGGTTTCGCCCGTTGAATACGCCCATAGCACATCTGGTAGCTCGCTAGCCCATTTCCCTTTCCCCCCTTCGATCTTGGCCTTGAGCGTGTGCTTTATGATTTTGTTCACGGCCTCGACCTGTCCGTTCGATTGGGGGTGGTATGGGGTGGAGAATAGCTTTGTGATCTTCCATTTTTTGAAGAAGGCGTCGATCTTCGTACCGTCGAACTGCTTCCCGTTGTCTGATATGATGGCCTGAGGCAGTCCGAATCTGCAAATAATGTTGCGCCAAATGAACCTGATGACATGATCTTGGTCGATGGTTGCCAGTGCCTCAGCCCATTTTGTAAAGTAATCCACCGCTACTAAGGCATACTTGACCGATCCTGGGCCGTTGGGAGTAGCCCAATGATGTCTATCCCCCACTTTGCAAAGGGCCAAGGACTGAGGATACTCGTGAGTTCTTCAGGTGAAACCTTGATAGAGGGGGCATAAATCTGACATTTGTGGCATTTGAAGGCGAAGACGATGGCATCGGCCCTTAAGGTTGGCCAAAAATATCTCTGTCTTGTGGTTTTGTGGGCCAGCGACTTCCCCCCAGTGTGGTTTCCGCATGCCCCTTCGTGTATTTCCCGCAGGATGACTTGACCTTGTTCGGGTGTTATACATCAAAGTAGGGGTATGCCGAAGCCTCGCTTGTACAACTCCCCGCCGATCATTGTGTAACGGGCGGCCCGCAACTGCAACTGTCGAGCCTGGATGCGATCAGGCGGAAATTAGCCGCAGGTGGTCTTCTCTTTTTAGGCTTTTGACGATGATGTCGTCGACATAGACTTCTACCGACTTTCCTATCTGGTCGGCAAACATGTGATTGACCAGCCTTTGGTATGTTGCCCCTGCGTTTTTCAAGCCGAACGGCATTCTCTTCCAGCAATATAGGTTCTTTTCCATCAGAAATGAGGTGTGCTGCCGATATGGTTCGTGCATGGCTATTTGGTGATATCCCGTGAAAGTATCCATGAATGACATCATTTCGTGTCTGGCCTTATCTATGAGGTGATCGATATGTGGCATCGGGAAGAAGTCTGTAGGGCAGGCCCCGTTGAGGTCGGTGAAGTCGATACATAACCGCCAGGTCCCGTTGGATTTCGTTACCAATATTGCATTGGCTACCCGTTGTGGTTGGTCGGCCTGCATGATCAGGTCGTTATCCAACTAGTTTCTTTACTTCTTTCGCCAAGGCGGCATACTTCTCAGGGCCAAATTTTCGCCTCTTCTGAGCAACCGGCTTCCGAGATGGATCAATGTGGAGTCGATGGCACGCGATCTCTGGATCAATCCCCACCATGTCTTTGTGCGACCAGGCGAAGACATCTAGGTTCTTTTTGAGAAAGTCAATGACTTTTCCCTTCAAGTCGTTCGGTATCTTGGAACCGATAATGACCTCCAGATTCGGGCGAGTTGGATCGACCTTGACTTTCTCTAGCTCTTCCCCCGGGACGGATCTGGGGCCATCTCGTCAGGGATCGTTGATTTCGGCCTTGATCATGAATTCATCAGGTTCGTGCCCTATTCTTGGGTCGAGGTCGTTGTAGGTTCTTTTCCTGTTTATCCTTGTCTCGCTTAATTCTTCATTATGTTTATTGGTATCTATTACAAGTGCTTGTTTGATAGGTACTAGTGTAGAATTGAAAGGAGACGAGGAGTAAATCAAACAACCTCTCACATTAACTTGGTCGCCCTTAACGGTGCCTACTACCCCACTCTTGGTGGGAAACTTTACACAAAAATAGAAAGTGGAGGACGCAGCCTCAAATTCATGTTCAAAAGGCCTCCCCAGGAAACCATTGTAGGTGTTGGGGAGGTCGACTACTAAAAAGTCTAACAGCCTAGTTGCCCTAACCTCACTATTAAGTGTAGAAACCAGCTCAACGGCCAATCGGATCATCCCGGTGGGCCTCACAGTAGCGTCACCAAACCCTTTCACGAGGTGGTCGCACGGGGTGACATAGGCATCGTAATCCCCGAGCTAATCGAGGGTCTTCTTGAATAGGATGTTGCAGAAAGCCCCCACGTCGACCAGGAGTCGGCACACCGTAGTCCCCATGATGTTGGCCCAGATCACCAAGGGATCGACATTGGGGTAGATCGCCTCATTTCTTTGTCCTTGTTTCTCCGAACTCGATAATCTTGGACTCTTCCCTAATGGCGAGGATGGGCTACACCATCTTCCCGGGCGTTCTCTAACTCCCCTTATTTCGCTTTCATCCTTCGCTGAGGGGGGAGTGGTGGCTAGCCCCAAGCAGGTCCCTAAGGGGAGAGAGTGTGTATCTTACGATCTCCCGCATTTTCCGTCATGGGCGGGACGGGTCGCTCCCCTTGCCCCGCTCCTTGGTTGTTGTTCCTGTGGACACGCTCTCCTTGCTGACGACCTCGCGGTGCCTAGTCCCCATTCTTCTGAGGTCGCCTAATGAACTCGTCAAGCAGGCCATCCTCATATAATCTCGGAGGAGGTTTGGGCAGCAGGTCCTTGCACTCTTTGGTATAGTGCCGGATGCATTCATGAAAGTGGCAATACTTGTTGGGGTTACATTTACCATTATTCTTCACCGGGCAAGGCGGGAAGCGGTTCGCTCCGGATCGAGTGAAAATGTTCTTGGGGTCATGCCGGGGCATCCATCAAATTCACTGGAATGCTTTCCTCAAAAGGCTTGAAGCTTTCAGGCGGCTTGTACTGCGAGGAAGACTTTTTGGAACTTTTCTTGGGCTTCTCGACCTCCTTAGTCTCGGATAGTCGGGATTCCAAGAGCTCTGCCGTATGTATCAGGTCGCTAGCCCACCTTCGAAAGTCCGTGTAGGGCGGTGGCATTTTCGGCCGTCATCTTGTATGAGTTTGGTCCCTTCTTCGGTAGGAGCGGCCCCATCAATTTTGCTTCATCCCCAATGGGATCTCCTTCCAAAATCAGCTTGTCAATCCTTTCAATGTAGGACCGATCGATTCGATTATCCCTGTTGGGTGTTCATCAATTTGCACGGTCGCAGTGGTCGGGCGCGAGGTGGTGAAATCGTTAAGAATAGGCGAGCGAGTTGCTCGAAAGTGTCCACTGACAGGGGCGGCAGAGAGGTGAACCATTGGTGAGCTGGTATTTCAGTCGGAAGAGAACAGCCGACATTTGGTCGCATCAGTGGCGCCCATAGAAGCCATGTACGATTTGTACTTCGCTACATGGACCCTTTGGTCAGCATTCCCACTGTAGTGATCCAAGGTCGCGACATTGATCTTCCTTTAAGTAGCCGCCAAGGTGACCAAAGTTCCGAGTGGGGAGTCCGGGACGGTGAGGAAAGGGTCTGTCCCCGCTGTCCCATTTCAACTCTCCATGCGTTCCATCAGTTGCTTGACCGTGTGGGTTAGCGCTGCGACCTGAGCATCATGGCGGTCAGTGGTCGTGTTTTTCCCGGGGTCAGCGGCAATGCGGCCGACCCGCCGATGGCGTCGTTGTGGTGGAGGTTCAGTGTGAGGGCTAGATCACACTCCACTTGCTCAGCATGACGAGGCTCAGATTGTGCCTCATCTTCCACGTTCCTCGGGGCTTGCCGTCCCCCGAGATCGCCAAGTTGATCGAACACATTGCTCGACCCTGCCGGCCTCCTGAGGAGCTGGCGATTGCGGACCAGGGCATGTTTGGTCGGATCGTAGGCCAGTTGGCCCGTCGAATGCCCCTTCCGGGCTTGAGCAGCCTGCTTTTTCGAGGGTCCGACCTCCTGGGTTGCCTTCTTAGGGGGAGGCTGCACATCTTCCTAGTCAAAAGCGAGACGTTTCTTGTTGAGGACGGCCATCATGGCCTTTGCGTCCTCAGGCGTCTGCACCAGGTTCCACCAGTCAGGGGTCATCAACGGTTCTTTCTGGCGAGCGTGATGGGAGCCGGAGCGTTGAGGGCTCATAGAGGCTTCGCGCCCATCGCGGGTGCCCAGATCTTGCCCGTTCAGATTGGCTTGATTACTCGCTATTGGTATTGATCAGAGATGAGATGGGTCTTCCTTCGAACAAAGTGATTTCACAAGAATTGTGGTTTCCCACAGACGGCGCCAATTGTTGTACCCGGTTTTGTTACCGTTTAACAAGCAAACAATTTAGTAATGCTCTGATCAATACCACGGCGAAAGCAATAAATGACAAGTAATTTGATTACCCAGTTCGTCTTTGGAATAGACTACGTCTGGGGGCACCAAGCCAGGATTTGTACTGTATAATATATGCCTAGGGTACTAAAAGTTTGATCCCTTACAACGTACACTACAAGTGATAGTTATAGACATAAATCTAGGGCTACAGTCTTCGTGGGCTTTCCCTCGTGGGCTTATCAGGGTTTCTTTCCTTGCTCCGCAAGTCGCGCTCACGGATATGCTTTCCCTGGATACATCCCGAGAAATCCGCCTCACCATAACTGCCCGAATCTTGTCCATATATATCTCCAACCGAAGTTGTGATCACTTCGACCGCGACTTTCAGCTCTTTCAAGTCGCACCGCGACCTTCTAGTTATGTCATGCCGCAGGCGACCTCCCGAAACTCCAAAGCCGCCTCCCGTTCTGCCCCAGCTGGACAAAGCCGGATAACACGTTACATATGAGATTACCCAATCCCAAGCCTTCCTTAGGTCGGGTTATCTCCCCGTACAACAACGTACTTTAGATCATTCCTTACATACTTAAAGTCAAAACCACGATGTGTACTGTACTTAATTAGCTCACTTCTAAAATCCTTTGCACCACCATGAAACTGAAGCCCCACACCACCATCCATTATATTAGCCCAACTATTAGATAACAATGGTTTTCTCTTCTAGACAAGGCACACATCATACGAGGGTAACTCCCCCATTTCACCATGATCAATTTGATCAACATCAGACTCTAAAGTGTTTCTTCTCAAATTTGTTATTCCACTTACGTGTTGCTGACCATGTGTGTATCTACTATTCAATGCAATGTTGTTGATATGTGCAACATTACTATACTCATCAGAATTACTTGCGTTTGTATATGGTTCACAATTTTGCATCATTCATATATCAACAATATCTACATTTGCAATTTTCTCAGACATGTGTTTGGCACATTAATAACAAATTTCACAAGTCTTAATCTGTACGCAACACACAATTACTAATGCTAGCCACTGAAAATCGATAATTTATACTATCCATTTGCAAATGAAACCACGTGGACAGAATCTGAGTAAAAATCTCAGATAATATAGTGTTTGTATTGATAGATATGAGTTTACATTCACCTTTGTATTTTAAGTTGAGAAAACATACAATTGTGCGCCATCCATTTCAAAAAACTTGAAGCAAAAAATAGATGCCCACGTCGGCAAAAATCGCACCGAGCAAAAGAGAGCTTACAATTCCACCGTAAAATCGTTCCACCCAGTAATATCTTCTGGTGGAAATATCATCGACCGAGAGATATCTTTCAATTCCACCGAAAATCGCCAATCATATAATTAGTATAAAAAAAATCTGATTTTTTGTGATGAAGTAATGAATTGAATTTTTTGTGAAGCACATAATACATATAAAACATGAGCAGCGGAAAAATAAATTCATCAACAACGAATTACAATTGCATAATTGAAATAACGGAATACGTAAACGAAATTCTTACAGTGCTTCGTAAGCAAACTCCTCTACTACCGTATCCATGTAATCCCCGTTTACGGACTTGCACAGATTTGTCACCGTTAAATCCCCAGATGAACTTGCTTGGAAAATTCTATTCTAGAGATTTTATGGATAATATAATTCTTGTGTATAATGAATTCTCATTGACTCATATATATAGGGGAGGCTTAGCTTAAACCCTAAGCTATTTCTTGTTGGGAAATAAAAGCCCAAATCCATTTATTTAAATCCCACATATTTGATTTCCATATATATATTTTTCTACAATAATATTTCATATATTATTTTGGGATTCATTAAAAAATAATAATAATAATTAATTCTAAATATAATTATTATTAATTCTCCATAAATTAAATATTAAATTCAATTTAATATTTAATCAACCAACTATAATCTGTAAATAGGAGTTACTTGTTGTGTGACCCATAGGCCATCATATACCGAGCGATTAGTCAAACTAACGGTCTTAATTGAACTATAGTCAATAAATCAGACATTCTCAATATATGAGGTACGTTGCGAGGAACTTGCAACAACCTGTAACATATGTGGGGTATTGTGATAATTTCCTTTCATTCACGAATACCCGATTAAGTCTTGAACATGATGAAGTGTCTATTCAAATAACTTAATCATATTTTCTCATTACGCTAATTGATCACGTTTGTCACACTTGGACACAAAGTCCAAACGTGACGTGCATTGGCCAATGACTAACGATCCAATTAGTATGAGAAGACGAGTATTCTCTCTAAATCCACATTGAGGAATGAATCATTTTCTTGGCTCAACTACCACATGTACTTCGTGATGAACCCAATCCATGTCATGTCTACCCATGAAGAGTGCAAATGTTGGTCATGGTAAAAGTTCACCACTCTGCACATGTCGTGCGTATTGACCTCAAGTTAGAGGAGTATCACATCGCTCCCACTAACCGAGGCATCCGTAAACACTTAAGTGGAATAACATCAAACGATTTCTCGGATGGGTATACCAATACCCTCTAAGGTATATGTGCATCCATCATGAGATATCTAGTGTCTCGTAGTAAGTGAGAACTACTACACTCTCTAAGAGTGTGATGCAGATCGCACACCAATCTCAAATGCATCATCAATATCCAATTCTTGATGATCCTTGATCGGGGCTATTTGAGAATCATGCTTAAGTCATCCGAGGTCCCACATCTGCAATGACAACATTGGTTCATGGGAACACATACATGAATAAATGAAAATAATCAAACATACTATTCAAGCAAGTGTATCGTCATACATTAATAATAAATGAATAATAATATTAAATTAATATGAATATCATCGATTATTATGTCCTTATAAATTATTGTCTCTTGGACACTAACACTAACAGTAATCCACCCATCTATATCTATTTTTTGTAGGTGATGTGACATCGAAGCACATGGGGGGAAGTTATTTTCAGGTTGTTTTGAATAAAACCTATATGGGGTTAATTTAGGTATTAGACATATAAATTTTGTATGTATTAGTAATAATAAACAGTTAATGTAGTTATTAGTAAGGGGGTTAGTTTGATGTATGTTAGGCCCGGTGGGAAAACCCATTTTGCGCGTGCGGAAGCAAACATGTCTTGCGATGCATATAAAAACAGGGGTGAAGGAATGGTGATTCCAGATTTTTCTTTTTAAGCTCATGTGTTGTGTTTTGCTTATGATCGAGTGCATATGACAAGATAAGAACGTAAAGCAGTAAACAACACAACAATGTATAGTGGTTCGGAGACTCAAGCTCCTACATCCACTCTCCCTGTTCCTAGGGAAATTCCTTCAAACACTTCCTAAGGCTTTCTGACTACCTCTGTAGTTTACTAACCTTTCTTCTTTGAGCTTTCTGACTACCTCTGTAGTTTACTAACTCAAACTGGACTTATCACCCTCTCGGGCTCGCCTCTAGATGTTTAACGAGTTCACACTCCAATCGGGACTTATCACCCTCACTCGGGATTGCCTAACAACTACCTCACTTCACCACTGGTTATCTCTTACGAGAATGGGGTTTGGGTTTGGTGTTGTCTCCAACTATGGTGAGATTTTCCCTTACATTTGTTTAGCCTCAATGCTAAGGTTGGAAAAATCTCTCTAAGCGTAGGATACATCGTGGGTTGCTTAGATTGGGTTCTAGAACACTCTTTGAATATATTTGTATATCTACAGACTTGTGTTCTAGGGTGGGAAAGCTTGAGTATATGTTTCCTTAGCTCTGTAGCATCATTGCTATCTTCTTCACACTTCCACACGTAATAATGAAGGAAGAACTTGTATTTATAGTGTGAATTTGAATGTTACCGTTGGAGATAATCACATTCAAATTCATACTATTCTTTGTAAGTTCTGCAGCTTTTTCAGGCTGGTTGTCTTCCACTCATTGGTCCACGTCAGCTGGATTCCAACGGCTATATTCCTCAGCTTCAGTGCCTTGGAACATTCAGGATATACAGAGCATTCAGTACATTACTGAGTCTTCAGTAATTACTGTGCCTTCAGTATCCTTTGTCTTCAGTGTTCAGTATCTTCAGTCTTCAGTCTTCTGAGTCTTCTGAGTTTTCAGAGATATACTGATTGATTATACTGAGTCTTCATGCTGAGTCTTCAGTTTCTCAGTTTCATACTGAGTCTTCAGATTCTCAGTCTCATACTGAGTCTTCAGATTCTCAGTCTCATACTGAGTCTTCAGAATCTATCCTGATCTATATCTGCTGACTATACATTGTGCAGATAACATCCTTAACGCTCTAAAACTGAATCCTGACTCATCTATCAAGATTATCCTGAACATGTCATACTCAGGGGTTTTGGGATCTAATCAAAATCTTCTTTATTAAATTAATTTCCCAACAATTTCCCTCTTTTTGATGATTCCAAAACCATCTTGTTACAAAACACTTAACCTATACTCAAGTTTCAGTTTTTCCTATTACAATACAAGAATGACAAATCTCTCAACAATTTCACAAAAAATTTCCCAACAATTTCTCATCACATCATAAGACATATCAAATATAAAGACATGTAAGAAGATAATGAGGTATTATCTTTGAGCATAAAGATAAAGTGTCATTGATTGTATGATATCAGTTACAGATTACAATGAACTTATCAAAAGTAAAGACAAAAACATAAAGAATTACAAGTCTTCAGTCTTGGTCTTCAGTCTTCTTTGATCTTCAGCTCGGCTCCTGGCCTCAGGTCTATCTGAGCTCTCAGTGTCTTCAGTAACATACTGAGTCTCAGGTTTCTTGATTCAGCGGACCTTGTCTGATCAGGCATACTAACACTCAGGCTGACTGAGTTCAGTTTCTTTTGACTTCAAACATTCTGACCCTCAGGTCTCTTTTACTTACTGAGTCTCAGATCAGTTTTCTTTACTGAATCTCAGATCAGTTTTCTTTACTGAGTTTCAGATCAGTTTTCTTTACTGAGTCTCAGATCTTACTGAGTCTCAAATTACTTTTACACAGGCTATCTGATTTCTTCTTGCCTTATCTGATTAGCTCGACTGATCAGATCAACACATCTTCAGATCAATATATCAGGATAGCATCTGGTAAGTACATCATATCAGGTTAGCATATCAGGTTATCATATCTGATCTTGATCACGTCTGATCTTGATCAGTCTCTTTTGCTCATCTTCTGATTTGTAACCTTCTCTTCTGATTTGTTGGCTTTAGCTTTTCTTCACTTCTGAATTGCACAGCTCATCAGTTGACTCCGGAACTCCATCTAACTCATCTGATCTCGATCAGTCTCGTCTGCAGCCTCGTCTCAATCATCTACTTCTGATTCCGTGAGTTTCCCCTCAATTTGTGCTCTCGTTCCCCCTCAACTTGTTATCTGTAAATTATCTTGAATAACACAAGTTGATAATGTTTTGGCATAGTTCATTAAAACTCAAATATCCCAACAAGGACGCCAAAACATTAAAATATATGCATTTTTAAAGAAACGAGTTTTCCTTTAAAAAGATCAGTTCAGGTGGTCACTCTGAAATTAGTGAACCTTTTGAACTCCTGCTCTGATACCACTTGTTAGGCCCGGTGGGAAAACCCATTTTGCGCGTGCGGAAGCAAACATGTCTTGCGATGCATATAAAAACAGGGGTGAAGGAATGGTGATTCCAGATTTTTCTTTTTAAGCTCATGTGTTGTGTTTTGCTTATGATCGAGTGCATATGACAAGATAAGAACGTAAAGCAGTAAACAACACAACAATGTATAGTGGTTCGGAGACTCAAGCTCCTACATCCACTCTCCTTGTTCCTAGGGAAATTCCTTCAAACACTTCCTAAGGCTTTCTGACTACCTCTGTAGTTTACTAACCTTTCTTCTTTGAGCTTTCTGACTACCTCTGTAGTTTACTAACTCAAACTGGACTTATCACCCTCTCGGGCTCGCCTCTAGATGTTTAACGAGTTCACACTCCAATCGGGACTTATCACCCTCACTCGGGATTGCCTAACAACTACCTCACTTCACCACTGGTTATCTCTTACGAGAATGGGGTTTGGGTTTGGTGTTGTCTCCAACTATGGTGAGATTTTCCCTTACATTTGTTTAGCCTCAATGCTAAGGTTGGAAAAATCTCTCTAAGCGTAGGATACATCGTGGGTTGCTTAGATTGGGTTCTAGAACACTCTTTGAATATATTTGTATATCTACAGACTTGTGTTCTAGGGTGGGAAAGCTTGAGTATATGTTTCCTTAGCTCTGTAGCATCATTGCTATCTTCTTCACACTTCCACACGTAATAATGAAGGAAGAACTTGTATTTATAGTGTGAATTTGAATGTTACCGTTGGAGATAATCACATTCAAATTCATACTATTCTTTGTAAGTTCTGCGACTTTTTTTCAGTTGGTTGTCTTCCTCTCATTGGTCCACGTCATTGGATTCCAAGCATTTATATTCCTCGGCTTGATTGCCTCGGAACATTCGGGATATCTGAGCATTGAAGACATTATCGAAGTCTTGATAATTATTGTGCCTTCAAATATCCTTTGTCTTGATATCTTGATATCTTGATCTTGATCTTACGAGTCTTCTGAGTTTTCAGAGATATACTGATTGATTATACTGAGTCTTCATGCTGAGTCTTGATTTCTCGATTTCATCTTGAGTCTTGATTCTCGATCTCATCTTGAGTCTTGATTCTCGATCTCATATCGAGTCTTGAGAATCTATCGATCTATATCTCACGACTATACATTGTCAGAGATAACATCCTTAACGCTCTAAAACTGAATCCTGACTCATCTATCAAGATTATCCTGAACATGTCATACTCAGGGGTTTTGGGATCTAATCAAAATCTTCTTTATTAAATTCATTTCCCAACAATGTAATTTATAGAAATTACCCCGTAAAAATGTAGCTCAATCCAGCCTTACATGGGCTAGCGGGCCAACGGGCCAGCCAGGTCCAATGTCCAAATTTTTTTTTTAAATAAATATATGTGAACTAAATTTAATTTTTTGGAGACAAGAATTAACATAAAAAATTATTATAGACATCTGAAGTCCTTGATTATATCATAATATAAGAAATTGAGGGCAAGTGAATAATATCTTTCTCACGCACAAGGATTGTTCTGAATCGAAACACATAATTTAAAAATAGATTTTCAAATGCTTCATATTAATAATTTATATTTGAAAATATAAATTTCAAATTAATTTCCAATTAGATCAAATCCTTCAACAAGAACACAGCTTTATAAAATACAAAGTCTAATTCTTAGTAAAAATAATAAATAATTTATTAAAAACATTAGGATGTAGGCCAATCGGTCCGCCCATTAGCCCATGGGCCAAATTGACACGGGCCCATTAGGCCCACGGGCCACATGGGTCGGGCAAAATAGGCCCAGGTTTTTTTGGGCCAATAATTTTACAGCCCAACCCATACTTACCTTCAGGTTGACTGGGTCGGCCCTTCGGGCTAGACTGAATTTACCGGCTCTAGGTGTTGAAATTATTGATGTGTTGAAGGATTGTGTATATTATATATAAAAGGAAGAGATTACTGAGTTGGATAGATAATAATAATTAAAAAGTGTATGATAGATGGTTGATATATAGATATTCGAAATTGCGTTTGAAAAAGTAAAATAGAACTAATACACATTTGGGCTTGGACAACTGTTAAAAATGACATTGGACAGCGGTTATAAGGGTTGTCCAAGTAACAGCTGTCTAAGTAAAATTGACACTTAGACAGTGGTTGTGAACCGCTGTCCAAAGTAACCACTTAGACAGCGGTTGTAAACCGCTGTCCAAATTAAAAATTCAATTTTTTAGCCACGGACCCACCAAGCCTCCCAATTAATTGAGGCAATTATTCGCTCCCAAGGGGGAGCAAACACGGGACCTTGGGTGCCTGAGCGGGGATCAATTCCGCTCGGGCACTTGCTTTTTTGTATTTATTTAATGAAATTAATTCTATATGTCCTAAAAATCAGTTTTTTCTTACAATTTTTTTTAAAATTCTTTATTTTAATTATCTTATTTATTAATTCAATCACATTTTTATATAATAATTTTTTTATATAAATTTAAATTTAAATTATATTATATTATATTATATTAAAATTATATTTTTTACTTGTTTTTTTTTAACTTTCTTTTAAACTTGTAATATTTTTCCTTCTAAACAAGTAATACCTTTTTTTTTATCTAAATAAATAATATTTTTCTTTAAACAAGTAATACTTTTCAATTTATGTGTGGTATTTTAATTCATAGCATATTATTTTTTAATTAATTGAGATTTTTAAAATTAACTATAATATTAATTTATTTTTTTATTAATTGAATACAAAAATAATTGATTTATTCAATATTAAGTAAAATAATAATTCAATTATATATAATATCACATAAATTATTCTAAGTTATCCATATAAAAAAAGTTAAAACCAATTAAAATAAGAAAAAGGAAAAAAAATGCCCTTAGTTACACATCGATTTAGAACCCATTGTCAAGTTTTTATTTTGGACGGCGGTTCAAAACCAAGACTCAAATGCACTTGCACAAATGGGTTCATAACCGTTGTCTAGTTTTTCTTCTTGGACAAATGATTTATGAACCGTTTTTTTCTTCTTTTTTTTTAATAAAACTGCTCTCCAAGCTATAGTTTGGAGAGTTGTTTGAAAAAAATGTTGTCCAAGTGCAGCTGTGCAAGCTTAAATGTGTAGTAGTGTAGGTGTATTATAAATATTATAGTAAAATATTAGAGGATTTAGAATCTTATACCAAAATCAAACAAACCCTAAAAGCATCTGATTGCTTATCCATATTTAACATCCAATTATATATATTCAAAGATTCTCATGAATCATGACTTAATTCTTGTTTGATAGGGTAATTTGAATAAAGAAAAGTCACATATCAACATACTACAACCCTGTCAGCATTCACATATCAACAGTGGAGAAACACTTATTTTTTAAGTTGATTAGACTCAAATTTTAAAAATTAAAAGTGCCTATAAGGTCTCAATGTATAAGACCACCCTCCATATCATATGTGCTTCTAGGACTACATCTATTGTACAAGAAAGCTTTGTTTGTAGTAGTTGAGAGACTTTATTAAATAATGTTGAACATCTTCTGCCTCTTAATTAATTATGTGATTGACATGTGTAAGGTGTAACCATCTTATCATCCAATATTGTTTCTTATTCTTTGTTATCTTAGGCTCCGTCTTGATGAATGAATTTGAAATCCGTGGATTTTACATATAAATCACAACTTTCTCCATTTGAGTTAAATGAATTTACAAATACTTAGATTTTAGTTTAATTTAAAATTGAGGGATTTCAAATTCTCATCGAAATCACGTCATTTAAAATTTCCTCCTCATCTACCCCTTCCCTCTCTCTCCCCCCTTCACTCTTTTCCCTTCTCTCTCATCTCTTAACAATTCACGATTTGAAATATATGCATTCTTACATTTATTATTTAACAAATCTATTCATTTCAAATCATCCCTATCCAAATGGAGGCTTAGTGTATTCAATCTTAGGCTCCATTTGGATTGATGGGTTTGAAATTCATGGTTTTCACACATATATCATCACTCTCCAATGAATTATAAATACTTAAATTTGATAGTCTAGTTTAAAATGGGGGGATTTCAAATCTTCATCAAAACCTAGTCATTTGAAATTCTCTCATCTCTACCCCTTCCCTTCCTCTTCCCCTTTCACTCACTTCCCTAAACTCTCAAATTTAAGTATTTGTAAATCCATTGGAGAATATAATTTGTTTGTGAAATTCATGGATTTCAAATCTATCCATCCATCCATCCAAATGGAGCCGTAGTGTATTCATCCAAGGAATTCCAAAGATGTTATGCCATCATGTAACAAATTAAAAATCACACCTAGGTAGATCATAATGCACACGTTATTTTCGTCCTTAAATGAAATCATGAAGAAGCTTGTTCATCTATATATTGATAACAATAATTGCATATTGCAAGTGTGTATTCATTCAGAAATTAAACAGAATACATGGGTGAATAAGCAACTAAAACAATAATACCAACACTGCAAAGACGACGCCAACAAGAGCGGAACTCATCCTTGCCCCCATTCTCCACCCCGCGTTCTCCAATTCAATCGGAAACAAACACTCATTAGTCGAAGCATTCTTATCCATGACCTTGGCGAACCCATCGAAATCACACGACCCCTCATCCTGATTATTAATCTGAAAATACATGTTAAAAGCGTACGACATTTTCCCCGCTTTATCCAGCTTGCTACACCCGCCTTTATGATTCAACGCCGTGCAGTCCCCACTGGAGCACGCCCAATCCATGCTTAACTGCACCCGGTTGATATCCGTAACTTCCGGGTCCAGCACGCACCACCTCGAATCCATATACTTCACATTCTTCGCCCCCACCGGCATCTTTGGGTTTCCCCTGCCGGTGATGTCCATCGCAAACTTCGGCTGCCCGTCGTACTGGAAAACCCCCCAGTGCCGCTCGAACTCTCCCGGTGCCACACTTTTCTGATTCTCGTCGGTTAAACTGAAAAGGTAATACTCCATTTCTTTAGGGTATTTAGGCGTACCTGAAAGTAATTATTATCTTAATAATTAATTTATAATAAATTAAATCCAAAAGGTTAAATTCCAAACTCATAAAACATTATAACTGAAAATAGATGAAGAAAATATCAAACATTATACGGGAATTAAACCAAAATCGTCTCATAACTTTCCATCTTTATTGAAATGGTTCTATGATTATCAATTTTTCCAATTTAGTCTCATATGTATTCAATTTGATCCCGTGGGTTGGGACTAAATTGGATCAAATTGAATACAGATGAGATTAAATTGGAAAAATTGATAATTATGAGACTATTTCAATAAGTTATGGGGAGATTTTGGTTTAAATCCCCTTCACGTACATATTAAATCAATGGGCATTTAATATCGTGAAAAGCGAATTATTTCATGTGATTGAATTCCGACAACGAGGATCACAATCCGTATGTAGAATTCAATCAGGTTTAATATTTCTTCTGCTGCAATTTTGGATTTAGAGGTTAGTGCAATTCTAACCCTCCTGTTCCAACAATACCTTTTTTCGTAGCCATTTTTTTGAAAAATCCGTCGTAGAATTTCTTCGCCAGGGCTACGGTGGCGCTGTTATCACCATCCGTTGGCCATCCGATTTCCCCGATTATAATTGGAAGCTTCTCGGAGTTGGCTTTTTTCAACGACCAGACTAGAGTGTCCAGATTGGCATCGAGCATGTTTGTATAAGTGGTGCCTTTGTCCTGTACGGGCTTCGCGCCGCCGTCGAAGAAGGCGAATTCGATCGGGAAATCGGGGTTTAAGGAGAGGCTGAGAAAGGGGTAGATGTTGACGACGAATGGGGCGTCGTTGTCGCGGAGGAATTGGACAATTTCGATCATGAGTTGTCGGATGTCCGAGCGGAAGTTGCCGGCGGAAGGGCCATCTTTGCCAGAGTCGTAAACGTCGGCGTTTTGGGGGATGGTGGCTTTGATTTTGTCACCCAGGCCGGCGTCGTTTATGGCTCTCTGAATGTTCTTCAGCGCCGGGAAAGTTGTCTTTATGTTTGACCCATTGTAGGCTGTTAGGAACGGCTCGTTTGCAACGGCAACGTACCTGTAATTAATATTAAAATCAATATGAATATGAGTCTCCGGGTACTAAGTGTATATTTTAAAAATATACAATTTGTTTTGATTTAGTAAAAAACTCTATGTTTCTAAAATACACTTCAAGTGCACGATTACGTGCTTACAACACCTAGCTAGCCTATTGCTAAATTATGATTTTCAATGTTTGTATACGTACCACAATAGAAATCTTGGCTTCGTCAGATGACTATCTCGTTTTATCATAATTTTAATCTCCAATTAATTAAATTAAGATGCAACATTTTATGTTACACTATTATAGATAATGAAGCATAAGACGAAATTACCAATTATTATGTCTCAATCAGTTTACGATCATATAATAAAAAATGCTACATCATTAATTCATTATATATATAACATGAAATTCCACTCCATTTTATGGATGATGATGCACAACAAAATTATGATGACGAAGCTGATAAATAGCAGTTTTTTTTTTATTGCGAAGGGCTTTCTTAATTTACAAATCTCATACAATCTAATTTTTCCATGTTTTCATTCGATATTTCCTTAATTAAATTTGCAACTAAAAATTTAAAGCTCGTAAACTAAAATTAATACTTGTAACTAATATTGACACTAACATTGTTAAATCATGATCTTCGATGTTCGTTTCCATGCTAACATTTTTTTTGTTACAAACGACATATAAGAAAAAAAAAATACCAATTAAATACATTTTCGAAGATGTTACATATCATTATGTAATATGAAATCCGACTCAGGCGCAACCGGATCTTGATTTGATAAAATCTAAAAAATCATTTATGATCCAAATCAAAACCATATATACTATCTTCCAATTACTCAATTCAAAGCAACAATTATTTTTTTCTTTAAAAAAATCCCCAATCATTAAATAGTTAATTACCTGATATTGACTCCTTCATGATAGGCTCTAGTGAGGTTATCCTTGACCCAATCCTTTGCATTTTCATAATCTTCCGCCAAAGATTCCAACTGGTTGTTAGGAATTCCAAGCATGACTTCAATTCCTGTTTTTGCAAAGAAACTGACCGTCCAATGATCCGAATCAAACAATTTAATCTTGTCAATATTGTTATCCTTAAGCATTTGGACAATGTGGGAAGGACTCAAGGGTTGCGAAGTTTGCGTCCCCCAATTTACGCCGATGCCCTCCACATGGGCCAGCAAGTGGACCGCCACCACGGCCAGGGTGGCGGCCGCGGCCCATGTCGACGCCTTGGTGATCATGATCATCACAAGAATTCGTCGGAGAGACGACGACCGGGTGTGTTTAGGGTTTTTTGTTGTTTACTTTTTATGAAGAAATGTGTGGAAAATGAGAATGAGTGGTGAATGGGATTTATGGGGTGTCCTTAATTGTAGAGAAAGTTGGCAAGAGAAGAGTAAGAAATAGTAGGTGTTATATAACAAGATATATATGAGATGAGATCTTGTATTTCTCCGGAATTTAATGTCGTGTAATTGTGTACGTACGTGTGGCATCTAATTGTCGAATGAAATAATTAAATTAAGTATGAGAAAATAATATGTATATATGAATGTAGTATGCATATTGTGACTCTTCAAAATCTATAGCATCGAAATTAAATTAAGAAAAATAATTGAAGATGCATGCGGTATTGAATGATCATGATTATTAGGGATATTTAATTTTGAGAGAAAATATCATTTTTAGTCCCATAACTTTGGACAATTCCATTTTTAGTCTTGTAACTTTTTACTTTTTCAATTCTAATTCTGAAAGTGTCAATTTGAATCCTTTTTAGTCGTAAATATTAAAATCTCGCCGGAATAAGTATGTGCACCTCACGTAACACTTTAAAATTGATCTTTTTTTTGTTACATAACAGTCCACTTGTGTAGATCGTCAGAAAATTAAAAAAATCTCAATTTTAAAATGTCACGTGGGGTGCACATGCTTATTCCGGCGAGATTTTAAAATTTTTAACCAAAAGGGACTGAAATTGATACATTCAGAACTAAAGTTGAAAAAGTAAAAAAGTTATAGGACTAAAAATGAAATCGTCTAAAGTTACAGGATTAAAAATGATATTTTCTCAACAATTTAAATACATAAATCGTTGCATATATTAACATCATATATATATCAATATATGACGAGATGTAAGATGAATTAGGCAAAAAAAAAATTGTGTTTTTATATCCCTAGACATTTTATTATATATTATATATTACACATTTCGAAATGGTCATAAAAGTATAATATATGCATATAAAATAATACAAAGGTTAGCTAGCTAGGCTGATAAAAGTTACATATTAATATATTATATTTGTATATACTTGTGTATGATCAGATGTTATTATATATTTAATAGTAAATAATTGCGCATTTTTACAAAATAAAATTAAAACGTCACGAAGAATAATAATAAAAGAAAAAAGTATCCTCCAGCTATGCTCAAATTTGAATTTGGAACACTGGTATCACATTTAGCTTTATATATATAGTTTTAATTAGCAATATATATTTACTTTTGGTTTGGTGAATTTTAGTACGAACTGTGTTTAATTATTGTGCGTATAATTTTGATTTAACCATTTTATATAAGTAATGAGATTGTGTTAGTTCAATATTAAGTTATTTTTTAAAATTTAACAATTTTAAAACTAAATTAGGGATAGACTTCCCTTTTTACCAACTAATCTAATGAGATTATGAGAGAATTTGTTAACGTTTAGAAACATACTTTTACCTGATCTAAACAACACGTGCCAAAGTTTTTAGTGATTTGTTTTGTAGAGAAAAATAAGTAACATAATTATTTAGTATACAAAACTGACCAACTGAATTAGCTTGACTCGTATCTCTCTAAACTAGTGGTTTGACTTTGTCAGTTCATTCGAGTTGAATTAAGTTGAAATGCTTTGATTAGTTAAATAATTTGTTTTCAATCCCCTAATTTAATGCTCCTAATTATATAGTAGTATAATATAAGGGTGAGTCTCATGTGCATCCAGGTGCACCGTGCACTCATAGTGCATTTTAGAACTGTGCAACATATTATACTGAAATATGCAACTTGTTTACACTAAACTTGCAACTATTAATATGAAAAATAATTACATGTTTCAGTATAAACAAGTGGCATCTTTCAGTATAACAAGTTGTACAGTCTTAAAATGCACTATGAGTTCACGGTGCATCTGAATGCATAAATAATACAAAATTGTGATCAATGTTTCTCTCTAATTTTCCTTCTTAATTGAATATCTTTAGATGAGATTTTCTTAGTTAATCCTCATGTAATTTGTAGATAAAATATAGCTGAAATTGAATTTGTTAAAATGGGGTGACTGGTATAGATAAGATAGACTAGATAAAATAAATTATTGAAATAGATACGATAAACTGACTGATAAAATAGGACAATGGAGTGACTGATAAGATAGGACTGAATTAAGGGAAAAAAATATGTATTCTTTTTTGTTTTATTAAATAAAATATAAGGTAATTTATTTTTTTAAATTATTTCTTAAATTCCCTTAATAATATATTTTTTTAATTGTTATGATTATTAAGTAAATTATATTAGTTTTAATTATTAAATAATTTTTTCCCCTAGTATGGTATAAAACATCATACCAAAATTATCAAAATACACCACGATATCGACCCGAAATTTTAATAATTTAATATTTATTGGCATTGTAGGTATGATATACAAATTTTTTTTTTATTTTTATCCGTAGTATGATCTCTCAATGCGACGGAGCATAATTTGGTAGTTGTATACGCTTTGAAAGGGGGTGTTAATTTGTGTTAATTTTTGTCTTTAAAAAAATATGAAAACTTGTTTAAATAATTAAAAATAATTACAATTTAATATATTAAAAATATGGGAATACAGATTTTTTTGTCTTGTAACTCTGGCCCATGTTGATCATGATCCTACTAACTTACAGTTTTTTATCTTGATCATGTAACTTTATAAATTCGATTTTTTCATCCTGTCACCGGCTAGTTACCTGCAATAGCAGGTGACAGGACTAAAAATTTGAATTTACGAATTTTGGTTTTAGCCCTGTAACTTAAAAAAATTCAATTTTTTAGTCATGTCACCTGGTACTGCATGTAGGAAACGAGGTCTAAGTATTAGTAACCGTGTTTAAACTACTTGTTCATCGCAATCTTAGGAGCTTATAAAATTAATTAGTTACTAGTTAATTCGCGATGTTCACCTAAGCCTCAAAAGGAATTGGTCTAAAGTGCTCTTAACCAAATCAAAACATAAGTCATAATTAAATAGTTAGATTTGAGAACTTTATTAATGGCCCTCACCTAAGGAAATGACATAGATGAGCCCAACAACAACTTTGGGCTGATGGTTCGACAAATAATTGAAGCCCAAAACAGTCTTTTGAGCAGCCCATTATCTAGTATAATTATTTAGCAATAATTTAATACTTTGAATCTAAGTCTATTTAGTGGTCAAACTCAAGAATGTTGATCGCAGCCATATAGCATTCAAGTTTGGTCAAATTAGAGTTATATGTCATTATTAGAATTTGACTTAGCAATTTGATATCTCTAATGAATGTTCCCATGCTTGGAGGGTTGTTCCAAGTATAAACAAGACTAGGGGGGAATGACAAGATACCTAAAAAATTTTTTTCGCCATATCGTTATTATCTTAGAAATTTTCGACATCGAAAAAATTTCATACCGTTGTTAAATCGAAAATCAGGTATCTAAATTTTTGGATATCCAAATTTTCGGTATGCCGATATTACATACCGATACCGCATCGAAATAATATATCCCTAAGATATCTAAATATTTTAAGATATCGGAAATATTTTCGGTATACCTAAATATTTTGAAAATATTTAGGTATATTGCAGAAATATTTCTATATTTTTCATACCGAAATTTTCTATATTTTCATATCATATTATCATATTCTAAAAAAAAGATTATGGTATCTCAAAAAATTTCGATAAAATCGATATTTTTTTTGATCACAGTATCTACCTAAGTATTTTCGGTATTTCCTCCACCCCTAAACAGGACTATGAACAAAATGTGAAGACAACTCAGATTCATAATTTTAATGTCTTAAGAGTTGTTCTTATCGAACATTTTCTTGCAAGTTTCTTATCTCGTGGGAGGATTCCTTTCAGTGGTGAGCTTGTTCTCTAATTCTTATCCTTAAGGTGGCGAATTATCTATCCAAAATATAATTTTACCTCGTAAAACGGTATCAATAAAACACCCGAAGTAAATGTTCAACTCTTATACTTTCTTACGAAAGTTAATTTAATTTGCTTGTTTAACTTCACTTGTTGCTTAGTTTGTTTATATTTATTTGTGTTTCTTCTAAATTGTCACTTGTTGAAAGTTGGTACTTGAATTAGTTTGTTTTTAAAATAACAAAAATAATATTATAAATTGCATCTATAATACTATGAATTCATACAATTTTAGTGATCAACTTCTCTCCTAGTCCTTTGAGTTCGATAACTACTTGATTGAATTACTTTCATTATTACGACAATCATGTATTGTTGCGTGGAAGTAGGAAAATATTTTCACAAGAAAAATCCGATATTTATATATATTTTTATAAGCAGCCGCTAATCCATAACTAGAGCCTAAGTGCTCCATAATAGGGTAGCATGCCAAATTAAAATAATTCTACATTGAAAATTCATATCCACTTCGATCTTTTTCATTTATTTATTCTTACTATCAAGTCTATAGTTCCTATGTAATATTGTAAAATCTCCCATATTGATATGTGGAAGAACATTTTTAAATAATTAGCTTCACAATTTGAGTTTCTCTCTTCTTTTTTTAAGCAAGGTTAATTTTGACATATTTACATTTATTATTTATTACACTTATATTAACTAACTCGCATTATTAATCACTCAAATAGTCCATTATATTATGAGTGGGTCTCATGTGCATCCGAGTGCACAGTGCACTCATAGTGCATTTTAGAAGCGTGTAATTATACAAAATGAAAACGTGCAACTATTCCAAACAGAAGCATGCAACTAAGTTTCAATTTTAACAGTTGCACTTTTCTGTGTAAATAAGTCGCACTTTTCAGCATAATAAGTTGCACGCTTCTAAACGCACTATGAGTGTTTTCTTGCACAAGACCCAAGATATCAAGACCTAACCTTATATTATATATGGTTTCTCCGTTTGGTTCGCGTGTGTTCTTAAGTTCTTCTTTTTTTTTTTTTTTTTTTTTTTGCTGTGATGATTAATTGTTGCTATTTGCTAACAATATGTTTGCTCCAACTTTTCAAGGTTTAATTGAAAAGGTTAGGGCAATGGGGTGACTGGTATTTATTTACTTTTGAGATTAATCATTTTCGTATTTATTTAATCTAAAGTTTTGAGTTTGTGTTATTTAATTTTATCAAGAAGTATTAATTTACATAATAAAACATATAATGAAAAATATTAGTACCTTATAAAAAATTTGTTGTTCGTAGTACTTATTGCTCCCTCCGTCCCTTACTATTTTGCACACTTTTTATTTTGGTTTGTTCCTTACCATTTACACATCCTTAAAATGGAAAAGAATCTCACAATCTCCAACCTCCATCCCCTTTGAAAAGTCAACAAAACACCAAAAATCTTTTTTTTTTCTTAAAATCTGTACACAAGTGGAGGTGCAAAATGGTGGGAGACGGAGGAAGTGCTTTCTTTTAAAAAAATTCAAAATATATTACTTATTAATTAGGTCTTGCATAAGACCGTTTCATTGTCTAGCAAAATATAATTTAAAAATATTACTTTAACACTTTAAAATAAATAAATATTAATTTGTATTAAATGTGTGAACCGTCTTATCGTGAAATCATATGGTACATATTTTTATCTTATTTAAGATGCTAATGAAAAGTATTGTACAATAGCCTTTCTGGTGAAACATATCATTAATCATTACATATAAAATTAGTCAACATCATGAATGCACTAGGTGTATTTTTTAAACGTTCAATTTTAATTATATTAATATAAATTATATATCTTAAAAAATACATTAAAATTATACAGTAATGTGAGATCGATCAATAAATTTAATGAAATATTTGAAATTAAATATAATATACATATAAATAACTTAATCTTTTTTTACATTAAACATATATTTATAAGCAATTTTCGATTAAATTTGTTCATATTATGAAATTTATATTACTACACTTATTAACTAATATCATTATATTTATAAATTAAAATTATAATATTAAATATTATGTATTCACAGAGAGTCTTCATACTAACACAGTACAACTCTCCCCACTCTATCTACATATCTTTCTCTCTTTCTTATCTAATTTTTTTTTTTTTTATGTAAATTGCTGCAATGAACATCAAATCTTAGGTTACTATGCCTACGTTTACATTGACTGTTGATTCAAAAAACTCTAGCGGATTCTCCTCAGGTAATTTGAATTTATTTGAATTTAATGGCCCATCTACATATTTTTGTTTTTTTAATTTTTTCTAGAAATGTCAATGCCCGGCGTGTTCCGATTTCCGACCTCCGCCGCCGTCGTTTCTCAGGCGTCTAGAATCCTCTCACGCCTCTAATAACTATGACAATTAGAAATTTAGAAGGGAATGTAGTCCGAGATAGCTAATTTTGCGTGTTTCTGTTGATTTAGATTCTCATCTTTAATTTCTGGTTTTTGACTGAAAAATTGATTTGGTTTTGCAGAAGCATCGAATAAGAAAATGCAAAACCTTCAGTTGGAACCAAAGAAGTTCTTCGCCTCAGTCAATGCAAGAGACGAAAATCCATTCTACTTTCTGCGAACATTATTTGGTATACTTGAAATCAGTTCATAGTATTTTTTTTTAATAACTTATTATGAACATATGCATCAATGGTTGATATACTGGAAGCTCATAACATCATCTTTTGGAGGATTATTACTCACGTCTATATTCTGAACTTATATTTAACGATTTCCTGAAAGTTAGTAAATGAAAAGTGCATATTACTAATTTATGCTTGTATGTTGGTTATATGAATCTTCAGGCAAACTTTTTCTGTATTTCATTTTATTTTTCAATAATATTTTGCAGAGGGTGTTATAGCTGGTGGCACAGCTGGTGTTGTGGTTGAAACAGTTTTATACCCTATTGATACTATAAAGACAAGATTGCAGGTCAGTTTCTCATATGCAATATGTAGTAATGAAATAAGATCTTTATAATCGAATCTGAATGATAAGCTGCAATGATTGTAAAGAATTCTTATTTCTAGTCAGCTCTTGATTACTTATGCTGGTAAGTGGGTACCTGGCGTTTTGAAATATGAAAGGAGGATAAGGGAAAGGTCGATGATAATTTATATAGTGGCTTCCATGCAAGCAGAAATATTTGTTTTTATCAACAAGAAACAGTTTTCAAGCATAAATGTACTTTATTTTTTTACAGAAATTTTGTTGAAAAATAAAAATACAACAAAGGAACAAGATACCCACATAGAAGAAAATTCCAACTTCTAATAATGTCTTTCACAATAAAAAGTCCATAAAGTCACTGTAGTGTCCAGTCTCTCCCAAGTATCCTCCATAGGCTCCTAAGTATCACACTCGTCAAAGACGTCCTTAACACCTATTTTGCCTAATTAGTTTATTTCCTTTTCAGGTAGCACGTGGTGGAGGTAAAATAATTCTCAAAGGGTTATATTCTGGACTTGCTGGAAATCTTGCTGGCGTCTTACCGTAAGAACATATTTTAATGCATTTCTTAAATATTAACTCAAGGTTATGTGGAAGTAAGTCGCTGTGTTATTCAGATTTTATTTCACTCATGATATTTATTCTGGTATGCAAGACATATTTATTTTAGGTAGTAAGCAGGCTATGTATATATATATGGCGGTTTCGATTTTAAGAAATTTGCATTATGTGTGTGATACATAGAATGATTCTTTTTTTGACAGTGCATCAGCCGTTTTTGTTGGTGTTTATGAGCCTGCCAAGCAAAAACTCTTAAGGACCTTCCCTGAGAATCTCTCTGCTGTTGCTCATCTGGTAAGAGGAATAATGTACATCTTATTATTTATTTTTAACATATCATATCAACAGCTATGTTATACACATATGTACAAATGGTATATTTTTGAGATAATTATAGGAATTGTAGAATTTTTATAGCCTTATTGGAACGTGATAAGCCCATGGTGCAATTGAATCTTTCCAGAATTAATGCAAATGCATCATGTTCATTTGTCTCTTCTTTTTATGTAGACTGCAGGTGCCCTTGGAGGCCTTGCTTCTTCTTGCATTCGTGTCCCCACGGAGGTACATGCCTGAATTTAAATTATGTCTCTCTTCCTTTATTCCCTCACGTCTTTACTTGTTAAGCTTATTTTATTGTCTCTATGCATTTAATGATATTGCTGGTGTCATGCCTAGTGTTGATTCTTCAGGTTGTTAAGCAACGGATGCAGACTGGCCAATTTACGTCTGCTCCCAATGCTGTCCGCCTTATTGTTTCTAAAGAAGGGTTTAAAGGTCTTTATGCGGTATGATGTCTTTCCTGGTTTTATCTTCTATTGAGTTTTGTAGTGCTCCTTTCTTTCCCCCTGTATTGATCCACTTCATCTTATCGTTTGTGTTGTATTTAATTATATCTGGGGGAAAGTAAATTATGCTTTGTAGTTCCAACACTGAATTATTTAACTTTATTATAGGGATATGGATCATTTTTGCTGAGAGATTTGCCATTCGATGCAATACAGTTCTGCCTCTATGAACAACTTCGAATAGGTTATAAACTTGCGGTAAAGTTCACCTCTCCTGAAATTGTTTAGTACTAGTATTAATTCAAAGCTTCTTCTATACAGTAGAGATTGCTTGTTCTTAAGTGATCTTTTCCCTTATATAAATGGAATATTATGCTTTATCTTTGTGCCAAAATGGCATGTTAGTTATGATACAACTCTTGAGAAGTTGTTCTGATAATGCTGTTATTATATTTTGATTCATGTACCTGACCAGGCAAAGAGAGAGCTGAAAGATCCTGAAAATGCTATGATCGGCGCTTTTGCTGGTAATAACTTCCTCGAGTCTTTTGATAAATTGAAGAGGTCTCATTGAATCTCAATAACAATTTCACTCTCACTTATCCGACCCAGGATCACGAATTCTGTCATGATTCGATGGGCAGAATATTTATTAGAGTTAGCTATTAATGACTAATGACATTTGGAAATCCTTCTAATGATATACGTCAACTATATGACCTTTTGCTAAACCAACCTCATTTATTACAATGCTTGTTTATCATCTCTTTTAACTTGCAATTCTTTGGATTCGTTATGGCTTTGATTTGCTGAAGATAACTGATAATGTGAATTCTTTTAGTGGTAAATAAAAAAAGAACTACTTTATCCATACCCCTTATCAGATATACTGGTGAAGTTGCAGCAGGTTGAATAATAACCCTGAAATTCATATTTTTATTATCACCTATTCATTTCTTTTAATATTTACTTGAGTGGTTTATATTAAAAGGCGTCCAATTATTTTTATATATAAACATAATCTTGTTTTTCTTTATTTTTTAGGTGCTCTGACTGGAGCCATAACCACTCCTCTCGATGTGATAAAGACTAGGTTGATGGTTCAGGTATACAATTCAATTTAAATCAAATCTTTGTTTTTTGTTTTTTTTTTTGCATGGAGGTCTGTGAGTGCGTATATGGATGAACATTTGATACCCTATGTTTAAAAGACGTACATATCCATTTAACCATTTTCTGAATTCTTGTATTCAATGTTTTACCTGGTTTAGATTGATGGTTTTTTGGATCACTCAGGTACTCTTTTCCCACTGAGTTTCTTTAGCATGTTTTAATGTGGCCCGTTTTAAAAATTGGCCAGGTTGTGGCTGAAATTTTTCCTTTCATTTTCATATATAACATCACAATTATATGTGTGTGTATACATATTGATTTAGCTGGTGAACTATACTTCCATGTTTCCTTACAGGGATCGGCAAACCAGTATAAAGGTATTGTTAACTGTGTCCAGACTATAGTCAGAGAGGAAGGTGCTGGTGCTTTACTCAAGGTATACATTTCATTCTGCTGTTAGTGTTCAACTTGCAACACCAATTTTATATATTGAAACTAAAACTGTTGAAAAATCAACCCAGGCATGAAAATCGTTCCTCCATAGCTATCTTTTGTTCTTCTTCACATTCTCACCTTTCAACTATCTGATTTCCGTATAAGATGTAACAGCTTTACTGTGGATAGGTATTGCCGCATTGGTGTGAACAAAACATGTTTAATTGTTTTCTATCGCACATTACAGGGACTTGGGCCGAGAGTGCTGTGGATAGGCATTGGTGGTTCTATATTCTTTGGAGTGCTTGAAAGAACAAAGCAATTCCTTGCAGAGACGCGTCCTGAGAAAAAGGGACACTTAAACTCCAAGTAGACGGTAAAACTCGTGTCCAGTATAGCTGAGTATGAATTACTGTGTTTTTTTGTTAAGAAGTTCATACTTTTTAGGCCTGCCTGCTTAAAGGAACTGTAACTTTAATTTCCGCCATTTCGTGTTACTGATTCACCATATGTTGGAAAAGTTATATAAATTTATAATTTCTCATTCGGAGTAGAATGTGTATATGTTATGATAAAGTTTAGTATAAAAATTTGTATACATGAAAAACTTTTATTTATAAATAATTTTTGTGTATAGTGAAGGTAAGACAAAGTCGAGTGGTTCATAGTTTACTTGGCCCGAGTGTTTCATGGTTCACGGTTCATGGTTCACCAGATCCAAATAAGTCATGATTTATGGTTCATTATTTAGTGTTTAGTGTGTAGATGATTTACCCAGTCCGAATAGGTCATGATTTAGAACGATTTTATAGTTTTTCATACATGAAAATTTTCACGCTAGAGATACTCATATGTTATTCGTGTCATCTTTTACGTGTGACGTGTTGAATAATATCGGAAGACGAATTTGGATTTTTTTTGGTAATAAAGATGAAAATATCGCGAAATTATTGTGGACATAATGCAGATGTATCGCTTTTAAGATTGAGATGAAAATATTCCATGTGCATGACTATTCAGAAATCAGAATTACTCGCATCAATTATTACTAAATTGTATTATATCATAATTTTAGTCATTTTGTAATGTCGACTATTCTATGGACAGTACTCATCGTCTATTATCAATGGAAAAGTATAGGGTGAAAAAGTTTCACGGTAAAACTGATTAAGGAGTGTGACTTATTATTATAAAAAGTGTTGATTTTTTACTATAAATAGTATTAATCATAAAAATGAGGGGTGCGACTTATATTATAACAGGAGGTGTTATAGTGATAATTGAAGGGTGTGACTTATATTACTAAAGAGTGTGACTTATATTACTAAAGAGTGTGACTATAAAAAAAAAAATCAATTTCACAGTGAACAAATTTCACTGCATACCAACTCATTATCAATATGTTTAAACATTTTCTTTTTATGATTTTAAATAAATTATATTCATAAAAGCATGTTCATAATAATTTCTAAAATTTCGTAATGAAATTTCCATCGTTTTTCTAAATTATTTGCTATACTGATGTGTGACATATCGATTGATATTTCCATAATATCAAAATCATGGCATTTCTTATGACAATGATATTTTCATCCTTAATTTGTAACACACCTACGAGTCATTAACATATAAAGGTGTGTTTGGATGCAAATGGTTACTGTCATGGATTTGAAGCTCGCAAAATTGTACTCCCCCTGATACTCCAATTTAAAAATCTCTTTTATCATTTTAAATACTACTCCACCTGTCCCCCAAAAGTATGTTCAGTAGGCTGAAATATATTTTACGAAAATGTAGATTAAATACGTTTATGAACACAATTTTTTTTATTTTCATCATCCAACAATCACTTAATTATTCAAGTTATCATTATACTTTACTAACAATCAATTATGTTATTTATAAATGGACTTAATTTACGTTTTCGTAAAACATGATTTTAACCCTGTGAGCATACTTTTGGGGGACGGAGGTAGTAATAAACACCTCACTCGCTAAACAGTGAATGAACAATCTAAAACAGGACAGAGGGAGTAGCACTCATAGTATACATTTGTTATTTGGGCATCAACTCTATAGTTAGAACACGACTCCATATTGGATGAAGTGGAAGACCATAGTGCTAGGAGGAATGGAGGAACAAGCAGAGAGTCGAACACAGAAGATGACGACCAATGTAGAGAGGCCTCGTCCACAAAGGATTCCGTGTTTTTGAGTACCCGACATCCAAAACACCATTGCAACTACAACGGGCTAACCAAACAAGCCCTTTCAAGTGTTTCGACTTAGATTCAACCTCTTAAGAATAACTCAGCATTGTCCTAATGACTCAAAAAACTTCACCTCTTGAATAATCAACCATACTTATGCATAACTATGAATGAGAAAAATAACAGTTGTCCATTGTGCTTAGGCTCTACCAATTTCCAAAACACAGCATTTCTAAGAGGTTTGCAGCAACCATTCACATTTGAGATCAAACTTTCAAGATCTAGAATATGTACAAAGGAACTCATCTTATCATATCAACTGGAACTTGGATTATGCCTTTGCTCGAGATGTTAAATAATTAAGGATAATTTTAGAGTACCGGGTCAGAGAGAAAAACATTTGCAAGAAACCACGGCCTTTCACAATTCCCTCCCTTGTGGCACGTGCACTTCTAGCTAAAGCCGGCTCAGCTACCTGGGCTTTTGTTGGGACCACCTCCTGCACAGATACTATTCAAGTAAAGATTAAGCAAAATGTAACACTTCGGATAAGAGAAAAAAAGGGGATAATATCATTTTTGGTCCCTAAAATTTACTTTTTCCATTTTTGGTCCCCTTTTTTCACACACTATCAAATTTGACCGTGGAAGAACACTTTTACTCCCACATTTGGTCTAACTGACCGTCAATTCATTCACTAAGAAAATTAACTATTTGGAGGTGCTAAATGTAATTAATAATTTTTAAGAATTACATTTAGTACCCCCAAAATAGTTGATTATGTTAGTTAATAGACAGTGGGACCAATTGTGAGAGTAAAGTATACTTTCAGGACCAAATTTGATAATGAGTGAAAGGGGACAAAATCTGGAAGAAAGTAAACTTTAGGAACCAAAAATGACTGTATCCCGAAAAATAAATCTAAATAGAGATTATTCTAGTAACCTATTGGTTTCATGTTTGTCAACCGTCTCAATCTTTCTTCTGCTGTACGAACAGCTCGAGTTGAGCTCCTAACTCCTTGTGTTATTTCTTGGCTGTTGAAATAATTTATTTTGTGAAATAACAACCAAAAAAATTGATAGATAAAGAAGGTATACGTTATACTAACCCAAGGTCACTCAGCTCCACTGTTAAATCACTAATCTCCATCCCAGATAATCGAACAGCAGCCATGGTGTCCGGTAGCTCCTCCCTCGTGACATCCATTAGCTTCTCCAGTGATTCTGCAGCTCTTTTGAAGGCCTTCGATGATACGTGTGAATTTTAATCATCAGAAAATTGCATTTGCGACTTAAATAAAAATTCTACAGAATAGAAGATCAATAAAAAGACAACAAACCAGAAGAGCTGGAATTGCTGAGCAAAAGAGCCATGTTGCAGAAATTGCGGCCTGTAAACAGACATCAAATTTAGTACTGATATTTGTAAATGAAACAGATGCAGATGCTTTAAGATAAAAACTAGCATTTTCTAGATTGACATAATTATTACACACACACACACCCCGACAGATAACATCATATGATGCAACTTTGGTAGTTAAGAACTGGAGTTTATCTCCTTACACACCGATGAAGAGTATTAAAATGGAGAACATTTATTACATCAGTATGAAAACTATAGATAGTTCATTCACATTTATTCTGCCAAAATTATGATTTTTGAATATTGTAATACTTTCTTTCTCTTTTAAAGATTTAAATTAAATATGATAGTAGAACAATTGAAATTGTTAATTCTTCAAACAAGAGCAAAGAGAATGAGGAATTAACTATCACAATACTCCTACTACCATATATGTTAAAGAATAGAGAGTACGTCTTGTGTGACAGCGTGAGACCGTCTCAAGATGAGATGAAACGTAATTTGGGAATGACGTTTTAACACTTTGAGAGGGGCGGATGTTAAATTTGTGTTAGTTTGTGAACCGTCTCACTGTGTGTTGGTCTTACACAAGTTTTTGCCAAGAATTAGAAGGTAAAGTTGATGCTCGCCATCAAAACTGCAGACCTTAAGATGAACAAAATATAAAACAATAACTAACATTATACATCAAGAACAGCTTTTAACATCAGCTACACTTGATTTCTATCTGCATTTACATACATAACTTAATCAATACAGCCAAACTCTTTTTTCCCTCACCACATCAAGAACCTAATTTAACTCCTCAATTGTTTGGCCAAGGCAAGAAGTAAGAACTACAGATTGTGCAAAATCCAATATATTCAAAATTGAGTTGGTATGCTGTGAAACTTGTTCTATGTGAAACTGGTTCCTTTTTACAGGCATGACCTTTCAGTTATCACGACTAATACATTTTGTAATATAAGTCATACCCTACAGTTATCACTACTAATACCCCTGTTGTAATATAAATCACACCCTTCATTGTTATGAGTAATACAATTTATAGTAAAAAGTCACACCCTTCAGTTATCACAACTAATACCCTTTAGTAATATAAGTCACACTCTTTAATCAGTTTCACAGATTATTGTGTGAAACTTGTTGACGCTATACTTTGTGTTCAAAATTTGAATCCACGAATCAATCTAGTATCATATTTGGATAATTTAATCACAGCAATTATGATGAAAATATTAGTGCAACTGAGAATGCAGCAAGGAATACCCAATTCTAATGCTCCAAAACCTAATTACAATATCCCTCAACCATATAGTAGCTTAACAATCAATATGAAGAATCGAATAAAACCAAATCCAACCAAATGCATTCAAGTAGAAACTTACCAGAAAAAAAAACACTCAATCGACTTAGCAACGAGAGAGAAAAGAGATAAATACCGCGCAGGCGGTGAAACTGAGGAACTGAACGTGGCGGTGGGTGAGGGTCCACTGGGAGGAAGATCCGATGGCGGAGCTGAGTTGAGAGGAAACCGACGGCTCAGATGTCGCATTATCCACCGATAAAACTGTGAAAGAAGCGAAACGGCGGCGGTTGGGTGGCCGGAGACTCAACCGGGCGGGAGAAGAAACGGCAGCATCATTTCCTTCGTAATTGCAATGAACGCCTGCACGATTGGATACCTGCAACCTCAACGCATTCAACATCGCCAATGAAATAATTTGGATTGTATATATATATATATATGGCCTGTATGTATATCCGTCGGCGGCGGTGGTGGTAGGGGTTCGCTAGTCCTCGTAATCTCCGTACAGTGCCATAAAGGAGCACTGTTTTTAAAACAGATGTCACACAATCAAAGAGTTAATTGCAGTTAGTATCCTAAATTAGCAAATGAATACTATAATCTAGATTTGGGAAAAAAAGCTACTGAGTACTGACAGATAAAATTAGCATTTTTTTTTTGAGGAGCTCAAAACAAGATTAAAGGATGGGTGGATCTTGAGCAAGAGACATAATGTATCTTGGAATATCATCGTCCACCCAAGCTTGAGGGAGGGGAGATTTAGTAGTCAGTTTTGCTAAATTGTGCGCCGCTGAGTTATAAGACCTTGGGCAAAACCAAACACCTTTCACTGAGGTGTTCTTGATTAGGGCGCGTGCCCTTTCAATCAGATTTTCTTCATAGTCTTTGTAAGTAGAGTCAGTTGTAATCGTTTTTACTGCATCAGTGGAGTCCGAAAAAATCATGATGGGTCCCCTTATTTTGTTCAACCAGAAGGATACACCATCTATGATAGTCATTAATTCAGCTGCCATAACCGACCCCGGAGGGTTGATCTTATGGAAACCTGCGGCCCAAGGTAGTCCGCCCGGTTCATAGATACAGAAACCTATAGCATACTTCGTAGTGGAATCCATTACACGCTGCATCAACTTTTAGCACGAAACACTCGGCTTTGTTGTCGACCTGGGGCGAGGCATGTGTGTATGTATCAAAGATTTCACCTTGGTTTATTTTATTTCTTTCGGCCCGGTATTGATCAAGGAAAGCTTCCGTCCATGAGGCTCAAATTAAGTTTCCTCATGGTAAAAAAAAAAAGAAACATTAAAAAAAAACTGGATTATACTTGCTTAAAATAAAAGTTGAAGACATGCCTTTAATTAGGGGAAAATATTATTTTTAACCCTATAACATTGGATTATTCTATTTTTAGTTCTATAATTTTTTATTTTTTTATTTTAGTTATCAATATGTCAATTTCAATATTTTTTTTATTGAAAATTTTAAAATCTCGCTGAATAAACATGTGCACACCATATAACCCTCATACTTTGTCATAGAGGAGCATTGTTTTCAGGGACGGGTTTAGGAATCAATAGTTGGGTGGACTAGAAAAAATAATTTATTTATTATAAAATTTATATATATATATACACAAAACACATATAACACGCGAGTAAATGTATTATTTTATTTAAGGATAGAATTCAATAGGGAGAAAATATAGACATTTAAAGTCATAGTACATCAACATAAAATCATATAAAACCCAAGAGACACATTTACATAAAGCAGTCTCACGGTGAGACAGATCATAATTTAATTAATAACTCTTTAACACTTTGAAAGAAGTGAATATTGATTTGGGCTAATTTGTACCCCATCTCATACATGAAACCGTCTCATACGATTTTTTTCTTAATTAATTTAATTAGTAAAATAAATTGATAAAAAAATGATACATAAATTTTAAAAATTGATACAATTTGAAACTTTTGTGTTAAATACCTAGGTTGATTTACTTTGATTAAACAAAGTGATACGTCTTGTGGTTCGATTCTACTGTTCCACTTTTCGTATTAATTCTATTGGTGTTTAACTCTAGATGGACCCAGAATATGGTGGTTCGTTCGATATTTTTTATTATTCTATATGTCATTCATCCATATTATATAATATAATATGAAACATCAATCATGAAACAGATCTCATTCCTACATCCTGAGCTTTCAATTTAATTTTAAGAATATATGACTAACTTCTATTTAAATTGAATAAGTAGGTGTCATTTTTATTTTATTTTTTGAGAAAGAATAAGTAGGTCTCAATTAAAAGTTGAAAGATAACAAATAATTGTACATATTACATGCATAATAATATGAAATTCTCACAAGGTTGCCCTGGGCTGGAGCCTAATGTAGGATACACATAGGTCCGTCCATGAATTTGTTTTCAAAATTGAGATTCTTTTCAATTTTTTAGCGACCTACACAAGTGGACTGTCATGTAACAAAAAAAATTAATTTGAAGTGTCACATGAGGAGCACATGTTTATTTCGTCGAGATTTTAAGATTTTCGACAAAAAATGCTAAAAATTAAAAAAAAAAAAATCTACTGAACTAAAAATAAAATTGTCCGAAATTACAAATTTAAAAATAATATTTTCTCCTTTAATTTGAGTCTTTCTATGCTATAATACAACACATTAATGCAAGTGATAGTATATTACAATATGCTAAAGCACAATTGGGCAATATCTCGCAGTATAACATAGAATTAACCAATTCTGGGGGAGAGATTTGCAATTTTAATAGTAATATACTCGTATTTCGACAAAAAGAGCAATTTAAAAATCCCCAATCTTTTCTTTTTTCTGTTTTATAATTCTTCTTTCATCCGTGCACTTATAATTTTAATGCAAAAAAATAAAATGTAGAAGAAAGAAGATTGGAGAGACATGAGACAATTCCCTTCACCATAATTGCATAATTACCTCATATATTTACAAAACAATGCCCCCTCAACTTAGGCTACAAAACTCATTCCCAATAAGGATCCCATCACTTTGTTTCACATTTGCATATGCATATAAATATATATATGTACACCAGTATATACTTATAACATAATGCACCACCTAACAACAGATCCTAATAGTAACAAAAATAATTGTAATTATAAAATCAACTACCCCCATGCAATTTATTCATTGGGTGATTATATAAAATCAACTATTGATCTAACTTTAATAACCAAAAGAGAGATCCTTTTCATATTCATGCAGCATCTAAGTCTTGCTTAATGACTTCAGCAACCGTTGCGTTGCAGAAGAAGCATCTTTGGCAGTTAAGCAGGTGCCTGGCTATGCAACTATAGCACGAAACATGTGAACAAGGCTTGAAACTAGCGTCTGCTTTATTCGTGTAGCAAATGCAGCATATGCTGTCATCGACTTCTGATTCTTCCCCTCGCATCCTCTTCTCGATTGCTTGCAACTCCGTCTGACAGATCAGCAGGCTCGAGAATTTCTCGAGCTTTGTCAGTTCATCATTGTGAGCATCCACCTTTATTGACCCGTACGAAAAATACAATTGTCAGAAACCAAACAGTGCACGAGAGACCTTTAGATGTTCTACTATAATGAGTACAAAGTAGAGAATTATAAATTGGGAAGTGAAACACCTTAAAGGACTTGGAAAGATACACTAAGAAAATGAGCAACACTTGGGTGCATAATTCAATGAAAAATAACTAATACTGATCAACTAATACCTTTTAGTAAACAACTAATACCATTCAAAATACACTTGAGTTGCACGATGCAACTGGTGTGTGGAAGTGTACGCCTAAGAAAATATGTGTTAATACTTAAATATAAATGAGAAAATGTTGTTGTCTAGACCAAGCATGATTGCTAGATATGATCTATATAGTCGATCCATCCAATATTGTCGGATAAAAGCTTTTGGGGTCCTTTCTTTAATGGGAATGGGAATGGTAATGATTATGGAATAATTGTCGTGGTTAACTGGTTAAGGAGAACAAATGATGATCAATTCACCTTCATCATACTTCAATGAGATAGTGAGACACACAATAAGTTAATCATATCCCATTTTGATTAACTACATCCCCTCCTATAATTATTTTTCTTAAATTTCTCAACCAACAATCATTTTTTATTTCCACTTATTCCAAAATTAGAAAAAAAACCAACAATGTAACTATTATTCTCATTACTATTTACTATTCATGATTCTCATTACCATTCTCATTGAAGAATTTGATCCAAATGTCCCCTTGGTTTTTTCTTGTATTATCAGAAATCTATTTGGAACAATTTTTTAAAACTGCAACTATGATGAGTAGGAACATGCAGAAGGAAGGTATGAACGAATACAAACCCAATTATACTCGAGGAGATACTGAAATCCATAGAGAATGGTATCTGCGCAGTCCATGCTAGCAAAGATTGCAACAATATCATTTTGATCCCTATCGTCTGTCTCTCGACTTGCATCCAATAAATTAAGAATGATGCCAGCTAGAGGTGCTAAAATCATCCCGCTGTTGACCTTTTCAGATGACTGCCCCGGTCGTCTCACTGATCTGCAAAGTTGATTAACTAAGTGAAACGAGCAGAGAATGAATTTTGCAGCAAAATGCCATCCTAAGCATCAAACCTTTGCGCCTACTAGTTTTGATAAATAAGATAAAATTTAATGGAGGGGATTCAAATTAACACACTAATATAGAAAATTTTGAGGGTTGATATCATTTCGGTCCCCCTCTACTCACTGTCAAATTTATTCCTGAAAGTACACTTTTACTCGCATTTGGTCTCACCATTAGTTGACTGGTGGAATCAATTATTTGGGGGTGCTAAATGTAATTATTTAAAAGTTCTAAACGTGATTGTAATCATGAAAAGCTATAAAAAATTAAAACACTTTTAATATTATATTTAACACTCTCAAATAGTTGATTATGCCAGTCAACAAACAGTAAACTAATGGAGGGACCAAATATGGGAGTACTAGTGCACTTTCAGGACCAAACTTGATAGTGAGTGAAAGAGGGGGACCAAAACTGAAAAAGGTAAACTTTAGGGACCAAAAACGATATTATCCCAAACTTTGACAAGATTTTGTGCTATTATAAGTAGAAATGTTATATTGACCCATACTTACAGGTCAAAGACTTCAGGATCAATTGAACCAATTAAGTGGGTTAATATGAAGACAATCAACTCTGCCAGCCTTCGTAAATTTGTATCGATTCCTGATACAAACGCTTCAGGTATCTCCTGCGTACAAAATTCTAATACCCTTGCAAGGTTGCAGGAGAGATCAAATATTACACTGCACTTTCTTTGCTGGAAGTCCATTAACTGAAAATGACGTCCCAATCAGCATCATTGAAATATAAAAATGAAGAAAGAACTTGACACTTCTCACACACAAAGAAGAAAAGTACCTTGTAATTTTCTTGCATCTCCCGAATTGAAACAGAGAACTCAGTCATGGCCCAGCTGAGAGTATTAAACAAACGATTGAGGAACGCTGAGAATAACTCATCGTCACTTTTGCAAGCATCTCGCAGCAATTTCTTTAGGAAAAAAGAGTACATATTAATACAACTATACAAGAGGTAACAAAATGCAGAAGCACAAAAATGGTAGCAAAAAAGCAAAAGTAGGTTACCTGAAATAGTACAGATGAGGATGACGACTCTCCACGTTTTGAAATCCCAAAACCAGAACCCTTGCATAGCCTAAGAAGTATATTGGTTACAGGAATCCAGGATCTGTTATCAAACGCAGATAATAATGACTTGGGCATCCTTTGTCTTGCGGCCTCATTGCATTCGAAAGCACCCAAAAAATCCTTGTCCTGTACCAACACAGATATAGATTGGAGAAGAAGATCCCTCAGCTCCGCACTAGATATCCTTGGATCGTTGAAGTGGGTAACAACAAAGGTGACCTGATCATAAAGAAATTAACTATTTAACTCTACAATACATATGACCTCCATATTCATTTTATCCAATATAAGGACATGTCATTTAAGTGGATAGACAGCCACAAATAGTACTTTTATCCAATAAAATCGTTCAAATTGCTTTTTTTTCCAAGTTCCAACCATATCAGTCTACGTAATATAAAACGATCATTATAAGTTTATTCTCCCTTGCAATAGCCAATAGTTTTTAAAAAAAGTGGGGCTCAGATTAGGCAGCAGAGAGTCATTTTAACAAGGTGAGATTGAATAAATGTGAGATGCGTAAAGAAGAAAGGCAAAAGTCCAGACCAAGCCTAATGTAAAAATTAGATTACATAATGCTTCATCTCCAGTCAAAGTACAGCATCTACTGATTTGAAATGAGAATTTAACTTCTTCGTCATTCCTGGAAGTTTAAAGTTAGCAATTATTTCAGTAGATCGAGATCTTCAGCAAAAACATAGATCACAAGTCGTCTTAAGAGCAACGCATTTCACGAAAATATGTTGAACGATGGTATTAATTTCATCAGTTTCTACAAAGAAAAGGTTATGACATACAAATGATGCAAGTCCTTGCTTGATGAAAATTGTTGAGGGGACAAATTGAGGATCACTCTTACGCAGCACATGAAAGCAATCAACCTGCAGAAGCAATGAAATAACATCAGCAGAACAACAAAAAGATCAGGGAATAAAAAAAGCTTAGTTAAACTACTTCGTTTCAAGTCTTTATTTTAACGCATAATATATCAAGTTAAGAGATTTTTTACGATCTTTAGTTTGACATCCGCGTTGGATATACTTTTTTTGTGATTTGAAGTGTTCTTTATCGAATTTGAAAGTGCATGTTCCTAAAATTTTGTTAAACCTCCAAACAAACTTCATAAGCATCCGAGGCATCAGGAATGTACTAGCCGTGCATCGATACAGCAGAATTTATGATTGTATATAAAAATGAAAAATAAAATGTAAACTACCAACAGAAAGATGCAAAGATGTGCCAGACATGTAGAAATATGGATATAATACCAGAGTTTCCACATAAAATTCGGGAATGTAGATGAAGATTGAATCCACTTTGCTAAGAACTAAAAGCAATTGCACAATCCACATGCATGCTGCATAGATTCCCCTTTGCTTCCAGCGAGAAAAGAGAGAAAGGCGACACCTGTTCAATAAAGTCAAATTTGCATGTTAGCTACATTCCAAAAACAGGATAGTGCAGAAATTAAGGGGGGTTATTGGTCTGACTAAGTATCCCACAAGATAAACAAATAAAAGCAATACGCAATATGTAAATAATCCCAAGAGACTTAATTAACAAAGGAAAGTTACAACATCCTGAGAGAGAAAAAGAAACCTTATTTGTAATATTTAAAAAAAAAAAAAAAAAAAAAAGTCAAGCAGAATCAGTGGCCATCATTACAGTAGTGTTAAAATGAGACTTATTAGTTAAGTGTCAGTATGCTTAGGCATAAACACAATGAAAGTAAGTAATAGTAAGATATTATATTAATGCGACTTATATGAATGATAGAGTACCAAGCAGAATGTCTGACACAGTCCATAACCTCTTCCCGATAAGCACTTCGAGCTTCCTTAAAGCGCTTCACTTGGTCCCCAAAACTGCTCTCTCTGATTTGTCTATCAGTGTCCTCCAAAAGCGAGACGAACTGCGACTGGCGAGACATGAAGGATGATGCCTAATATAGAAAGAAATTCAGTAAAATTCCTATTATTTTTATTCAAATATAAATGGAAAATTATAATCAATAAAAAATTATACCCAAGATACAACTTGATATAAGAATAACTCAAGAAAAGTTGCCTATACAACTTGAAAATGCATGTTTCATCCTTAACCAATTTTAAACATTTAACCCATAAAGAGAGAGGGTGCTTGGATCAGCCAAAGTATTAATTACAGAAATACATACGAACAAAGTAGTGATTAGTGAATCTTTGATCAATCGAACATTTGAGCTTGCACTTAGGAAGGACATCTTTTTTCAAAATCATAACCACAAAATTATTTCCAATGGAAGGAAACCAATGTGATAATACAAATACTTGCATCAATAAATATCCATGTTTCATTGGGTTAAAGATGGCCTCAAGGGTGATGAATGAGTAAACATTTTAACACTAACACATTCATATGCACAGAATCTAATTAACCCTTTACTTTATCGAGAGCATGTATTTTCTTATGTTAGCTTTTCTGCTGACCTGTTTAAAGTTTGGTGCAAGACCCAAATGATATAATAAAAGCATAGCATCTAAAAGCTCTTCCTCTTTCAAAGTAGCTGAATATAATGTGTTCGCCCTCGGTAAAATCCTCAGTTGCTGGATTGGTCGAAAAGCAAACTCAGAATCAGCATGATCACTCGTGCTGGGCTTGTCCGAAATCTCATCATTTAAATTGCTACCACTACATTCCGCCGTAACATGAGAAGATCTTTCCCGAAGAGAGCTGCAACTTCCACGAGAACCTTTTGTCAAACATCTTACAGGATCTTTAGACAGTTTCGATAGATCAGCATCGTAACTAGAACAACAACACGGTTTCTGCCTACTCAAATGGGTTACTTTGGTTTCTTCATCATCCATGCACCCTTCTTCCCATCGAATGGTTTCTTCTTCTTCCTCCATATTTACGGGATTAGATTTTGACAAATGGTTGTAAGATCCACCAAGCCTTGATATATCAACTCGATGGGGATCATTCTTCAGAAACAGGCCAGCAGGAAAGCTTTGTTGGCCACCCCGGTGAAGGAAACCGACATTTGCTCCAGAATCGGTCCCAGGTCCCCTAATCCAGCCATAAATGTCCCTCATAGCAAAACCTTCTGAAAGAAAATGGAGAATGACTGTAAACAGAGAAACAAGAACCGAGTTGTTCGAAACTCCGGCTGGCGGCATGTTACGGTCTGCACCCCGGTTTTTCAGTAAAATATTCTGTAAGAATGTCCAGAAAACCGAGCCAGGCAACTGTGGGGGTGTTACAGGTGGTATGAATTGCATAACCAAACGACAAAGATCCCTTTGCTTCTCCTCGATCTAAACCACAAAATGTAGTACAATAAACAGATGTTATAACATATTGCCTAAATATTGTGACATTAAAGAGGAGCTGACGATTACTAAAAAACTTTCACTTCATAAAGATCAGTGTTACCAAATGGAACTTGAAAAAATATTCAAAATTTCATCACAATATCCTTGTGGCAATGCTAGCTCGACATACAGAACCATATTCCCTATGGGTGTGTTTGTTTTGGGTTTTAAAAACCTGGTTTTGGGTTTTGAAGTTTAAAACAGTTCTAGTTTGGGTTTTTAAAATCAAGTTTTCTAAAACCTAATCCTACACCCCAACCTATAAAATGTAGTAATGATTATCTTTACAATCACATTCAATAATACTAAAAAACCCAAAACAAACATACAGGTATGTTCAATTTGGGATTTTGAAATCTAAACTAGTCCTACTTTGGGATTTTAGAATGCGGTTTTTAAAATCCTAAACTATTCATCCTACATATACCTATAAATCTTATAAACATAGTTTTTTACACCACTCTCTCTCCATGACTTATTAATGCAAATATGGTTATTTAATTCCCACTCTTATTTCATTCATCATTTTTCCACCTTTTATACTCGCTTTTGCAACTTCCAATTTAACACACTGAGCATTACAATTATTTGATCTTTACAATTATAATAAACAGTAATAAAATAATACAACATCACACAAATCTTACGCATTGATTTGACATAAAGTTGAAACCTACCCTATTTAAATTCTAAAACAAAAACATGCCATTACTATTTATCAAGATTTTGAAATCCCACTAGATTTTAAATTCCAGATTTAAAAATCCTCTAAATCCCAAATCAAACATACCTTATCATTTTTCGTTTTTAATTTAGCAGCTATAAATATTACATACTTATTTTACTACATCAATTTACTGGCTTTTAACATCCGTAGGCACAGTTAAGATAACCTTCCCTTCGTGATAACTGAACAATCACAATATTTAAGTAAATGACAAAGGAGCTAACCAATCTGCAAAAGCATACCTTATTTACAGCTTCCGATAGAGCTTTAGTTGTCATCATCATGCTATTCTCATTAGAAATGTCCTCACATGAGCCAGGCCACCAAACGGAAGGAATCAGACATTGTAGATCCTGCTTGTTTGGGCTTTTCCTTGAAAGTAACCCTTCAAACAAGAATTCAAAATCTGTAGACTTCCACCAGAGGGTCATCATATCTTCTCTCCTTAAAATATGGCATGCCAGAGCAAGATAACTGTATGACCCAGAATAAGGACATTCTGTAAGAACCAACAGTGATGTTTTACATCTTGAAGAAAGTGCCTCAAATACATGCTCAAACAAGACTTTCGACTCCTCGAAACCAAGAAGTGAATCAAGAACTCTATCCAAAGTTAAATAGTCATGGGGTGGATGCATTCTGAAGACATCCATCAAGAATGACAAAAACGAGCCATGTCCGATATACGCTGCACTCCCACTTTCACCATTCAAAGCAGAGAATAACTCTTCGCAAATACCCCAAGAGACAGGACGCCAAAGTTCTTCAAATGGAGCAAATCGTTTCAGGCTTCTGAGCTTCTCAATGGTATCAGTTTCTGCCCTCTCCAAACGCTGCAATTGCAACAGCCTCAAAAGGCAATCGAAAAGATTAGAAGCAAGAGGTTTGGACGAGGGAGGAGCTTGAGTTGGAAGGAAGCCCTTGATTGGATATTTAAAAGGAAATCCACCAAAATTTAACTCACAACGTTCACCTTGAGAAAGAGAAATAGCGGGATAGTATCCTAATCCAGGTACCATTTTCCGAATCCCCATAAATGCTACCCCAAGTGAGATCCCATTTCTGTAAAACAAAATCTCATCACAATCCAGATCTATACAGCATCCAATCACATCACCAACAACCCACGATTGGCCATAAGCCTCAGCTTCCTTGTTCCATTTCTTGACCCTTTCCCCATCATATGCATAAGAATCATCTGCATCCCCAACACCCTTATGATCAGTAAAGGGACAAGCAATAGTAGCCCATCCAAGTTGCTGTATTCCACAAGTTTCTAGAGTAACCTCATACATCCATTTTCCTTTCCATACACATGCATCAGCCCTCGCACTGCTAAACAAAGCATGACTCTCTATAAGCAAAGGTTTTTTAACAGTTCGAATGTCGCCACAAATGCTCAACTCATCAAGCCCAACAATACGGAGATGTGAATCTTCATGAGTCATAGATACACCTTCATAATTTCTAGTACCAACAGTTTTTAGTTCTGGATGATGCTTAAAAAATTTGTTCTTTATTATCCAACGAACAGCACCGTTGTCAACAGGGCCAGTTAACTGATTAACTGTTCTATAAGGAAGACTGAAAATATGTTCAAGAGTTCGCTCCACAGACTGGTCGCCAAACCCTTCACAATATGAAACCAGATGGGACTTTCCAGAACGCTCTCTCTTATCCTCACCATTCAATACAACAGCCAACCCTGAAGAAAGCCCACCAAGGCGTAGGCCATCATCGGCCATTGCCAACTATCTTCAGGATATGAAATCCCAAGTCAGGCTAAATTTCCCACTTCTACAAGAGTATTAAGACACAGAAGATTTCCAACACAAACTTGAACACAGTAATCAATTCCCTCTCCTAAACCAGGAAAACCAGCAATTCGTCACTCTGTAGAGACCACAGCACGCAGAAAAACACTTCTCCTAAACAATTGATTGCTAAAGTTCTTCAATTTAAGTCCTTTAGAGAATCACACACAAAACTGAAGAGTTTAAGATAATATATCAGAACAACCACTGGGCTCCTCAATTGAGTAGGAGACCCAGGTTCGATTCCCTTTGGGAACGAATTGGAGTATGGGAGTTATAAGGTGGCTTGGTGAATTTGTGGAGTGTTTGGGTGCTTGGTGTACTAACTACTAACATCTAACAACTAACTTTGTCCGATCAAAAAAAAAAAAAAAAAGAAAGAACAATTTAATTCATATATAATCCAATATCAAAATATTTAGCTATCTACCATATTCAGAGATAACCAAAACCATAGAAAAATTCACCACGTTTAACAAATTTCGGTCCTACTGGGTTCTCTCATAGAATATACAATAACAAGCTCCCCTTATAAAATTAGAACTCGAAAACTCCATATCGTTCGCTGAATCAAAAACTTCTAAAACTCAATCAATCACTCCCACCATAGGCAAAGTAAACACAAAAACAACTCCCTGAACCCAAATCAATAGCAATTAAACACAAATATGCTAAATACCAACAATGATTGAGTTCCGAATTCACTTACGTGTGTTGTTTCAGCTAATTCGCGTTTTAAAATAAGAAACATGGCGAAAATCAATACGCGTCTATGGTAGCACCACTTCTTCCTATGAACAGAAGAGGCGGCTGGTGAATACTAGGGTTCTGGGGCCGACGCCATTACTAATAATGATGAAAGAGATGGAGAGACAGAGAGAGAAATTAATTTAGATTTCTCTTAGGTGTGGGGGGAGAGAGAGAGAAGGGGGGAGAAATTGATGAAGGGTTGAATTTTTCTTTTCCTTTTTTCGTTTATTTTCTTGTTCCCAGGAACTTGGGAGGTGCAAGACTGCAATCAGAAATGAAATGGGAACAAAAAATCAACGGTTTTCACGGGTCCGGGCGGGCGGGTGGGCTCCTTCGCCTCTCCGGTTTTGTTGTCTCCTCTTCTCTACAATATCTATACACAAACTTTCTATAAAATTTACTCATACCATTAAACTTATAAATTTATATCAATATTTTATACTAATAATATTAAATATTATGATATCAATTTATTTGTGTAATAATATTAATTGACAAGTATAGCGATATAAATTTTATATTATGAACAAGTTTCACTGGAGACCTACTTATTTCTATATTTCTATTAGAGTGAGTCTTCTGTGTGTTAGGTGCATCGTGCACTTTATAGTGTATTTTAAAAATATATGATTTATTGCACAAAAATGTGCAACTTGTTTGCACTAAAAGGTGCAAATTATTTTTCATGTTAATAGTTGCATGTTTCAGTGTAAATAAGTTGTATATTTTAATATAATAAATTATATGTTTCTAAAATATATTATGAAATGTATGGTGCACTTTATGTATACAAGACTTATCTAACTATTATATTCTTCAATTGTTTTATTTGATTCTTTCCTAAAATGTAAGAATCATCCTTTTTATAAGTATTCAATCAATCAATATAAGTCTTGTCAATTTGATCCAATCTGATACAAATTCTCGTGACAAAACTTTTGTCCAATTTACATGGATCTAAATTGGTGCAAATCGTTCAATCAATATAAATTTTGTGGATTTGATTTGATTCAATACAAATTCCAGAGATTTTTTTTTTAATTATATTTTACTTCTCATGTTTTAAATTGTAGAACATTATTTGTGTGAGAAGGTATTGCCGTATTGCAGAAGGTTAGGATGAAAGAATGAAATGTAATCCAAATTATGGTATTTAATAATTATATTCAAAATAAATGTTTTTTATCAACTTATTTATTTACCCATTCTTTTAACAATTTGAAATTTTGATCGGCTCATATGATACGATTTCATAATGGTGTGTCTCATTCGATTTTCGATTTAGACTTAGTTGCGTACTTTTTTTTTTTTGGCCAAACATTTTATTTATTTATTAAATTGCTAGTTCTTTAAAAGAAAGGAAATTTTTTCAGAATATGGAATTCAAAGGTTCAGAACCGTGAATGTTGTGGTGTTGCAATCCATAACAACCACGTAGTAGTACTGAAGAGAAGAGCTCGACTTCAGTTCAAAATAATAAAACTTGACTGAACTGGAGAAGAGCAACTGGAGAGAAGGAAACATTCTGGAAAAAGGGATCGCACCGAATTTTTTCCGCGCGTGACCATTGACAGGTATTAAAATGTAGCTGACACGTGTTCAATCAGCTTGTGGCTGCGGAAAATAATCAAATAATAAATGGTAATGTTTGATTTGGGGAATTTGAAACTCCAACAATATATGTTTACAATTTTGGGAAAATTATAATTTGAGATTTAAAATTATATTTTAATTAGATTATAATCCCTATCCCAATCTCAATATATATTAATAGGGAGTTGTTTTTGGATGATATGTCAACACCACAATAATTTAACATATGTGTCAATATGTGAGAAGTTTAGTATACATGTCATTAAAAAAAAATTATATGTGTCATCCTATGTCATTAAAAAATACATATGTGTTGTCCTATGCATCATTTCATTGTTAGGCCTTTTAATTTTTATTTTAATATCGAATAAGAATAAAAAATCTAGATTTTGTGTATATGCCGCCCCATGTCGTTCCTCCCGCCTCCCTCCTCCCGTTGCCTTCCGCTCGCTTCTCTCTTCTCTCGCAGCTGTTCGCCGTCACAATTTCTAGATTGATTTTTCGCCTCCTCCTTTCATGGCCGCCTTCTGCCACTCGCCTCTTAGTTTTTTCGCAGCTGTTCGCCTTCTCAATTTCTCAATTGATTTGCTTGATTTAAACTTTTATCTGTTTTAGTTTTTTTTACGATGAGATTCATTCACTTCCCCTTTAAGTAATTATTGGTCGATCACTCTTCAAAGGATTTAGTGTTACTATTTGATCTAATGATCCATAATTTTTTTGGGTGTCATCTACCGTATACAATAGCAAATATTGGCTAAAAAATTACATTACATAAATGTATATGTTGTTATAATTACTGAACTCAAAGAACTTAATCATTGAATTACCATTGCTTGAAATCCCATTCTTATTTTTCTTCTATGTTTTCGTGAATTTTATTTCGGAAAATCTATCCGGTATTAATATTTGCATCTTTTTTATTCTTAGATTCTAAGACATTGCTAGCATTGTATCTCTGCCTTGCTTAGGGATGTAGGTGTTTCATGCTCCCTTTCGAATTTATGCGTTGACGTTCGTCTATCCACTAGCGTAAAAGGTGAATTCAGTTTCGTTAAGTTTAGTTATTATTATCGTTCTTTTGATATATACACATCTATAGCATGGCATATTGATTCAATTTTATGCTCTAACCTTTTATACATTGATTTTGTTTGCGACATATATTGTAAGTTGATTTTTGATTTATAGTATTTGCTAAAAAAATATAATATACAAATTTGTTTGGATTTTATAAGAAAAAATATTTATTGTGAATTTTGTTTTTCTAACTGGGATGAAGGAGTCATATTTTCCTGCTTATATATTATCTTCAACACATGCAAGATGAAGTATTTGTGGGTTGTCTTATTCTATAGATGAAAAGAACTTCAAAATATGCATATTATACTATGGTTTCATAGGTAGAAATTGAAATTATAAGTTTCTTCTTATTGTGGTGCCATCATTCGACTAGGATTGTTCTACATTGTATCCAATGTTAGTGTAGCTCAGAATGGAGGGACTGTGTTGACAACAAAACATCCATGCATATTGCGATTCCATAATCACAGCAACATGCAATGATGCTCGGGATTCATGATTCAAAAGTCTGAATATGATTTCACTTATATTGATGAAATACAAAGACAATCTAGACAAGAAAATGTTATCTTCGGAGGTAAACATTTGGTAAAAAAAAATATGCATTCACATATTTCATAATTATGTAATGCACAAATAAAATTGATAAGCCACAATTTAAATTCATAGTTTTGTATTTGTAGATATAATTAGATGTGTGGTTCAAATTTTTAATCTCGAGACAGTTGATAGACCTGTATTTACACACGGTCAACTATATATTGAGATTTCTAGGGTGAAGAGTTAAAAAGGGATTGAAAATACTTTGTCTTGATGATGATGGAAAGCCCTCTAGCTCTACGATTAATGTTGTTTTTAAAGAAGTTTTTCAGAATCTTAAGTGAATTAAAAAAAAAAAATTATTATACGTGTTTTGATTTAATCATTAATTATTGTACAAACTAATTACATCTATATTAATTTATATTTTATCTTATAATACTAAATTATATTAAAATATTATTATAACAACTTGTCATACAAAAATGACAAATGTTAAAATTTATATTAACTAAGTCCATAGAAAAATATAATATAACTTTTAAAAATTAATTTATTTAAAATCTCGTGTAAAACACGGGTTCTACACTAGTTTCATATATTATGCAGTTTAAAAATAAAATTATATTGTAAAATAATATTGAATTTATTAATAATTAAGTTTTATATGTATTTAAGTGCATTGTGCACTAATAATGCATTTTAGAACAACACAGTTTATTATAATAAAATATATAATTTGTTTACACTGAACAGTGCAACTATCAATATGAAAAAATAGTTGCAAGGTTTAGTGTAAACATGTTGCATATTTCAGTATAATAAGTTATATAGTTTTAAAATGCACTATGAGTACATGGTGCACTTGGATGCACATGAGAGTATGAGACCCACTCTTTCTTAATAGTTAAAATGCTATAAAATTAAAATGAAAAAAATTACAACTAGATACAAGATTGAGTAAACCATTACAATCAGATATAAAGTGCAGAAATTTGAACTAAAGTACTCCGTACTATAGTTCAAATTTGAACTAAAGTGCAGAAATTTTCTACAATTTGTATCTGATTATAATGTTTTGGGTGACTTTATAGTGGAATGTTTTTCTCCCAATTAAAAATATATTACATTAATAGTACATACTCCCTCCAATTTTTAAAAATATCATTTTAGCATTATAAATTATTTATATAATAAATATCATTTTCTCCCGACATTATCGCATATATACTTCTAATATGATTATTTAAATTTCAAATTTTCTAAAAATATATTAATAATATTTAATTATTATTAATTAAGATTAATTTTCGATGAAGTTTCCATTTATTTATTCCTCATAAAATTCTTGAAACATTACTGTAAATATGTTGTTGGTCGGGTATCTCTTATACCCATCCTCTTTTTGTTGTTTTAATAAAAAAATTACTTTTTTTCATTAAAAAAAAAAAAAATATATATATATATATACCCTTAGCTGAGTTTTAAATCTTATTAATCATATTTTATTTTATCACATACCACTGCTCTATTTTTATTTCTCTCAATTCACTTACATTATCTATTTTTTATTCTCTCAGTACACTCATAATAATAATAATATAATAATATCACATCAATCAACTTTCTCATCATTATATCCTATAAATTTTCAAAACAACATACATTTTAATTATTTATTAAGATCTTGAAATTTTTAGGACATCAAAGTCCGAAATTTATCCCTCCCACTATAGATCCAAAACAAATATACCCTAAAAGTTCCCGCAATGTGTTGTGGAGTGGAGGAAGTATTATTTTCAAACTTTTAAATTTATTGAATTTCGAAGTCATGACTTTTTTCGCAAACCTAAATTTCGAAACAAATACACCCAAAGCCTTTTGTGGGTTAAGATAAAAATAAACTCACACACTCAGCTGAAGGATCCGATTCTCCACAATCCGAATATGGTCTTAACTTTTTCCATAAGATACACTTTATCTATTATGGGGTGTTTTGCAAAAAATTATGATTTTAAAAAATAATTAAAATTAGTGATTATGTGAAAAACAATTAATAGTAGAAGTTGATGATGTTTATAAAAAAATTCAAAGAAAAATTGATAGTGTTCGCAAAAAAAATTAAAAGTTTTAAAAAAATACTAATAAGTTACTAAAAACATCCTCTTAGAAGCTTTTAGTTTATAGCTTATGAGAACTTATTTAAACTATTAAAAGAGAAATAAAACACTCCAAATTACTTATACACACAGTTCTAAATTACTATAATCATTTATAAGTTTTTGTAAACACCCCCTATAAATGTACATGCACATTACTCAATCTGTATGTTTGTAATTTTGATTTCATAAATTTCAATTAAGTTATTCGTTTTTTTGCCTTTTATCAAAACTGTTTGTATACTAAAATTAACTAATACTCATTCCATAATTTTAGGTAAAATGGAAAAGAAAAATGTCTAAAACACTCGTTAATTTTAGCTTAAAATTTAAGTTATTTATGATGGGATGGAGTATTGTTTTTACTTAAAAATTAATATTTTTATTTATATGAAACTTTTTTTATATAATTAATATTTTTCATTTAAAAAAATTGTGATTTAAAAAAAAATTTGAAAGTGTGTGTATGTGATTTTTCAGAGGTTGTTAAAAATATTATGCAACATAAACAACAAGGCTAGGTCTTATATGCACCCGGGTGCACCGTGCACTCATAGTGCATTTTAGAAACATGCAACTTGTTATGCTGAAAAGTACGACTTATTTACACAGAAAAGTGCAATTGTTAATATGTGAGCATAGTTGCATGCTTCTGTTTGGAATAGTTGCACGTTTCTATTTTGTATAGTTGCACGCTTCTAAAATGCACTATGAGTGCACGGTGCACCCTGGTGCACATGAGACCCACTCAAACAACAATATATAAACAATGGAAGTCTTAAAAACGCTTTACAAAGGATTTCAAAATTGTGTATAGTCTTAATTCAGATTATACGAGTCTCATGGTTAAAAACTTCATTATAACAAGTAGTGATACAAACAAAGACCTCTTACAAGACCCCAAAAGGTATAGTGTAAAAACACACTTACCAAAACAATTCTTTCACACGTATGACTAGCGATCTTATTCAACCTAACATACATTACTTAGACAAATACAATACTGATAGGAATGTTGGAATACATTTGACCAGTACAAATCAATAACATCGACCCTCACATTCCTAGATGTATTAAACTCTCAAGGTTGTGTCTCGGATACTATCTTCTGAAATTTGGAGAAGATAAATTGAAATATTGATCTTGCTCACTTGAAATCGTCCAATGCAATGTGTATATATAGAATTCGAACTCAACATTGTCCTATCCACTAAGTTTGGTTTGGATAGCCTAGAAAATCTCCTCACATTACTCTATGATCTTGTGATAACCACTCATGATCTTTTTCATTTATCACCCCTACAACTGCAACCGTCTGACATATAATCACCATATCGTCAACCTGCAGTGTAATAAATATATAACAAATCGAAGTTAGTGTAAAAAGAAATGGCAAATTACTAATATTATTCAGAATGTTGTGTCACAAATTGAGCAACATCTTCATAGCATCAACATACATATATATATATATATATTTTTAATTTGATATATTACTCTTGTATACTAATAAAGAGTTTGGCATGTTGATATAGCGATTGGTGATTAATTTATTTTATATATGCGTCAATTTATGGTTAATTTAAATCCTATGTATTATTATTATATCGTTTTCGTAGATTTTTTAAACCTTCTAGATGTCAATTTTCTACTAATTTGTATTTTTACAATGAAAATCTGAAAATTGGAGAATCTTCTCTACCTTCCACAGGTCAAATATAAATTGTTCAAGTGGTTAGAATTTCAATGTTTAAAATTCTGAGATCTTGAGTTTAACACACCAAAAAAGAAATTTATTCCCTTTTGTGATGGTCCCCCTCTTGTGGTGACGGTGTTGGTAAAGGAACTAAATTCTAATAGTTTATCTTTAAAAAAAAAAGATTGCAAAGGGGTTGAGGATTTAGATAAGTTGACCTGCACAAGTTAATAACGTAATTTAATTTGGTAGTTGAGAGAGACTGATATTTAATCATTTTTTTTTTTTTTTTTTTTGACAGAAATATTTAATCATTTTTTATGTATTTACTTATGTGAGCAACCTAAAATTCACCAATTAAGTATACGTTGTCAAAAAAAAAAAAAAAAATTAAGCATCAATCACTATCAAATTGCAATCTGTGTTCTATTTTCTCACATGAAATACTGCCCAAGAGAAATCCAAAGGCAAAATAGAAAGGTCAATACCCTTTCTTTTCTATTCCATGTCTTTCATTACACCTTATGATCTAATTATAGCCTATAAATTAAAATAAAATGTTTGACTAATTTTTTTTTTATACCTCAACCATGTAATATTTTAGGTGGACTTTCGAAATACCATTCCATATGTTCCATCAATCTCACTAAGATATTAATTAATTAAGACTCCATTTGGTTAGGACGGATTTGAAATAAATTGATTTAAAAAATAATAAAAATATATAAATTTTAAATCATGAATTGTCAAAAGATGAGAAAGAGAGGGGAAGAGAGTGGAGGGGGAGAGAGGAAAGGGGTAGAGAGGAAAAAATTTCAAATGACTAAATTTTTATGAGGATTTGAAATCCCTCCATTTTAAAATAGAATCTCAAATCTAAGTATTTATAAATCTATTGAAAAGTGATGATTTGTGTGTGACATCCATGAATTTCAAATCCATCCATACAAATGGAGCCTAAGAATCTATCAAAATATCACATGCATCTAGTCGATAATACTGATGCAACAAACAAATATATATATATATATATATATATATATAGTGAATCTCATGTGCCTCAGGTGCACCGTGCACTTCACAGTGTATTTTAAAATTTTATAATTTATTGAATTGAAATTTGCGACTTGTCACATTGAAATTTGCAATTACGAATACATGTTGTACATTTCACTATAACAAGACATAAATTTCAATGTAACAAATTTCAAAACTTTAAATACATTATGAAGTGCACGGTACATCTGGTGCATACAAGAGCTAGTCATATATATATATGAAAAAAATCAAACTTTTATGTGAATGATGTAATATTAGACGAGTTGCAATTTGTGTAATACATTCGAACAATATGCATGCATCTAATTTGTATAAACTTTAATTTAGAGTTAATAACAAATTGCTACATGTATTATTGTTTTTTTTACAAATTGTAATATATATTATTATTTTTAACAAAATATAACCTATATTTGCAAAAATTAACAGATTTTAATCCCGACTCACTATTTTTAAAAAAATTCTATTGAATTTTTTCAATTTGATGTTTGTTTTTTTAACATTGTGATATATACAAAATATTATTTTTAAGCGATATTTAGCCGAAAAGTTCCACACAAAAAAAAAACAAGTCTTGGGTTGGAATCGGTTACTTTCTACTAGTACAAGTTGCACTTTGTTTTAAAAAATAGTACAAATTGTAATTTGTAAAAAAGACAATAATACATATTGCAATTTGTAAATAATTCTTTTAATTTATGTCATGATATTTTCACGATATAAAGCTTCTCAAGAAATAAAAGATTCCATATATATGTTAGAAGTTGAGACCTACTATTTAAAAACACTATTATGGTGGAATCAAATCACCAAAGATGTATGTTGTGGTTAGAAAAGTGAAATAGTGGTATTCAATTTTAGGTGCCAAATGTTTAGTAATCACAGAAAGTGAACTCATTAAATGGCTATCCTTCAAAGTAAGTTGGATCCACTTGGGGTTCAAACTACCATAAATCTTGGCATCTACAGTGAATTGAGAAAAAGTTTTATTCTCAATATTCCATATTATAAATGATGTTTATTTTGTATTCCGTTTTACGGATGCATGTTTTTTTAATTATGAAACGATACACAAAATAATGACTTAATGTTATACTTTATTTACAATGTTTTAAGATAAATTGATTCCCCATATTGTAACAGAAAATCCAAAATAAATCTTAAACACTTATCCCTTTATATATTAATAGGGAGTTTTTTTTTTTTTCATGATGTGTCAACTCCATGTTAATTTAATCTATGTGTCATTCAATGAGAAATTTGAGTACACATGTCATTTTTTTTATTTGGTTCTTTTTATAAAAGAATCCTATGTGTCATGAAACTTAAAGTTTTTGTGTATAATTAAGTTCTAATTATTTAGATATTTAAAATATGTGTGAATGTTATAAAATGTGTAATTCACATTTATTACTTTATGTTTTAATTAATTATATAATATTATTCATTTATCTTTTCTTTCGGTAATTTATGTTTTACTTAATTTAAGATAAATAAAATATTCATTCTAAATATATTTTATCTTAGTGTGATCAATTATATTTAATTATTAATTTTTTAATAAATAATTTTATTTTATAATTGTTCTTATGTATATCTTAACATATTTTATGTGGCAAAAGTATTTTATATTATAATTCATTCAATTTTTTTTTTCATTATTACATATTAATTAATGTATTAGTCTTTTCTTAATTGATTTATTTTGTTTTGATTTGTAGGTTTCAACTTCATATTAAAATGAATAAATAATATTTGACACAATAATCTTATTACAAGGTTTAAGAAAATTTACAAATATACACCTTAAACAGTTATTCATTCATATTTAGTGCATTTATGCACATATTTATATTTTTAATTATTAAATATATTATTTATTAAAAATGTCGTAATTTTTAATTAGAAAATCGCGTAACACGCTTGCACTAAACTACTATAAATTATTTCATGAATCTTGTCAGTGGGAGAAACGAATGAAACAAATGTAATGTCGTTTTATTCATATAGTAACACATACTTCTCTTTAGACAAGAATATTTTCTAGTGACTTAATGTTATACGACTTTAATCACAATGTTTCAAGATAATTTCCCATATTGTAATTGAAAATCCAAAATAAGGTTCTTTTTCACTTCCCTCTCTTTTGTCGAAATTAATTACTGTTGGAAAAATTGGTTTGAAATCAATAAAATATTATTTAATTGTAATTAGGAGGGTGTGAGACACTAAAGGGCCTAAAGTTTAATTTTTGAGAAATTAAACGTCGTAGTGTCGATCTCTCGGAGTAGATGACTGGAGTGTATTTATAATCTCAAAACCGAATCTCGGTGAGTGAAAAATTAAATCACGAAGTTGAAACGTCAACACACTTTTTAAGTATTAAATAGAGTTGGGAAATGTGGGAGAATTAATTGAGAATTAACACATCCCACGTTGAATAATTAGAGCATTTAACAACTCCTTATAAGTAAGAGTTTGGTAGTAGAATTCAATTATAGTGGCTAATGATTGGTTCAATAGCCCACACGAGCGCGCCGCCCGTCTGGCCGTGCCCGAGCCGTTGGTTCTTGGCAATTGGACTTTGGTCTTGGACTTGGAGCCTATATTAATTTTTGGAGCTTGGTCCAACTAAAATAATATGAGCCCAACAAGCAGAGCCCAATCCGGGATTGAGTTGACCCAAGTGAATTTCAGCATATGTCTGTAGAAATTTGAATTTGAATTCGGACGAACCTGGACGTCGGTATGTCCAGGTTCATGGACGTTTCTCCTGGAATTTTGTAACGGTTCGGTTACAATTTGACCATCAATACCATAACCCCTGAAATTTAATTTCATAACTCCTGTAAATTGAATTCATGAGGCTCCCCATTGAGTAGACATGCTCCTATATAAATAGGACCAACATGCATGAGTTTTGACACACAAAATTTTTTGAAACTTGAGCTCACAAATCCTGCATTCTGCATACCCAATTTTTTTGCATCATTTTAGAGTGCAGCCTTCTCCTTGCGCCAATTTAGTTCGTCGGAGCTTTACATTGCGGTGTTGCACGTGTAAAGATAAAAGTCGTTTTACCTTTGGAAGCAATACGTCAAATCGAGAGCACTACCGAGGCGTATTTCGTTTTGCGGGAAAAGGTTCCACCTTGACTCGACTTTGGTGAGTTTTTCTAATATTTATTATTTTCTATTTGTTCGTGCTGCTGCTGTTTGTTACGTGCAAAGATCGAAGACCTCCAGAAGTTGTTCGTGCAGAATTTTCAGAATTAATTCGTGCGTGCGAATATTGAACAACTGAAAAATATTATTTATTTTACTGAAAAGTAACACTTCACTTGTTGTAAAGTAATTCTTTATTTTGTGTATTTTCTTTTTTATTTTTTATTATTTCTCCCATATTGTAAGTCATCGTTGGGTGTTCTATAAAGCCAACAGTTGCTAGTACTAACATATTATACATACTGTGAGCTACATTAAAATGATCATTTTGTTTTTCACAATAGATCAATCACGAGATACAAAACCAATAGGCATTCCTCACCCACCCCACCCCAAATAATAGAGATAATAGATCAACAATAATGAGATAAAATGAGGTACTAAACTTTTTTTTTTAAAACATTAGATCAATAATGAGAATTGAATTTTTTGGATCAGTCTCATCGGCCCCTCCGCTAAATGGGCTCACAAATTGTAGAATCCAGCTCTCCTCTGCGGGCCCAAAACAATTTGAGATGGGCGTGCCAGTTTCATTGTATGCTGCTCGGCCCAAAATGAAGGTGGATTTGATCAAGTCATACACATTTATTTCCATTACTTGTTTGTTTTGGGTATGTTTTGCATGCTTCTAAGTTCTAAGAATGATAATAGTATTTGTCTTTCACAAAACTTGTGTTGTTGTATTTAATGTATTTGTCTTTTACGGTCCGACTCAAGACTAGTTATATTTAGAAATGAACTTCACATTGTAATAAATTATTTTCTTTGATCTCATATTAAGAATTTATGCCTTCGTGAATAAATAAAATTATTTATATAAAAAAATATCATTACAATAAATTTCATGATCTAAAATATTTATCTATAGTTGATTGTGACAACATCTTAATTGTATGACTTGTCACTACAACCTTCAACCTACACGTAAGTAATTACTCTTTCGTATATACACCTTCTTATTGAAACCAAAATGATTCTAACTTATCAAGCATGTATTTTATATACTATCAAATTGCATGTATTTGTTTTAGTCAAATTCATATTAATTAGTTACATGAATTTGTTAATGGATTTACATACACATAATATAACAATCTATTATATTGAATATTATTTTAAATTCTGAGAAAAAAAATATATTTTTTTATGTAAAATTCTATTTAGAAATAACCTTCCTATAACACTATTTTATCTCGGTTCTGATAATATGTCTGTATGAGGTTTTTACTGTATTTATATTAAAAAAAATGTACAAATCGTGATAACTTAAAATTATGACTTATATTATGACTTATATTAAAAATAGGGTTGGTCTTTATGTTAAGGAGGCTCTAAATAGCAAGGACAGCGGAGCCTAATTATAATTGGTCCAGTGTCCGAGTGGTATGTGCCTGCCTGACATCCATAGGAGATTAGGTTTCTAATTTCATTATTTTAACATCATTTTAGAGTTTTTACTTTTTACCAAATAGCAAATTATTTTCATTCTTTTTTATTTAAATCATTCTTTTTAAAAATCTGCTCTGCAAAATAGATTTTTGGTTTTTATCATTGTTTTGACATTATCTTAGATTTTATGTTTTTTGCAAAATAGAAAATTATTTTCATTTTTTTTTAAATTATACTTTTTATAATTTTGCTTTGCAAAATAGTTGGAAAAAATCTTGCTAAAAGAGTAATTTTGAAATATTTAAAATAATATATTTTAAAAATAAATGTAATAGTATCTCAATTTTTATAAAATAGTATTACATCACTGCTTGTATACCTAAATAATATTACATTACTATCTACATATACTATATATTGCTCTGTTGCTATGATGAATACATACCAAACTGATGAAGTATTACATGCAATACATAACAGTATTACATGTAAAAATATAACAATATTACATCCAAAACATTAGAAAAGATTAAAATTCTGAAGGGTATTAAATGTAAGACGTTTATGCATTCCAGTTCTGAAGGGTGTGGATCACTATTACAAGCAAAATATAACAATTTCATGTGTAAAATAATAATAATATTGTTTCAAAATATAAGAAAAATAGGTCATCATAAGGTTCTATAAACTATAAGGTCTTCTTCCCCTTCAAGAACAAAATTTTGCAATTAGGATCATCGTCAACACTCACCACACCCTTCATAATTTTCCTGAATGAATTTCTTAGAGAAGACAAAATGAAGAATAATGAATAGTATTAGTGAGAAGGGTAAACTGGAGCAGTTTTTTACAAGCAAAACATAATAATATTGTTGCATTCAGAACATAAGAAAAAATCTGTGAAGAGGGAACTCACCATTGTATGAAATTATATTTGTAAGAGTTTCAACAACGCTGGTAGCGCTCACTTGTGATCCATCCATTATATCTTCTAAATACAGATCTATAGGAAGTCAAAGTGTTGAATAAACTGTAGCATGACACAATCCAGATGAAATGGCAGACCTAACTGACTCTTGTCTTGTTCTAAGAAAACATGTTTGTGAGACAACACAATACTAACAGACTCTTGTCCAATTCTAAGAACAATATTACATGCATAACATAACAGTATTATAGACAAAATATAACAGTATTACATGGAAAATATAACAGTATTACATTCAAAACATAAGAAAAAATAGCAAAGAAGTCTGATTTAAAGCTTGTAGAGACTACACTAAACCAGCAATTAAAATATGACTTCAGAAATCTACAACCACAAAATTAGCATGTGAACTCATCATTGTATATGAAATTATACCTGTAAGAGTTTCAACAACCTTGGTAGCGCTCACTTGTGATTCATCCATTATATCCTCTAAAATACAGATTTACAGGAAGTCAAAGTGCTGAAATGGGAAAATCTAGCTATGTACAAAGTGTTGTAGCATATGCATCTCTAATATATGTACAAGATATATGCAAACAAAGGGGAAATCAATAGATGATTCTTAAACAATAGGGTATGTTTGTTTCAATTTTTCTTTTTGCTACTTAAACCCATATTTGTTGTCTCAACTCTTTCTAGTGATATAAATTCTCAGTTTTTATAATTAAAAAGGCATCAATCTGATTTGACCACTAGATAGTATATATTAAATTGAGGGGCTCAATTATTGAAATAGGATTTAAAGTATAACAAAACAGTAAAGTCATGAAATAGAGAAATAGAGACATACTAAACATCATATCATATGATTAACTAGCTTCATCTTCCAATTTGTTTAACCTCTTGGTTCAGATTCTCAAACAATGATATGTGAAATAATTTGTATACTAAATCTATTATTTGCCCAAAAAATCTATCAAGCGAACCTGTAACCAGAGATGAGACAGTTTCATTTCGTAAAATGAAACACACAATTCACTCGCAGATACTCGCACACCATTTCTTACATCAATAAAATAAAACAGTATCACTCTAAAAAGTATATAGTATTACATATGTAATGTAACAGTATTATGTCTATAAAGGACAACAAATCAAATTTGATTTAGAGGTAATATGAAAGTGAACATTCAAAGTAATTTAATTATACTCCAACATAAATTGATCAACGTGAACACAAACATATTCAATCTCCAAATTTTCATATCAATCGTCAATAATTTCACTACACAGTCGCATATTTACCTAAATCGACACTAAAAATACAAAATATTGAAATAAACATCATAAAAAAGACTTTGTACCTTTGGGTTGCTAAAAAACAACTGCCCTCGAATCCATTCGTAAATCCAATTCTTATTCAACTTGTGTTTCTTCTTGATCAATGCAACTACCATGATATATTTTGTTTCTATGTCTCTAAGAATTTGTTTACCTAATTTGGTATTTGGGAAAAAGAGCAATGGGGAGAAATGAAATCTGGAGTGATTGTGTACTATATAAAACTTGGAAAATTAGGGTTCAGTAACTCTGTAGATTTGACTGGACTTCGCCGCCGCTTTCAACAACGTTGCCACCACAGTAGCCATGTTCAATCATTCACATCTTTAAATTGCACTTGCAGATTTGGAGAAAAATAGAATCGTGTTTTGCAGAATCGAAGGGAAAACTGTCGAATGGATATTAAAGCAGTCCAACAACTGAAAGGTAACGACAAGTGATTTCGTGGGTGAAGAAGATCAAAATCTGCCCTAGAAAGCATAAAAAAAGAAGAGCTGCACAAAAGAGAAACGACAAAATAAGAAAGAGAATGGGTCAACATAATGGAGGCACATCTAGCGGGGCTGGGAGGCGGGGAGCGGTCCAAAACCGGGACAGAAGCGGGTTGGATCAATTGAAATTAGATTTTTTCATGCATGTAAATTTTTATAGTAGACTTTGCCTATAAAAGATTATTAATCGTGATAACTGTATAATATGTCATATATTACAAAAAAAGGTTGTTGCGAGTCGTTTTTTATGGAGAATATTATGTGGCTAATTTAATAACAACTCACAAACAAAATAAGTACATGTACGATATACGGTAAATGACACGAAATTGTTGACCCAGTTCGTCAGTAAATGACTACTCTGGGGGCATTTCAAGCCAGGGATGTCATATTGCGAGGTTTACATATACAATACACAATACTTCTCATGGAGAAAACTTCTATGAAAGAAGATGATTTGGAGAGTAAGTGTGTGAGTGATAGGGATTTTTTTACGGGTATGGATGATTTTTGAACCACTGGGAAATTTTTTGTGAACACATCTCTCTTATTCTTTTTTTCTTCTATTTATAGTCTTTTGACAAAGATGAAATTTGGTTTGGTTTTTAGCATGAAATTTGGAGACTTTTGTGTCTTGCAAGAACTCATGTGATCTTCGCCACGTTTTCAACTTCGTCTTCTGGTTGACCTTTGCATTTACTTGTTTATAAGGCACTTTTTTTTTTTGTCTTCCAAATCAATCTTTTGCTTCGATCGATTGCCTGTTCGTCCCCTTTGACCATATCAATATTATCTAAGGAACACTTGTCTTCATCGAGCATATCCGAGCCTTCGGTTATCTCGAGCCTTTTAGGTTATCGAGCCTTGGGTTCTTTCGGGGCTTCTTGAGTTCGACTCTTCCGAATTCGGACATCGACCCTCGAGTCACTTATTTCAAAGCTATCGATTTCTTCTTATCGATCGATCAAGATCATATCTTCAGGATCATCTCAAGATAACATCAGGTCATCATGCCAGATTTGGCGAGCTGCGAGCATACTTGCTTGGTCGGCAAGTGGCGAGCATACTCGCAGTCGACAAGTTGGCGAAAGCAAACTGTTGTTTGGTTGGCAAGGTGGCGAACAAACTTGTTTGGCGACAAAAAGTTTGGAGAGTACACTTGTCCATCGAACATGGTTATTTTAATAGTTGATTAATACACGTGTCCCTCTGACGTGTATAAATTAATCGAGCAATTGTATCGAACACAACAATACCCCCCAGCCGGACCCCTTTGTATTCATCATGGGGGCCTGACTGTTGGATATATTGAGTGGGCCCTCGTGAGTGTCGTTTCGTCTTCTGTGCCGAATTTTCAAAAAAAAAATTTAAATCCGGCATCTATAAATACCTATTTTACCGCCTCAGTTCCTTTTCTTTCTTTTCATCTTCTCCTCTTTCTCTTCACATTCCTTCCCGTCTGAAATTTCCGGCAAGGGCACTCTTATTTCGGCGAAGGATTTCATTCAGGTAACTATTTCATACACTCTTTAATTCCAATTATGGCTTCTCGTTCAAGTTCTTCTGCTTCAATAGAATCAAACCACCATAGTTCATCTTCCTCCTCTTTCTGTCCAATTTCCCGTAGCGACGCTAATGCGCCGGAGATAAATGCCTCGGGTTCAAGATCCCGTTGGCAAGTTAAATGACCATTTTTGTTCTTTCATCGGATTCGATGATGCCCTAAATGAATTAGATAGGATTTAGCTGCGTCTTTTTTTTTTAGATGATTCGGGTGAAGATTTTTTGTCCCAACCCCAAATTGAGTCTAGGGTTGTATATAGTCACGATGTAAATAGGGATGATGACTATATGGGGGAGGAAATCTTGGTGGCTGAGAACGTTATTGAGTCGAATAGAGGATTCGACGGTGAGCAGAACACGGAGCTGGACATTCCTGTTGGTCTTCCCCATAGCCCAACATATGCCGAGTATAGTGCTCGTTATGATTTTGATTGACCTGAACAACCTCATAGGACCAGGGTTGAGAATGAATACCCGACGAGCAAAAATGCGGCGTGATTGATGTTGATATGCTCGCCAATTGTATAGGAATTATGAAACCCCAAAAGATGTGTTTTTCGGGCGCTGGTCCCGATGAATGAAAGCAGATCGGCCTCTCCGAGGGTTGTGTTATTGTGAATTTAGACACAATGGAAGGGTCTTGATTCCCACTTCATCCGGCTATTACTCTTTGCTTTCGTAGAATGGAACATCACCATTACACAATTTGAAGCCGAATGGGTGGCACATGATTATGAGTTTCTTAACTCGTTTCGGTAAACGGCCCGTGTACTATCCAACAGCAGCAGAACTCTCTCGATTAGTCCATTTGTCCCGACCCAAAGGTGAACATGGATGGTTGTTCATGCAGGCGAATGCCAAATGTAAGGTCATCGAGGATGTGCCGAACAAGATTACTGATTGGAAAGAGAAGTTCGGTGCGTCGTCGGGGGTGATTGGAAAAGCCCGGCCTCTGGATGTGAACCAAATGCTAGCTTAGATATCCCCTTGATTTTGGGATTTGCAAGTAAGTATTTTTGTGTTTTTGCTCTTCACCATGAACTGCTTTTAACTTATTCTCAATTTCAGGAATTCAAGCAGCAACGGACAAAGAGACCAACGACGGTTATTTCAGCAGCATCTGGCAAATCGATCTCGAGCCTTACTCGGAACGGTCAGTGAAGACGTTGAATACTGCCGATAAAAGGAAGAAGGGAGGCTTGTACGTGCCCCCTAACCATTTAGTTGCCATCAATCCAGCTGGTAAGAATTGTTTTTTATACTTGAAAATGTGTTGTACCCTTTGTTCGCGGTTTCTCTTTTTTTTTAATGAATTCTTTTGTCTACAACTTTTCCTGCCGTCACTGTTGCTATAAGCACCTCCGAGCATACTGAAATGGCTCGAACTAAGAGACTTGATGAGCTTGCTCGAATTTAAGCCGAGAGAGATGCCCAGCGAGCAAATAGAGGGGAGGCGAGCAGAGTGAGAAAGGCGAGCAGACCAGCCGTGCCTGGACCGAGTCGAGTCGGCCGAAGAGGACAACTCGTTCGGTTGAACAGGGGGCGAGCGACCAAGCTCTCTCACCAAAGATATCCAGGAGGGCACCTGACGAGCAAAATCCAATAGCTCAGACGAGCATCAATATCATTGAGGCGACCCCCACAGCTGAAGCGACCAGAATGGCTGCCTTTGTGGTCGGTCCAATCGCATAAATCGTCGAAATGGAGGTCGGTACATCTTCTCCACCTCCTGCAGGACCCCGAACCTGGACCCCTATGAGTTCCCAGCTCCGTTCTCCCAAAGACAAATCATTTTTGGGATGGGACCCTGCTCGGGTGAACAGGTACGTTTGCTCGCTTGTTGGAGTATTTCTTTGTTCCACCTAATTTGGTCGCTTAATCACATTTATTTGCTCGGGTGGACATGCGGGTTGAATAGATTGGCGCCTCTGATGCCAGAATTGAAAGATTATTACTGCTCCCCAAGTGTTCGCAATGTTCCTGGCCTTCCCGAGCATGTCCAGAAGGCGTGCGAGACCCCCATCCGAGCATGGACTACTGAGCTCGAAGAGGTCACTAAGGGTCCAACGCCTTTGGAAACCATGCGAGTTGGCCTAGTGCGCCATGGCCAATCTTTGGTTCTCCTTGAGAAAGCTTACGCCGAGTCCGCCAATCTTCATGCCAACTATGTGGCTCTTATTAAAAGTTTCTAAGATAAGGTGAACGAGCTGACCAAAACTCAGGATGAAATGAAGTTGGCTCAGGGACAAGTGTCCTCAGCTCAAGCAGAGGCTCGCAAAGCTTAAGAGGATGCTCGTCAAGCTCGGGATGATGCTCGTCAGGCGAGAGAGGAGCTAGGCCTTGCTCGGGAGGAACTGCACCGCAATTGGGAAGAGGTGGTCGGCATTAGGAGAGTTCAGGAGGAGCTGAACGTTGAGCTCCGAAAACTCCAAACAGACACTGAGGCTGTTGAATGCGAGAAAACTTTGCTCGCCCAACAACTCCTTATTGCTGAAGAGACCAACACTCGTCTGGGTCTTGAAAATTCAAAATTGCACACTGAGGAGTATGTTGATTCTATGTCGAATTTCTCTTACCATCCGTTCTGCTAGACAAACACTTACTGCCGACCAGATTGCCCCGCTCGTAGCCCATCTTGAGAAGTACCTGATCGACAACCCCCCGGATCGCAACCTTCCAATATCTGATTTGAGTGATCTGTGCGATTTCTCTAATCTTCCTGATGGGATCGAGATTTATGACCCCATTTTGGATGAGGAAGATGGTTCAGATGTAGATATTGATGACGCTATCGACCAAGCTCACCGAGCCGAGCATGGGTTCGATCAGGAGCAGAGCGAACAAAGTGGTCTTCCCGAAGACGAGCATAATGTGCTACCTGGCGAGCAGAAGAGGCACGATGATGCTGGAGGAGTTGCTCCTGAAGGGGCCGAGCAGACGAGGCAGGACTTGTTGGACACATCGCTTCCGTCCACCCCCAATAATGAATTTGTTCCTTAATTTTGCTTTTTGCTTTGCTGAACAGTTTCTTCTGAACTATTGTGTAATTTTTGTCTTTTTTTTTCTTGTTTGAACAATTTTGCTGTTGAATGGTTGAATTTGCTTGTTGAACAATTTCTTCTAACCTGATCGTGGACGATGAATTTTGTTGCTGATGAACGGTTGATGTTCGTTCTGCTTCCTAGTTTATGCCATCTTTTCTTCTGAATGAATTCGAACATGATATATGTCCTTGATCTTGTATGTTTGGTCGTTAGCGCCTGTTTTTCCGTATAAGAATTGAACAATCTGATGTGTCTGTGTTTGACTTAACTTCGGTTTATGATTGGCTTACGTTGGTGCAATCATGAAGGTTGGCTTATTTAGGTGCAACCCATCGTTTGCGATCGGCTTACGTAACTGGCGATCACTTCTGCTCTGGTCGTCTTATTTATGGTGCGACCTATGTACTCAATGCGTGCTTTGTTGCGAGCATGGTACGTTCTTTCGCCAAGCAAACACAAACTCTGCTCTGTCCGATTCTTGTTGGATTCTGGTCGTCTTATTGCGATGCGACCCGATTGGGCATATGGCCAAACAAACTAGATAAATGAATAGACACCACGCAGGATGTTTTTAATCTTTGAGGCTCTTATCCACACTTGTTAAAACTCCTTTTTTGTAGACAAGACTTGCTTACAAATTTACACTCATGTAATAACCTTATTGATGCCTTGATGTCTTTGCCTTTTGCCGGTCGAGCAGAGGTTTTCTGGTTATGTGTTCGACACCCCTTGCTCGGCTTTTGTGGTTGGTTTACTTGTCTTGAGCGAGCAGAGGTTTTCTGACCATGTGCTCGTGACCAAGCGGGCTTGTGCTCAACCTTGGTTTTTCTGTTGCGCTCACCACTACTAATAATATTTTTTCAAATTTGACGCATTCCATGAAATAGGAAAGCGGAGTTCCATCCATCGTCTCCAAATCGTATTCTCCGTTTAGCAAGCGCTCTGATATTCGGTATGGGCCTTCCCACGCACGGCCGAACACACCACTGGGGACCCCCGTTGCTCGCTTGAGGATGAGCTCACCGATTTTGAATCTGCGGATCCAAACTTTGGAGTTATAAAATTTTTCTGACCATTGTTTATACATGGCATTCTTGAGGTCGGCCTCGTATCTTTTTTCCACCAACAAGTCTGTGCTAAAGGCGAGCCCCTGGTCATTGGTATGTTCACCAAAACACATAGTTCGGTGGCTCAGGTCATTGGTATGTTTGCCAAAACACATAGTTCGGTGGCTTAGGATTTCGACTTCTGCCGGAATAACCGCTTCCGTACCAAAAGCTAAAACGAACAGAGTCTCACCCGTGGATGTTCTGAAAGTGGTGCGGTATGCCCACAAAGTTTCGGGTAATTCCTCGGCCCATCCCCCCTTAGAATCACCAAGTTTAGCCTTGAGGGTATGCTTGATGATTTTATTGACCGCTTCAACTTGTCCGTTCGACTGGGGATAGTATGGAGTGGAATAGTGTTTTTTGATTCCCCAACGAGCACAATTCTGGCGAAACACTCCTGTCGAATTGCTTGCCATTGTCCGTCACTAGCGATTGGGGTAGCTCGAAGCGGCATATGATGTTTTTCCAGACAAAATTCCACATTTTTTGTTCCGTGGCTTTCACAATGGCTTCAGCTTCTGCCCATTTTGTATAGTAATCGACGGCGACCATAGAAAATCTTACCCCCAATGTGCAAGTGGGGAAAGGGCCGATCAAGTCGATCCCCCTCTTGGAAAATGGCCATGGACTGTAGATGGAAACAAGTTCTTCTGGCGGACTATGAATAAGCGGGACATATACTTGACAATCATGACACGCGTGAGCATAGGCGAGCCAATCCTTTTTATGTGTGGGTCAAAAATACCCTTGTCTGATCGCCTTGTAGGCTAGAGCATGTCCGCCTGTATGATTCCCCCACACCCCGGAGTGAATTTGCATGAGAATTGTATGGCCTTGTTCCGGCGTTACACATTTTAACAACGGAAGAGAAAAACTTCGCTTATACAAGTGCCCGTCCAAAATGGTGTAGCGAGCAACTTGCAAACGTAGGCAAATAACTTGTGCTTTGTTCTCCGGGAGGACCCCCCTTTGTAAATAGCTTAAAAACGGGGTCATCCATGTCTCTTGTTCGACCTCTACTTGGGCGATCACAGCTCTCGGGATGGATGGCTAGTACTTTGTGACGATCACAACATCTGTTAAATTAGATACATCATCTGCGGTAGCCATTCGAGCTAAAGCGTCCGCAAATGAATTCTCCATCCTGGGGAGCTGTTTGATATATACCTGCTCAAATTGCTCGAACAATTCTTTGGCTAGTAATTAATATTGAGCCATCTGCTCGCCCCAAGCCTCATATTCGCCCAGAACCTGATAGACGATTAGCTGGGAATCCACTGATCAGAGCTTCATACTCGGCCTCATTGTTGGTGGCCGGGAAGTCGAAACGAATGGCCGTTGAGAAAGTTTGCCGAGTTGGACTAACCTTTGATCGCCGTTCGAGGTGGGTACGTGATGCCGAACTGGCCTAACTCTACAGCCCACTTTAGTAATCTTCCGGCTGTATCCGGTCGATGCAGAACTTGGCATAGCGGGAAAGTGGTAAGAACTTCGACAGAGTGGTCGAAGAAATAAGGCCGTAGTTTGTGAACACTCATAACAAGAGCGTATGCTCTGCTCGAACGAGCACAACACTGATCGCATGCTCGGAGGCGGCCAAGTACAAATATAGCTGTCTGCCCGGTACGGGTTTTGGCAAAATTTGTTCAGAGAAGCCAGACATCCCGTCAGTTTTTGAACTTGCTTCACATTTCTAGGAGCTTGCATGTCGAGCATAGCTTGGATCTTTGATGGATTCACCTCGATTCCTCGTTGGCTGACCATATGTCCGAGGAATTTTCCCGAATGAACCCCGATGCTGCATTTCTTTGGGTTTAACTTCATATTATATGCCCGGAGGATATCAAACGTCTGTGTTAGGTGGGCGAGGTGGTTTTCTTTGTTCTCGCTTTTGACCACAATGTCATCGATGTACACCTCGACCGTCCGCCCTATGTGTTCGATGAACATCTTGTTCACCAGCCTTTGATATGTTGCTCCGGCATTCTTTTACCCGAAAGGCATACGCTTCCAACTATACATGTTTTTTCCGTTGCAGAACGAGGTGCTTTCCTGATCGTCGGGATGCATAGGGATTTGATGGTACCCGGCAAAAGCATCTATGAACATCATAAGCTCATACCCCGCAATGCTATTGACTAGATAATCGATGTGAGGTACGGGAAAATTATCTTTGGGGCACGCCTTGTTTAAATCGGTAAAGTTTATGCACAACCTCCAGGTTCCGTTTGGTTTTTGGATAGCACAGGGTTTGCTAGCCATTCTGGGCATTTGAATTCCCGGATGAGCTTATTGTTGAGCAACTTTTTAACTTCGGCATCTAGAGCCGCATACTTCTCCGGATCAAACTTTCTTCGTTTCTGAATTATTGGGATTTGTGCTGGGTTGATATTGAGATGGTGGCATGCATGCTTAGGATCGATGCCGACCATGTCCTCATGTGACCAAACGAACACATCTAAATTTGTTCGGAGATACGAGATCATTTCGGTCCGAAGCGGTTCCGGGAGTTCTGAGCCGATAAAAATTTCCAAGTCTGGCCTGGCCAGGTCGGCCATGACGGACTCTAGCTGCTCAACAGGTGTTGCTTGTCTTTTCTTTTGTTTCCACCGGGGATCTATGTTCGACCCTCGGTGCTCATCTTCGACCTCCATAGGGTCGAATCCTATGCGAGGTTCTAAGTCTGGTAACCCGCGGTCAGATTGTTCTTTGGGCAGATCTACTCATGGGATCGAGGACCTGTCTGGTCGCCCCGGGCTCCGTGCTCGCCCGGGGAGTTATGTTCGCCCGGAACGATGTATTCGCTCGTTGGCTTAAATCTCTGACTTCCCATATTGGTTCTACCATGCTGACAATATTTTATGTTTCTGGTACGCACGATAGTAAGCAATCTCGAGCTTTTTTCTGATCGTCCTTTATGCTGCCCGTTCCATCAAGAGTAGGAAATTTAAGACAATAGTAGTAAGTCGAACAAGCTGCCTTAAATTCGTGGATGAACGGGCGACCTAAGAACCCGTTATAGGTAGATGGAGCATCGACGATTACAAAATCTATCATTCTAGTTCGTCGGATCTCTGGATTTAAAATTGACTCTAGCTCGACTCCTAACCTGATCAGTCCATAGGGCCGGGTTATAGATTCCCCGAAACCCATGATGGTGTGATCACATGGTTCTATATGCATACTTAGGTCCCCCACTTGCTTCTCCATTTGGTGCAGAATGTTTATGAACATAATGTTCGCATATGCTCCGGTGTCGACCAGGAGGCGATGCACCTTCAAACCGAGAAGACGAGCGCTGATGGTTAGAGAGTCATTGTGGGGGGTGATTATGCCATCGAGATCATCTTCCGAGAACATGATTCGGTGAAAGGGTGGCTTGCTAGCTGATGTGCTCGCCACATTCACCTGATGGGTGTCCTGCATGGCGCGCATCTCCATCTTCTTTCGTCTGTTTGATAGGGAAGGCACTTGATAGCAACCCCCACCCAGGGCCATGGTTCGGACGGATCATGTTAATTTCTTGCCCCTCCCTACCTTTGTTCGTGGTTGGGGCCCCTTTCTTGGGTAAGTCCAGTTGTCGGTGGAATTCCTCCTGATCGCTGTCGGACACCTCTCCCGCCTTACGCTTTCTCTTCTGATCGCCCGACCTTTCACGCCAGGTTTCTCTGTTCGCCGACTTCTTAATATATTGGGCAAGGCGATTTTCCTCATATAATTTCCAGAGCTGTCGCATGAGGTTGCGGCACTCGTCTATATTGTGCCCGATAAACTCATGGAACGAGCAGAACATGGAAGGATTTAGATGAGTTTTATCCCTGAAAATACGTCGGGGTTTTTTCAACATATCACGATCCTTGATCTGATTATATACTGTCTCGGCCGAGACCCCGAGAATACTCTGAAGCTCATGTGCTTCGGCCCCTGCTTCAAATGGTTTGAAAGATCTTGGGGGTTTGTACCCCCCTTCGCCTATTGGTTTCTTTTCGTCGATCACCTTCCTGGTCGCCACCTCTTGCTTCGCTTTCGCGATCGGGCGAAAGGTGTCTTACATCGTTATAATCTTGGCTGCTCGCTCACGGAATTCGGCATATATGTTTGGCCATTCTTGATGCATGGCCTTCCACATGTCCGAATTCAGGATCAGGCCTCCGACCACCATGAGGATCTTGGCATCCTCTTCGACGGGAGCCCCATCATATAAACATTTATCAAACCTTTCCACATATGCCCGATCTGACTCTCCCTTGAGTTGGGAAAAATGTGCTAACCGTTGCTTCGGGGCCTGGCGAGCACACATAGATGAGAAATGGGACATGAATTTTTGTCCCAACTGGGCGAAAGACGTGATGGACGCGGCGGGCAGAGTAGAAAACCACCTATGTGCTCGATCACCCAAAGTTATGGGGAATGATAAGATCTTTGCGTTCATCGATGGCACCCATTGCGATCATATATAATCGAATATTTCTTTGAGGTGAACATGTGGGTCAGACTCAGCATCGAACATAGGGATTGGTGGTCGGTTTTTTACCATTTTTTCTAGTACTTCGACTGCCATGATCGCCGGTGTTAGTGGCGAGCACGACATTGTGCTCGCCCGAGGGAGTCCTTTCGTTGCGGCCAGGTCGGCCTGTAAGCCCTTGATTGCTTTCTGCATTTCTGCAAATTTCGTGGAATTGACAGACTTGGATCGGGGTTGTGTCCCATCATGAGGACCCGGGGGGTCATGCTCGTGATGGGGCAGTCCCCCTTTCCATGTTCGTCCTTGACTACCCAATCGATGATGGATAAACAATTTAGTTCCAGCCGATTTTTGTTTTTTCTGCTGTCTTTCGGGATGCGGGCGATCATGAGGAGCTGAAAGAGCTGGCATGTTCGTTGGTTGTTCCTTCCATGGATCCCGACTCCTATGATCGCCGATTCGATCTTTAACAGAGAGCCTCAAACTGTTGGGATTATACTGAAAAGTATGCTTTTTACTTTGTATAATCGAAACTGAATTTTCAGACTTATTTACTGAAATAAATTGTTTATCACTGATGCTTTAAATATGATTGAATGTTACATATATTTCTTGCATGATAACGTTTCAATAATTAAATGCGTGTTACATCAGTAGTTAATTTAGTGATACCAGATCACAGAAGATTAAATTAACAGTCCCTTGTAATTAAAAGTACGTCATTCACGACCTAGATGGAAATGAACAACCATCGCGAAAGGTTGAGGTGTAAGGCTCAGATTGGTTTGTCTTGACCAAGAGATTACACTAGTGCATGACTGATGCACCGAATAGGACCTAGAGGAGGATAAATTCTTGTAATCGAACAAGGAAGAATTAGACCTCGATTGGTTCGTTGTTTCTTAACCTTCGTCCCTTAAATAGGATCACGTGGGATTGGTAACTATTGCTTTGACTTATCATGGGTAGCTTAATCGGAGAGATTCAATACTTTTTATCTTGAGCAATATTATTGGTCACATGTGATTGCTAAGATTTAATAAGAAGAATCGTGGTGCAAATACGCTTGCTTGATTTGCCCCTTGGGAGGTTCATAAGTTTTATCATACCAAATCTTGCAAGTGGAATTAGTTTCCGGTATGAATAATAATGTTGAACCGTTCCTCGACCAAGGACAAAAGATATTAATTAACGGAAAGCTATTTCAGTGGCTTGAATTAATTGATGGGCTAGATAATCTTAAACACGGGAAATAATGACCGGGAGCCATATTGACTGTAATATGGGTTAAGATGGATAGTGCAATATTAATTATGTAGTGGGATTAATTAATATTTATGGGCTTGAATTATATTGTGGCTCAATATTAGATATTCAAGATCCATTAGAAGGTCCAATCTTAATTCTCCTAAAGGCCCCCTGAGTAGCCCAACAAATAGTCCAATAACTGAAAAGGTGATTAAAATAAAATAAATATTGTTGCTTAATTTTCCAACCAAAATTTTCGAAATTTATAGATATGTTGGGAGAAAGATTTTCTTTGAATTTTGTTATGGAATGAAGATATGTATTCTTGGAATACAAGATTATCTCATTAAATTCAAGAAATCTCCCACTAGCTTATCTATATAGAAATTTTCGAAAAATAGAAAATATAATGGGCAAGAAAGATTTTCTTGATTTTCTTGAAAAGATATTATGGAAGATATGTATTTCTTGAAATACAAGAATATCTCATAAGTTCAAGAAGATCCAAATCTTGGATTCTTGCACATGTTATTTTCGAAAAATCCATATTATAGAGGAGGTGGGATTTTTGTGGAATATTTTAATTATGGGAAAAAGAATATAAGGGATATATTCAAGATTTCTTGGTGACCAAGAAAAGTCTTTTCCCACATTGATATTTCACTAAAATTTCGACCACTCCCTCTCCTATAAATAGGGGATGATTAGTTCATTCCCAAGTACAATTCCATGTGCTGGAAATATTAGCAAATCCACAAAGGTGGTGCAACAAAGTTTATTTTTTCCTTTTGTTAATTGTTCGACGAGTGTCCTTCCACCGGATAGTTGAGCAAGGGCTAAGGGAATACTTGGGAAGTCCTTTTGGTTAGTCCGTCCGACCAAAGCCACTGTCATCCCGAGAGATACGTTCACGTAAACCCGTAGATTCCGCATGCGTAGGTTTTACATGGCTTTTTATATGCATAATATGTTGTTGCAATTATTATTTGAATTAATATAGGATTAATTCATGCTAGTAATAATTAATGAATTAAATTTGTATTTAAATATTCACCCCGAATAGATCTGTGCAACTCATTCCCCAACACAAACGTCCAAACACCGATTGTCTAGACCTTTGAGGCTGCTCGTCATCCGACATATCAACTGCCTTTTTGTCGGCCCGCTTCCGCACAACTTTCATCTTAACTTGCTCGCTATCAGGTGTATGCGAGCGTCGATCATCATCATCTTGAACTTTCAACTTGGCCAACTCCTTTTCGGCCCTCTCTTTCTGTGCTCGCAACAAGAAAGTGATGGCCTTTGTTGTGGCCGCCGGATCGTTGGCGATATCTTCAAGATTGATGGTTTCCGCGGTCTGATTTTTGTGAGGCTGATGCTGAGCCTCTTTCTGAGCGTGAGGTCGGCTCTGTCCTCACCTCTCTGTCTGAGTATTCCTAGATTGAGGCATTATATTTCTTTTTTCTGCCTCGGCTATCTACTGGATTGTGTATGGGTTGGTTTTTTCTACCCTCCTTCTAGCGCCAATTGTTGCGAGTCATTTTTTATGGAGAATATTATGTGGCTAATTTAATAAAAACTCACAAACAAAATAAGTACATGTACGATATACGGTAAATGACACGAAATTGTTGACCCAGTTCGTCAGTAAATGATTACTCTGGGGGCATTCCAAGCCAGTGATGTCATATTGCGAGGTTTACATATACAATACACAATACTTCTCATGGATAAAACTTCTATGAAAGAAGATGAATTGGAGAGTAAGTGTGTGAGTGATAGGGATTTTTCTGGGTATGGATGATTTCTGAACCACTCAGGGAAATTTTTTGTGAACCTGTCTCTTGTTCTTTTTTCTTCTATTTATAGTACTTTGACAAGCATGAGCTGATTTGGCTAGCATGAGCTGGAGACTTTGTGTCTTGCAAGAACTCATGTGATGCTGCCACGTTTTCAACTTCGTCTTCCTGGTTGACCTTTGCATTTACTTGTTTATAAGGCACTCTTTTTGTCTTCCAAATCAATCTTTTGCTCGACTGATTGCCCTGTTCGCCCCTTTGACCATATCAATATTATACCGGAACACTGTCTTCATCGAGCATATCTGAGCCTTCAGGTTATCTGAGCCTTTAGGTTATCTGAGCCTTCAGGTTACTCAGACTTACTGAGTTCAGCTCTTCTGAATTCAGACATCCTGACCCTCAGGTCACTTGACTCAGGCTATCTGATTTCTTCTTGCCTGATCTGATCAGCTCGACTGATCAGATCAATCATATCTTCAGGATCATCTCAGGATAGCATCAGGTCATCATGCCAGATTTGGCGAGCTGCGAGCATACTTGCTTGGTCGGCAAGTGGCGAGCATACTCGCTTGGTCAGCAAGTTGGCGAGCAAACCTGTTTGGTTGGCAAGCTGGCGAACAAACTTGTTTGGTCGGCAAGCTGGCGAGTACACTTGTCCATCGAACATGGTTATTTTAATAGTTGATTAATACACGTGTCCCTCTGACGTGTATAAATTAATCGAGCAATTGTATCGAACACAACAAATGTATTAGTTGTGATAACTCAAAGCTACAATTTATATTAAAAAAAGATTTTAGTGATGATATTAAAGGATAATTTATATAAAAAAGGAGTAACTGTCGTGAAAAGTAGAAGATATAATTTATCATTTTTTTTATATTGTGATAATTGAACAATTAAATATGAATCTATTTATTAAATATGGATTCAATTTCACGGCGAACAAGTTTAAAAATAAATCGACTAAGAATTTAATAGTATAAAAAAAAGTTTTGCCTTCTTCCACTTTTTTACTAATCAGTGTTTTCAAAATTAGGTTGAACCGGGAACCGGTCATAAAGCCGGTTCAATTACCCTAAAAAAACCGTTTTTACGGTTGAACCAGAAAAAACTGGCCAGAACCGGGAAAATCGGTTTTTTTTTTTAAACATAATCTTAATTTCTGTCATTCTTATTTTAAATTTTAGTATTTTAAATTGTATTGTATGATATTGTTTATGATTTTATTGTGTTTATTTCCAATATGAAACTTATAAATTATAATTTTAAAGTTTATAAGTGCATATTTATTTTATTTTTAATATAATATACGAAATATTTTTTAAAATTAGATAGAGATCATTTTAATGGTTGGATCGCCTGTTCGACTGGTCCAATAGGTTGAACTGTGAACCGATGTTTTGTCCGATTTGATTAGTGGTCCGATTATGAAAAAAATGTTACTAATTTTAGCCTTCAAACTTTTTACATATTGCTCATCTTTCTTCTTATTCCAAAAACATGTACATCACACATTGCCTTCATTTACACCACCTTAAAAATTAGAGCATCCGGGTCAGAAAAATATAAGTGGAGATTGCGAAATTTAAACCACCCATGTCCTTTCTCACACAGATTTGGTCCCACTCCTTCCAATTAATACCCTTTCTAATATTGCTATATACTACCATCCCATCAGAAATAATTCATCATCCTGTGCAATCCAAGAGTCATGCTAAATACACACTTTGGACTAGTGGAGGTGATGGTTGATGTACGAGGTTTGTGCCGTGTCGCGCCCGCCATGCGATGGGAGAGTGGCGTGTCGCGCCCGCCATACGACAGGATAAGCCCATGTCGCACCCACCATGCGACACAAATATCGTTGTCGCGCGTTGACCGCGATATGAGAAGCCTGTGTCGCGCAGGTTGGGCGACACGGGTGCGACAATTTTTTTTTTAAATTTCTGTTTTATTAAATTAGAATTAAGTTATAATTATAATTATTTATTTAACTAAATGTATTAATTAATATTATTTGTGTTGTAGGATAATAGAGATGATCGTTTGTTGACACAGTTCGTCGAGAACGACTACATCTGGGGTCGTACCAAGCCAGGAGATTTCACTATTTCATCATCCGATTATTCTATACAAGAGATCCCTTTATATAAGGTGTACAAAGAATATAATAAATGTTTAATTTATTTCTCTATTTATTACACTTAATGAAGGTTCTAATTTATCTCTCAATCAGTTAAAGTTGATGAAGGCACATAATGTGTTTTTCCTTCAACAATTTGATTAATTTAAAAGTATTAATTATTTAGTTATAAAGAATTAGTTCTTTCATTGAAATGTATTATCGTTGTTTGGTCATAAAGTATTATTTCATTAACTGAAAAGTGTTAGTTATTTGTTATCAACAATACTAGTGTAAACCCCGCGTATTACGCGGGATTGAATATAAATTCGATATAATTATTTTAAATTAATATCTCAAAATTTATTTAAGTTTTAAAATTTAATTATACACATTATATATTTTTTGAAAACATTTGCATAATATACAATTTTCTTCTACCATGCATATAAACACACTAATAAGATTATATTTTAGAAAATAATTGAAACTATTTATTGAAGAAAAAATGACCAATATCTTAGATGAACAAGTATAAAACATAATTGAAAACCGTTATTTAAGATTAGTAATGTTATTATAGAGGTGATATAACTAATACATTTTGGCAAATGTAAATTTGAAAATGTTGAGTTTAACTAATACATGTACTAATGAGTCAAGTATCAAAGAGATTGTTCACTCTGCAAACCTCATCCTCATAACATTAATTAATGGCATCCGATATCAACAATAAAAAACATGAAGTTCAACCCCTAACAATAAGGTGTCATGCAAAAGGCTCCCAAAAGCCCTCTCCCTAGTTTAGTTAAAAAAATTTGAAAAAAGATGAATCTGTCAAGAGTGTAGTAAATTAAAAAGGACATATAGAAGTTACACTTACACATACACCATCAGATTCTCAGATTATGAATTAGCTAAATTAAAAGCTTTTATGATTGTGTACTACTCAAATTAATTAACCACTTGAAATGTAATTGGCAAATTGAAACACAAAAAAGTAAGCAATTTGCATTGATGGATTACATAACAATTTCATAAGAATATTTTTCACAGGTGAACTTATTCAACCTATATACGTCTAACATTCAAAGGGATTGACTATATTTTTCAGTTTCATTCTAGGATATTAAAAGAAAGTAAGGTCACATTCCAAGGATTAAACTCTAGAAATTAAACTAAGCAGTATAAGACTTCTATCGACTGTCATACGTACGAAGACTCACTCCACACGTGTCTGTTGGAAATACCTAATTTATTGGACTTTCAATGTCAAATTAAATGTGTATAGTTGTCTTATGGAAGCATGAATTAAAGTGATTCACTACAGCTTAATTTATGAGCTTATATGAGCGTTAAAATAATTATGTGATTTATATATGTAGATATCACTAAGTGGTTTTCAACTTATTGAGAAAGCAAACTGAAAATATAGGAAATTTTTTCTATAAGTTAGGATTTTGTGAAATTAAAGCATTGTATTTGTATTTGATTTAATTTCTAACAGTGGCCATATTTACAGAAAAAATGGGGAAAAGAATTAGCGCTTCCCGTGCTATACAGAGGAAATATACATCCTACAAATTAAAAAGTTATGTTATTTGGCATTTATTTAATTACTTGTCATTTAAACAATACGTGAGATATTAACATTTGTAATTATACATTTTGGACTATAATAAAAAGGTAAATATAAACAAACCTTAATTTTTACCTATGAATTCTCGAAAAGGCAAAAGGCCGTAAGATCTTTGTACCGTCACTTGCAAATTTGTACTGAAACTTCCTAAAGCTTTGCATATAATATCAACAACAATATTTATATAATTAAATGCGGTGAAAAGAAGAATGACGAAAAGGCGAAGTAATGAAAGGGAAAATAATAAAATGGATAAGAATGGAGATAGTTTTTTAACATAAAAAAATTTAATTATTAGAAGATTTGAAATTTGAAATAGATGTGGTTTCAAAAAAGTAGGTGGAATCACGTTCACAACAGTTTTATTAGATTAAAAATTTAATAAAAAATGTGGAATTTGGAGAAAATTAGAATTTGAAATAGTGAGATCTCTTGTGAGCCACGTAGGATTAGAAAGATTGGTAAATAGATATAAGGGGGATTAGTTCATCAATTGAAAAGTATTAGTTCATTCATTGAAAAGAATTAGTTAGTTGGTTATAAAGTATTAGTTCATTAATTGAAAAGTATTAGTTCAATTATCAATTTAAACATGAAAATTTAAAATATTATTCACATTATATGAAAAAAAAAAAATATACACATTACATAATTTCAATCCGAGAATGGGCTGCGACGTGATGCTAAAAAAAATGTATTAAATATTAAAAAAATGTATAATATTTGTCTTTCTCGTTATTTCTAGACCTATAATTATACTCACGTTGTGTTGCATCCGATTCGTGTAATGTACGATATAACTCCATCCTGTTTTCAAATTCTAAATGTATACCATTTATAGAAGGGTCATGTCCGCGTTCCCAGTATGCATATATAAACGGTACTGGATGCTCGTCGGTTGTCATATGCAACTGAAATTACAGTTAAAAAATTATAATTATAATTAAATAAAATACATAAATAAAAATTTATAAAATAACATTAATACAATTTTTTCTTACCAATATCCAATGAGAATTGTTGTGCACGCTCCCTAAGACCAATTTGAGGGTCGGAAGTCCTCGATATTCATCTGTTATTACGGGAAGGCAAAAATGTCCGCCATGTTCACTAATGACATTACGAAAACGTTATATGTGGTTGCAACCAGGTATCCATGTTCAGGTAATGAAAACCATTTATCAATTGTGGCATAACCGCGAAAGTGATTAAGTGAGTTTTCCAACTCTGACATGGTTGTGTAACCACGTATAACGTTTTCGTATAAATCGCGTCTTATTTACAGATCTTTAAAAAGATCCATTCGTACCGTCGGCCAGTGGTCCTCGCTTCCGTAGATTGCGAGTGCAACAACTCTAAATCCGCAGTTCCCATCTCCAATTACATCATTGTATGAATGAATATAATTTCTAATATATGGAGGAAAATCGTTCTCTACCGGAGAGTTAAAAATCTGTATTGGATAGTTAATATTCGTTTAAAAATTGGGTGGCCTACTTGAACTAGCGGTACTGTTGCGATGCGGGACATCAGAAGGTGGGGGCCTATTGGGCTTTGAAGTTGGAGTTTTGGGGGAATTTGTGTAGGTATGCCCCAGATTTTGAGAAAATCTGTTCCGAGTCTCTTCAGAAAAACTCATCGTACATCTTTCTGATGTGCTATGTCTACGATCAGCTTCAGGTGGAATATCCTGGTGCGCATTAGTTGCCACCACTCTCCCCTTACCCTTTTTTTGAGTAGACTTCTTGAATCCCACACCTTTCATCATTCTCTCATACCAAGAAGGTTGACGATCACTGTCTTTAGTCTTCTGCGTCGACTTATTTTTTTTTTCAACCTTCGGTGGAAGAATGTCTTCCGTGTCATCATCGAATAATTTTCTCCTAGTCTTACCACCACCGTCATCATCTGTTCCGGTGGTAGGTATACTAGAAAAATCTATATCCAATGTTTTCCAAAATGAGTCTATACAATTTAAAGGTATTTGAAAGTTGTTTTCAAAGTACCTTGTAAACTTGCATTGACACGGAAGACCATGTGTTCTTCTGAGATAGCAACCGCAATTTTTTGGACCTAGTTTCCTCTGCACTTCTTCGACAATGAGATCGAATGCCTTAGGCGTGATATTGCGCACTAGTTGGCTGAAGAATTCGTTCTCTAGCATATCAGTCCTTGTCTTGTGGCCGCTAAATCTCGATTGCTTTTTTATCTCACATATTTGCAACTCCATTACCTGGTGAAGCTTTTTGAAGATCATGTCAAAGTGTTTCTTGTCGCCATCTAAGTTTTTTTTCACCCTATGGTGTTCTTGTTCAACCCTACAAATATTTTACATGTCTCAAAACGTCGTTCCAATAGTTTTAGTTATGATAATAGTGTAATAGTGTAATAGTTGTCATAAAAAGTATTAATTTTGTACGGTTACCTGTTCGTGGTGTAGTTTCCATAGTGCAGACAATGATCGAGATACATCCCTAAAATTCTCATTTTATGTGGCCTAAGCCACATATTTTCGCAATGCGAAATTAGATCGCCCAATTTGTCGTACTTCTTCTTTATGTAATCCCACCTAATTTTCCATTCTTCAGGTGTGCCCGCCTGGATTGCATAATTCCACTGTAATTTAAAATTATCAGCAAACTTTTTGTTTAATCCCTTTTCTACTAGAACTAGAGCCCGGACATAAACAACTTGCTCTATGTGGCACTTGCATAAATGTGCTTGAGAATTTGGAAAAACCACATCAACAACATTCATCATCACGAAAGCCCTGTCCGTAACAACGACATTTGGTAGGTCACTCTTGTATAATCCCCGAATAAATCGTAGGATATATTCGAAGTGTTCCTGCGTTTCACGGATCATATATGCATATGCAATGGTGAACGTCTTGTGAGTGCTTGTTGCCCCAACTGCCTCAAGTAAAGGTATACCGTACATGTTCGTGTTGTATGTTGTGTCAATGATTAATACTTGCGGATAAGTGTTGACCATTACAACCGAACATGGGTGACTGAAAACTATATCTTCTAGTTCGTAATCAGCATCCGTCCTATAGTCGTACCTATATTTTTATATAAACAGATCAAATATAATACAATCAAAATATGAATACTATTATTTAGGTAACAAAAAATAGGATTTCAAATTAATGAGGAAATGTAATTGACTGATGAAGTTTTATAAAACAATCTTAAAAACTTTGCTAGTATTTATACCTGCAATTCATCTTTCGCAGTAGGTGTATGAAGTTTTGTGTTGAGGTGAGCTCCTCACGGCTTTCTCTCCTTATATTTTGCTGTGTATTGTACACTCTCTTTGAGTCCGTACTATTGTTGAAATCGATTGTCTTTAAATATCCCAAAATGTTGCTCGAACTGACATTCATTGAATCTAGCAGTTGTACATGTTTGTACTGTTCGGGGGTTATTTGACCAATTCTGGAACCCTCAGCACATTTTGGAAATCGATGATTGTGTGTCCCCTCCAAAACATTAATTTTCCACATATCACGGTCGGGATCAGAAAGCCAAGCAACTAAACAAAAAGGACAAGAATTTTTTGCGGTTTTGGTATTTCGCTCATTCGTGGTTTTTTTAGGTTTATAGGTGTTGTACTCACTACATATATACCTTAATGTTGTTGTATTAGAATTACGAATGGACAATGTGATGTTTCTCATATCAACAACACTCTTAACATAAAAAACAACTCCGTCTTTTCCTATTAACCCATCACCAGGAGCAATAAAATCAACAGTGACATCTTCGGACACATAATCAGCATCATAATAAGAACTCATTTTATGTAATATTGTTGGTCCCGGTGCAAACGAGTCTTACACGTGTATGGGGGATACACGTGTTCAATGATTTTAAAACTTTTCTTCACTGAGGTCAGATTGGGTCAGGTTGTCATGATGATTTATACGAGAAGCACTGGATCGCCTCGAGTCAAAGTCTACCGAGACGGTGATCCCGAAGTTGCTTTGAAGCCTCAGATAATCCCAACTGAGCCTGAGTTTTCAGAGATCCTGAGCTTGCTTGAATAGCTACTCAGATGTGCGGAATGGTTGGCCCTAAGTTTATACTCGTTTTAAGCTTTGCTGAAAACCTTCCTTTTAATGAAACAAATGATTAAAAATTTGTGATCAGTTAGATGCAAGTTCAGTGGATTGGTTCCAACTGAATATCAGTGAAAATATGCTTTCAGTTAAAGATATGCAACAGATATTCAATGCAGTACAAAAAGCAAATAACACAGCAAGTTATAGTGGTTCAGAGACTCAAGCTCCTACGTCCACTCTCTCTGACCTTCAGAGAAATTCCTTAACCACTTCCTAAGGTTTTCTGACTACCTCAATGTAGTTTACTAACCTTTCTATTTTGAGCTTTCTGACTACCTCTGTAGTTTACTTACTCAAAACACACACAAGCTTTCTGACTATCCAAGATAGTTTACTCACTTCTTCTCTAGAGTTTTCTGACTACCTCAATGTAGTTTACTAACTCTTTACAACTCCAACTCACAAACAATCACACTCAAACTACCTTACAAAGGGTTTGGGGTTTCTTGGTTGGTTTCCAACTAGGATGAGATATCCTTTACAATAAGTACAATGCAAAGGCTAGGACATCTCTACTAAACTTTGGATATATCTTATCAAATCTAGGCTTAGTGAATGAACTCTCTTCAATGTAAAGCACTTGGGAAATTCTTGGGTTTTCGAGTGCTTCAACTTGCAATAATAAGTTTGAGCTCTTGATTTGCTTACAAATTTCCCGTAACCTTCAATGTAGAGGATCACAAGTATTTATAGGCAGTCAACAAGGTCACTCTTGAAAACTATCCGTTGGAAGAGATAGCTTCATGAGTTTCCTCTTATGGTGTGTAATGAACGGTTATTTTTAGGATTTGAAACTCCCTTGCATGTTTTAGGCAATATGCTTTTCATGCAGTCGGTCACCACTTTTTTGCGATGCGGAACATAGTACTCTTGACATGCTCAATTGACTGTCAACTTTTCAAAGTGTCGATAAAAATCTGATCTTTGTCTTCTTCTGATTGGCTCTTGTCTTCAGTAAATGTAGACAAACATAACGACTCTTTTTGGTCAATATCTCTGAGTGATATAACCTTAACAACACTTAGTTTTAGTTCCTTTTGTCTACATGTGAATGTCTTGGGCAATATCTATTTTTCTGTGTATTAGCGTTTTTTCTCGATTTTGTATCCTTGGATAGATATTATTGATTGCCTCGGAACATTGAGGTTATCTTGAGCATTGATGATGCGAGTCTTGATAACTCTTGTGTCTTGATATCTTCTTTGTCTTGATATCTTGATCTTGATCTTGATTCTTGAGTCTTGAGAGATATCTTGATTGATATCTTGAGTCTTCATCTTGAGTCTTGATTTCTCGATTTCATCTTGAGTCTTGATTTCGATTTCATCTTTGAGACTTGATTTCTCGATTTCATCTTTGAGTCTTGATTTCTCGATTTTCATCTTTGAAACTTGATTTCTTGATCTCATCTTGAGTCTTGATTTCTCGATTTCATCTTGAAACATCAGTTTCTCAATTTCATCTTTGAAACTTGGTTTCTTGATTTCATCTTGAACCTTGAAAACGGAGTAAACTTCTCGAGTCTTCAGAATCTAACCTGATCTATATCTGCTGACTATACATGGTGCAGATAACATCCTGAACACTCTAAAACTGAATCCTGACTCAACTATCAAGATTATCCTGAACATGTCATACTCAGGGGTTTTGAGATCTAATCAAAATCTTCTTTATTAAATTCATCTCCCAACAATTTCCCCCTTTTTTGATGATGCCAAAACCATCTTGTTACAAGAATACTTAACCTATACTCAGGTTTCAGTTTTTCCTATTACAATACAAGAATGATAAATCTCCCAACAATTTTCACAATAATTCTCCTAACAATTTCACAACACAACATAAGGCATATCAAATATAAAGACATGTAAAAAGATAATGAGATATTATCTTTGAGCATAAAGATAAAGTTCCATTGATTGTATGATAACAGTTACAGATTACAATGAACTTATCAAAAGTAAAGACAAAAACAAAAGAATTACAAAGAGTCTTCAGTCTTCAGCAATCTTCAGCTTGAGTTCTTCAATCTTCTTCAACCTCATCCTCAGGCACCTCCAGGTTGAACATCCCATAATATCTCTTTTTCATCTCATCTATTTCTTTGATGATATCTGGGTTGTTTCCTGTCAGGCCTAACTGGATGACATATTGAGCAATTTCCTGAGAGATGGCTGTCTCATTCACCAAGCCATCCTCTAGCCTAGGAGCAGGGTATGTGTATGGTCCAGGGGCAGTGATCTGAACATTACCTTTATCCGCAAGATTAATCCAACTCTGTAAGTACTTTGGATAGAAGGTCAACAGATAGTCAATGAAGGCTTCATTTGAATCTGAGCTTGTCCCCCTCCATTCTCTCAGAACTTCATAGTAAAACCAGAAGGTTCTTTTTATCTCTTCCCAAGCATCATTGAATTGGATTGGCATCCACTTATCAATGTGCGGCCACTTCTGAGTTTTAGCTGTCCCTCTCCTTTTGTTCAGGAACTTTTTGAAACCACTTCTGCGCTTCTGCTCTTCTTCTTTCTTTTTCCTTATCAAAGGAACTCCTGAAACTGAAGCAACAGTTTTCTTTGCTTGTTCCACCTGAAGTGATCTCATAGCTTTCCTAGTGTTGAAGACTTCCTTCTCAGCTTCCTCTTCAGACTCTTCAAAGTTCATGATCAGCTTTCTTTGTGTAGCCTTAGAAGCTTTAGCTCTTTTTCTCTCAGAATCAACAAACGCCACAGCCTTTCTCTTGATTGGTTGTTCAACACCGGCTTGGCTTGTTTCCACCCTTCTTCTACCACTCAGTTTTTCAGCAATGACTTCTTGCATTGTTTCCTCAGAAACATGAGTGTAGATAGGCTTTTCCACTTGCTTGGACTTGAGCTTTTCAGTGGCTTCAACTTCCTTTAAGGCTTCTGCAACATTTTTCTTTTCAGCCTCTTTGTCTGCCTTCCTCTTCAAGGTGTGTGCCAATAATTCCTTTAGCTCGGCTCCTGGCCTTTCCCCCTTCTTGGCACCATACCTTGGAAGAAGTTGGGATAGTGCAGTGTCCATGATATTGTTCTTTGCTGGCACTCCGCACTTCTCCAGCCAACTGGTCATGCTCTTCCTCCAGCCTCATCAAGTGATTCTTAGCCTTCAATTTTTCAGATTTGCTCTATACACCTGGATCCAACATCCCTAATTCAACTGATAGTTCCTGAAATCTTGATTCAGCCAAAGGTTTAGTCAAGATATCAGCTCTCTGTTTATCAGTACGAATCTTCTCCATCCTGATGTCTTTCTTCTCAACATGATCTCTGATGAAGTGATGTCTGATATCCACATGCTTACATCTGGTGTGCAATACAGGATTTTATGAAATAGCAATAACACTATTATTATCATAAAATATAGGTACTTCATTGGCTATAATCTTATAATCCCTCAATTGTTGTCTGAGCCAAAGAATCTGTGCACATCAGCTTCCTGCAGCCATGTATTCAGCTTCAGTAGTACTGGTTGCTACTGAGGTCTGTTTCTTTGAAAACCAAGATATCAGCTTACTTCCAAGAAATTGACAAGTTCCTGTGGTAGATTTCCTGTCAATTCTGCATCCACCATAATCAGCATCTGAATAACCAGTTAATTCAAGGTTATCATCAGCTGGATACCACAATCCTCTATTCACAGTGCCCTTAAGATATTTCAGTATCTTTTTGGCAGCCTCCATGTGACTAGCCTTAGGATTATCTTGGTATCTTGCACATATCCCAACAGCAAATGTTATATCAGGCCTACTTGCTGTGAGATATAGCAATGATCCAATGATCCCTCTCTAATCAGTGTGACTTACTGATTTGCCTTCAGGATCAGGATCCATCTTGTAGTTAGTATTCATGGGAATTCTAACTGCATTGCAATTCTGTACACCATACTTTGCAATCAGATCTCTGGTGTACTTTGCTTGGTTGATGAAAATTCCTTCCTTTGATTGTTTCACCTGAAGTCCAAGAAAGAAATTCATCTCCCCCATCATTGACATCTCAAACTTTCCTTTCATCAGTGTAGAAAACTTTTCACACAACTGATGATTTGGAGATCCAAATATGATGTCATCTACATAAATCTGAACAAGTAAGATATCTTTCCTATCTTCTATCCTGAACATGGTCCTATCAACAGTTCCTTTGATAAAACCATGGTCAGTAAGAAACTGAGAAAGGGTATCATACCATGCTCTGGGTGCTTGCTTAAGACCATACAAGGCTTTTTTGAGCCTGTAAACTTGGTCATTCTGTCTGAAACCAGGAGGTTGTTCCACATAAACCTCTTCCTTAAGCACACCATTTAAAAATGCACTTTTCACATCCATCTGATAGACTGTGAATTTCATGTGGGCAGCATATGCAAGAAACAATCTGATGGCTTCTAGTCTTGCAACAGGTGCAAAGGTTTCATCATAATCCAAGCATTCTTCTTGGGAATAACCTTGTGCAACTAGCCTTGCCTTGTTTCTTACAATGTTTTTGTTCTCATCTCTCTTATTCTTGAACACCCACTTGGTTCCAATCACATTGTGCTTCTTAGGCCTATCCACTAGCTCCCAAACTTCATTCCTTGAGAATTGATTCAACTCTTCTTGCATAGCAGTAATCCAAAATGAATCATGTAGAGCTTCTTCAATCTCAGTAGGTTCTTTCTCAGATAGGAAGCAGCAGAATAGTGCACTTTCACCATGGAACCTTCTTGTTTTGACACCATCAGTTAGATCACCCACAATCCGACTTGTAGGATGACTATCTAACCATCTTCTTCTGGATGTTCCCCCTTCAATAGTATCCTCAACATTAGAAATGTTAGGTTCAGACAGTTCATTAAATTCAGGGAACAACAGAAAAGGAGAAAAGGAATCATCTTCCTCAGGGGAAATTCCATTCAGAACATTGTCAGAGACATTTGTTCCCCTTTGGTTGATAGATTCAGAAATTGCCCCAGCTGTGACCACATCTTCATTGGCATCACATACCTGAGTTTGAACTGGTGTCTGTTCAGATTGGTCTGCTTTGGTGTGTTGGCTTTCCTTCAGTGGAGAATTTCCATCCTGAGTCTCACCATCCTGAGTATTTCCATCCCGAACTTCTTTGTCTGAGTCTGAATCACTCCATTCATAGAAAGTGACTGACTTCTTCTTTTCAGGTTCAGATGATGTTTTGTTATTCTTTTTCAGGCTAAGTCTGGTGATTCTCTTGGTCAGTTCTCCTGAATCATGTTCCTGTTTCTTCTGAACACAAGTAGATTCATCAAAAACAACATGAGGTGTTTCTTCCACAATAAGAGTCCTACAGTTGTAAACTCTGAAGGCTTTACTGACTTCAAAATATCCTAAGAATATCCCTTCATCAGCTTTGCTATCAAAAGTTTTCAACTGATCTTTACCATTATTGTATATGAAACACTTGCAACCAAACACACGAAAGAAAGAAACAAGAGGCTTCCTTTCATTCCAAAGCTCGTATGGAGTTTTTCCTTGACTCTTGGTCAATATGGATCTGTTCTGAGAATAGCATGCAGTGTTGACAGCTTCAGCCCAAAATCTTTTAGGAATATCAGCTTCAGCTATCATTGTCCTTGCAGCTTCTTTCAAAGTCCTGTTTCTTCTCTCAGCAACACCATTTTGTTGTGGGGTCCTTGCAGCTGATGTTTCATGAGTTATTCCATTTGCTGCACAATAATCAGATATAATATGATTGATAAACTCAGTTCCTTTATCTGATCTGATTTTGACCACACTCAGATTCTTTTCAGTACTGAGCCTTTTCAGTAGTTCAGGCAGTTTTATCTGAGTCTCTTTCTTACTGAGTAAGAATATGACCCATGTATATCTTGAGTAGTCATCAACTACCACGAGTGTATATTTCCTGCCATTTGTGCTCACTGGCGTTACTGGACCAAAAAGATCCATATGCAACAATTGAAGTATTCTTTCAGTAGAAACATCTACTTTGCTTTTAAATGATGCTCTAATTTGTTTTCCTTTTTGGCACACATCACAAACATGTTCTTTACTGAATACTTCATTTGGTAACCCTCTCACAAGTGCTAATTTTGCAAGTTTGTTCAGGGTTTTGAAATTCAGGTGATTCATCCTTTTGTGCCACAACCAACTGGTATCTGTGGAACTTTTTGCAACCAAACATGTATCTTTAGGAGTTGAACTCCAATCAGCAAGATACACATTTCCTTTTCTAGTACTAGTTAGCAGAATTTTCTGTGAGGTATCATCTTTCACATAACATAAGTTCTTTGAGAACTCAACATTAAATCCCTTGTCACAGAATTGGCTTATTGAAAGCAAGTTATGCTTCAAACCAGATACATATGAAACACCATGGATATGAACATAATCAATTTCAAGAGTTCCATATCCTTCAGTCTGTCATTTGGAGTTGTCTCCAAATGTGATCTGAGGGCCTCTTTGCTCTACATAGTCACTGAGTATTTGCTTGTATCCTGTCATATGTCTTGAACATCCACTGTCAAGATACCATATAGCAGGAGCCAGTTCATCTCCACTCATCAGTGCTATGTGATCTTCATTCAGCTTAGTGCCCTTGTCTTTCACCTAAAAAACAGATCAATTCTTAGGTACCCATTTGGTGTAGGGTCCTACCAGGTTAGCTGTACCTTTTGGAATCCAAATCTGCCTGACAACTCTAATTACTTTAGAGTGGCTGATCTGTCTTCCATAAACATCTACATACACATTTACCACTCTAGGTGCCTTAGCAGTATCCTGTGTATGAGTGCTAGCCTTGGTATGAACATGAGCCTTAGAATTTTTCTTGGGTACAGGCCTTTTGTTCCATTACTTTGGCTTTTGTGCAGCTGGTCTGTGTCTCTGTTGACTTGGGTTCAGGAAACCTTTACCCTTAGGAAAGTGGGGTTTAGGTTGCCTGTACTGAAATTGGGGTCTTTTAGTAATCTGAGGACTTGGTCTTTTCAGTTGAGAATGTCTCTGCTGAGTGTTTCTCTTCTGAAAATTACTCTGCTGGTTCAGTGCAGATCTCTTCAGGTTTGCATTCTTAGCCTGAGGCTTTGAAGTACTAACCTGAAAATTTCCTACTGAGTGGTCAGGTTTTCTAGCTTTTTCCTGAGGTCTGGGCTTTCTTACTTGAACATTCAGTTTTTCTGGAACCATAGGTCCTTTACCCTTGTCTAAAACTTTGGGTAATTCTTCAGTCCGAAGATTTGGTGCCACTTGTTTAACAAAGACAGTCTTAGTGCTACTAGAAGCAGCATTCAGATGACCTTGTGAGGTTCCCCCTGGAATGTATCCCAATCCAGCTTTTATAGTGGCAGGTCTTTGATAACTCTGAATTTCATCTATTACTTTAGATGCAGAATTCAATAGAGCTAGCTTTCTCTGCGCACTATCCTCACACTTTTGTAGAGTTTCATGCTTCTCAGAGAGGTCATTGAACTTAGTTCTGATCAGCTGAATCTCCTCAGTGGATTTCTCTAGTTTTCCATTTAGGGTCTCTATCAACTTCTTTTTCTCTGAGAGTTGTACTTTCAGAACATCTAGTTCATCAGTAGTTCCCATTAATTGAGAAGTGATCTCAGCATTACTAGAGTCTTTCCACTTAAGATTTTCAGCAATCAGTTCTTTGTTCTGCTCTTGAGTTTCATTCAGCAGTTCTTGTAAAACAGCATAGTCCTTCATAAGACTCTCAAAAGAATCCATCAGGTCAAATTGACTGTTTACAGTGGAACTTGACAACTCATGTGCTTGTGTAGGAGCAACAACAGAGATAAAAGAATTTACCTCCTCCACAGCCATTAGACAGATGTCATCACTGTCACTATCTGAGAACATCTCATCTGAAGAGCTGGAACCTTCTTCAGACTGTTCTTCATCTGCAACCATGGCTCTCTTGCTGGAGAACTTCTTGTCTCTCTTTGCTTGCCTTTCTTTTCTCTCCTTAGCACTTAGTTCTGGACAGTCATACTGAAAATGACCTTTCTTTTGGCAGTTATAGCATCTGTTGGCATCATCATCCTAATCACTTTCCTCCCTAGTCTTGGAGTCCTTCTTTTTGGATGAAGATCCTTCAGGTTTCAGGTCTTTTCTCTTCTCAATGGATCTGTCCTCAGCTTTAGAGTCTCTCTGGTACCTGTGATTCCTGTAATATTTTTTATATTTTCCATATCTGCTATTAAGCCTTTCAAACCTTCTTGCCATCAGTACTAGCTTATCCTCTAGCTCATCCTGATTTTTGGCAAGTGAGTTCTCAGACTCTCTAGTTTTACAGGGTTTTTCTTTGGCTTTGAAAGCCACATTTTTACTAGATGAAGAATTATCTTTGCTGTCAGCTTTCTTTGATTTCTTATCAATAACAAACTCATAAGCTTTCAGCTCAGAGAAGACTTGTTGGTATAACATTGAATCAATGTTTTTGGTGTTTTCAATCACCACTGCATGAATATCCCATTTCTTAGATAGTCCTCTAAGAATTTTCAATGCCACTTCTCTTTGTGGGTATCTCTTTCCAAGAGCATTCAGATCATTCATTATACTAGTGAATCTGACTTCAAGTTTGTCAACAGATTCACCATCTTCCATTTCAAAGCTGTCAAACTTTCCAATAGCAACAGAAAGTTTGTTCTCTTTAATATGATCTGTGCCTTGGCACATCACAGCAAGTGTATCCCAAATTTCTTTGGCAGTATTACAATGAGAAATCATCCCCATCACACCATCATCAATAGTGCTATATAGTGTATCTTTGGCAATATAGTCAAGATTGACTAACTTCCTCTCATCAGGAGTAAGTTGATCATCAGACTTTGGAAATTCAGTCTTGGGATCATTTCTCTCGCCAAGATAACTCGGGATTCTAGCGGTGAATTAGAATGGTCCTTCAGAGACCACTCTCCACATTCTTTCATGCTTAGAATACAGGTGAGCCTGGATTCTTAATCTCCATAAATCGTAGCTCTCAACTGAGAACATGGGAAGTTTCTTAGAAGGCATTATGTCTGAGCCTTGTAAGATTTCAGCAAATAGATCTGTTCAGTAGACCACAAGAATCTTTTGTCAAAAATAGACTCTGGTTACCAAAGCAAATGGTCAAGCGAACCACTGCTCTGATACCACTTGTTGGTCCCGGTGCAAATGAGTCTTACACGTGTATGGGGGGGGGAATACACGTGTTCATGATTTTAAAACTTTTTCTTCACTCGAGGTCGATTAGGTCGGGTTGTCTCGATGATTTGGCCCCGAGAGCCACAGTCGCTTCGAGTCAAAGTCTACGAGGCGGTGATCCGTTGCTTTCGAAGCCTCGAGATAATCAACCGAGCCTCGAAGCCAGAGATCCTGAGCTTGCTTGAATAGCTACTCAGATGTGCGGAATGGTTGGCCCTAAGTTTATACTCGTTTTAAGCTTTGCTGAAAACCTTCCTTTTAATGAAACAATGATTAAGGCTGTGATCAGTTAGATGCAAGTTCAGTGGATTGGTTCCAACTGAATATCAGTGAAAATATGCTTTCAGTTAAAGATATGCAACAGATAATCAATGCAGTACAGAATGCAAATAACACAGCAAGTTATAGTGGTTCAGAGACTCAAGCTCCTACGTCCACTCTCTCTGACCTTCAGAGAAATTCCTTAACCACTTCCTAAGGTTTTCTGACTACCACAATGTAGTTTACTAACCTTTCTATTTTGAGCTTTCTGACTACCTCTGTAGTTTACTTACTCAAAACACACACAAGCTTTCTGACTATCCAAGATAGTTTACTCACTTCTTCTCTAGAGTTTTCTGACTACCTCAATGTAGTTTACTAACTCTTTACAACTCCAACTCACCAACAATCACACTCAAACTACCTTCCAAAGGGTTTGGAGTTTCTTGGTTGGTTTTCAACTAGGATGAGATATCCTTTACAATAAGTACAATGCAAAGGCTAGGATATCTCTACTAAGCTTTGGATATATCTTATCAAATCTAGGCTTAGTGAATGAGCTCTCTTCAATGTAAAGCACTTGGGAAATTCTTGGGTTTTCGAGTGCTTCAACTTGCAATAATAAGTTTGAGCTCTTGAGTTGCTTACAAATTTCCCGTAACCTTCAATGTAGAGGGTCACAAGTATTTATAGGCAGTCACCAAGGTCACTCTTGAAAACTATCCGTTGGAAGAGATAGCTTAATGAGTTTCCTCTTATGGTGTGTAATGAACGACTATTTTTAGGGTTTGAAACTCCCTTGCATGTTTTAGGCAATATGCTTTTCATGCGACCCGATCACCACTTTTTGCGATGCGGAACATAGTACTCTTGACATGCTTGATGACTGTCGCTTTCGATGTCGATAAAAGTACAATCTTTGTCTTCTTCTGATTGGCTCTTGTCTTCAGTAAATGTAGACAAACATAATGACTCTTTTTGGTCAATATCTCTGAGTGATATAACCTTAACAACACTTAGTTTTAGTTCCTTTTATGCGCATGAATGTCTTGGGCAATATCTATTTTTACGTGTATTGGCGTTTTCTCGGTTTTGTATCCTTGGATAGATATTATTGATTGCCTCGGAACATTCGAGGTTATCTTGAGCATTGATGAATTCGAGTCTTGATAACTCTTGTGTCTTGATATCTTCTTTGTCTTGATATCTTCTTTGTCTTGATATCTTGGTCTTGATCTTACGAGTCTTCATAGTCTTTTGAGTCTTCAGAGATATACTGATTGATATACTGAGTCTTCATACTGAGTCTTCAGTTTCTTAGTTTCATCTTGAGACTTGATTTCTCGATTTCATCTTGAGTCTTGATTTCTCGATTTCATCTTGAAACTTGATTTCTTGATCTCATCTTGAGTCTTTAGTTTCTCGATTTCATCTTTGAAACTTGATTTCATCTTGAACCTTGAAACTTGAAACTTCTTGAGTCTTGAGAATCTAAACGATCTATGTCTGCTGACTATACGTAGTGCGAGATAACATCCTGAACACTCTAAAACTGAATCCTGACTCAACTATCAAGATTATCCTGAACATGTCATAATCAGGGGTTTTGGGATCTAATCAAAATCTTCTTTATTAAATTCATCTCCCAACAAATATTATAAAAATACGGAGGTATAAGATGATAATGAATACTAAAGAAATGTAGGAGAAAAATTTATAAGAAGGTCTGTGCTGAAGTAGAATGTATAAATTGTGTGAAGAATTGTGTCAAGAATTTTGAACGATTAGAATGTATATGCTGAAGCAGACAAAATTTATAAGAATGTGAAATTTATAAGAAGGTCTTTGCTTAGCATTGAAAATATAAAATAAGTATGAAGCAGCATTTGAAATTTATAAGAAGGGTGAATCTGCATGAAAATCTGCATGAAAGGGGTCCTTAAAAAAATTCAAAGTTAAAATCAGTAGTTCAGTACTGATAAAGCTGAGAAACCAGCACACGCGAACGAAAAAAGTTCGACACGGATGGAAATTCAGCATGAGGATGACGTGGCCTAGCGTGTCGCCCTGGGAGTGCGACACGCGCCACACTTGTCTCATTAATGGTAGCGACTCGCCCATCGGGCGCGGGCGTCGAGGAGGCGAGAGGCAGCGATGTCGCGCGACATCGCGCCCCACATACTGACTCGCTGACTTCTTTTTTGTCATCTGAATCGATTTAACTACGAATAATCGCTCACTTTATTATGTTTTGTCGCGATGTTATTATTGTTGTGTTCTCTAGCTATATAATAGAGTCTCAAGATTCACAATTGAAAATAATTTAGCCACAATTGCATATATTAGCTGGTTTAAATATGAATCAACAAGATTTGTTTTTTTATGGAGAAGAGTGGACTAAAGAGGTAACTGAGTCTCTGGTTGAGTTTCTTGTAAAAGAAAATAGAGAGGATCGTTGGTTTTGGAACAATGATAATATGCTTTCAATAGTTGGCGCTACACGACACATAAATATTAGTTTTGATTATAATTTTCACCCAAACGATGTTCAAATTAGAGTTCGAAAATTTGGTCGACGTTGGAGACTTTTCAAATACATCATCAGTCTTCGTACTGTAGTTTGGGATAGATCGACCAACCTCATGCGTGCACACCCGGACGTATGGAAAAGTTTGATCGAGGTAATAGTAATAGTAATAGTTTGAAATTATACTTCTATTTGTGCTTCCTTTCTCGTGTTTTAAAAATTTCGTATGCTAATATGTGTAGAAAAACTCGATGTCGGCTGCGTATATGACTCATGGAGACCCACTATTTATATCCTTTAGCTTATTGTTCAGCCATTGGAGTGCACAAGATTATGGCAATGAATACCTCCCAGCGACTCCATGGGTGCATCCGGGGGAAGCTCCTGGTGAAGAGAGTACTGATGATGAACTAGACTACCCTCCCCCTCGGGACGAAAAGAGTGAAGAAGAAAGTGACGAGTCGTATGAAACGGATTAGGACACGAAGTCTTGAAGTGTTATGGTTATTTCTCTCGTTGTATTTTAATTTTCATGCTAATATTAGTAAATTTAAGTAATTTTGTTGAGATCGTTTAATTTTTTAAGTATTAGTAAATTTTATTTTAAAGTATTAGTTCCATAATTATAAAGTATTAATTCATTCATATAAAAGTATTAGCGAATGAATATAAAATTTGGTAGTTTCATATTTATAAAGTATTAGTTTCATGTTTATAAAAGTATTAGTTAATGAATATAAAAAGTATTAGTTTCATGTTTATAAAAGTATTAGTGAATGGACATAAAATTATTAGTTTCATGTTTATAAAAGTATTAGTGAAATGAATATAAATGTATTAGTGAATGAATATAAAAGTATTAGGTCAAACACTATTTAATTTATACCCCTAACAGTATTATTAAATAAAATGCCAGTGAAATTTTCGATTAAAGACCGTGTTAATGTCGTTTAATATTTGACATTTTATGAATTAAAGTATGAGTTTTCGGTAGGTATAGTATTAAATTTAATATTTGAAATTAACAGTATTAAATTTTCGGTCAAAGAATTCAAATTAAAGCACTAAATTATAATTTTTTTTGAGTTAAAAGTCTGAAAAGTGTAGTAAAAAGAAACTGACATGGCGCGCAACACGGAGTCTGAAGGCGCACAACACGGAGTCTGAAAAGTCTGTTGTCGCCAGAACTGCGCGACAGAGAATCCTCTATCGTGCCACGCGTGCGACACATGTTTGGCTGTCGCGTCACGCTCCATATCTTTTTTTTTCGATGATTTCCGGCCTCTATTAATATTTTCAACCTAATTCACCTAATTCACCACCATAAATACACCAATATCTCCTCCAATATAACCATAACCTCCCACTCAAATATTTTCACACTTCACACTCCAATTGTCTTTTGTCTTACAAGTGCAACAGCCACCTTCCAACGCCGACCACCGCCTGCCGCCGACCGACCACCGCCGACCGTTGTTATATATATATATACTTTTTTTTCCTTTTTTATTCTTATTTGTTTTATTTTTCGACACATAATAATAAAATTTTTATTGTTTAACAGTCGAAGAATTAGCCAAGCTACAACGTACTTGGCGCCGCCCGCCGTCTGCCGCCGACCACTGCCTGCCGCCCGACGTCGCTACCTTCAAGGTCTATTTTGTTTTCTCGGTTGTTTGGTATATTTTATTTTTTATTATAAGGTATTAGTTGAATTGATGTATAATAACATTTTGTATGCTGTAAATTGGTAGTCTATATGCTGTAAAGTGTCACTTGAATTGTTGTAAGGTATTAGTTTAATTGCATTTACAAATCAAAGTAAAGTTTTATGTGAATCTGTTTACAAATAAAAATAAAGTAAATTGATTTGCTTGGTGTGTATATTTTAATTAATTGAATTTAATTCAATTATAATGCAACTTACGATTATTAATATAGGTCTCATTTCACTTACATAATGGTATACCAAAAAAGCAAGGTACTTTACAATAATTCACGAGAACTATACTGTGAATAATGAACGTGACATCTTAATTTCTCACTTCACTTGGCATAATGCACCTGATTTTGGTGGGAAAAAAATATTGCTTATACTTAGTATTTAATAAAACATAAAAAAAACACTTGCATTTGAATTGAAAATTTTGACATTCAAATTTTCAAAAGGAATGAATGGTCAATGCTTTACAGTAGGGGTGGTCGTTCGGTCGGTTTGGGACAGTTTTTTGACCGAACCGAATAAACCGAATTATGCAAGTTTAAACCAAAAATCGAACCAAAGTTGTGAGTAACCAAAATAACCGAACCGAATAAGAAATTTGGTTTGTTCGGTTTATTCGGTTTTTAACCGAAATTTAACCTTAATTCACAATTTAATGATTTCCCAACCAAATTTTCAATATTTCTAAGTCAATGATCAAATACAAATACAACTAGTAGTTTCCACTATCAAATGCAACTAAGTCAATAAATCACCACAGTTTACAAGTTCACAAAATTCACAACCACAATTTCACAATCAAGTCACTCACAAGTCATAACAATTTGTTCATAATAAAAAAGCACACAAGTCTTAAATTAAAATATCATTACAAGTTCTTGCATAACTTGTAAAAAATCCAAGGGAAATACAGAAATTCTTTTAAATCCATGCAAGTGCAGCTTCAAGTCTCCAACTCAATGAACTCATCACAAAGCTCCTTTGTAAACTCCTTTCATCACCACAAATTCCTGTAATAGAAGAATCAAGAATTGTAATACATTTTTTTTAAAACAAGAATTGTAATACATATTTTACAAAAAAATCAGAATCTATTATTCTTACGCAAGTTAAGACATGTACCTCTATTCATCGGTTGAAGGCTCAAACGCTATTTCTCGCAAACCTAAATATGAACACAATGATCAAAATTTAAAAGATATAATATATGAATTGAAACTAGAAAAAATATAAATTACAAACACATTACCTTTTGAAATTTCCTCAATGTCCGCTAAATTTTCTTCAACGTAAACTGGAATGGACGATCTGCGAAGCCAATCTTGACCGCAAATAAGAGATTGCACTACTTTAGGAGTCAATGAACTCCTAAAAGCATAAAGCACTCGTCCTCCTGTACTAAAAGCTGATTATGAAGCTACAGTTGAGATGGGGACAGCAAAAACATCACGAGCAACTTGCGAAAGAACAGGAAATCTAGGACTGTTCACTTTCCACCATGCTAGAATGTCAAATTTACTTCCACCTTCAATTCCATCATTGAAATACTTTTCCACCTCAGATTTACTGTTGTTCCCCATCACGCAATCAGAGTAGAACTGTTTATATTGATTTTGCAGAAGCATCTTCGCCATCATTGTTGGATCATCAACATCCATCTCACTTGATACTTCAGTTGTACCACTTCTTTCCTTCGGATCTTCTGGGTCTAACTCTTTCTTGTACTCATTATACATAGCAAAAATATTTTCTTTCACCTCATTTGTCAATGCTAGACCCAACTTACTCCTGTACATATTAGAAGCAGCAAACTTAAACCAAGCAAACTTGTATCGAGTGTTGGTCCCGGTTTTAAGTGGAGAAAAACCCATTTTGCGCGTGCGGAAGCAAACATGTCGTGTGATGCATATAAAACAGGGGTGAGGGAATGGTGATTATAAATTTTTCGCGTTTTAAGAACATATGTGTTGTTTTTCTTATAATCAAATGCATATGACAAGTAAGAACATAAAGCAGTAAAGAACACACGATTTTATAGTGGTTCGGACGAAACCCGCCCTACATCCACTCTTCCCTTTCGGGGCACCAACTTAACCGACTTAACCGACTGGACTTAGTTTAACGTGTTAGTCCAACACCCAACAGATGTTTACCGAGTTCACACTCAAACGGGACTTATCACCCTCACGGAATTGCCTATAGATGTTTACCGAGTTCACACTCAACCGATCCCAGAAATCAGAAACTAGAATCCATAGTCTGAAATCTTGCGGTAAAACAAACTTAACCTAAATTTTGGGTTTGGGTAAAGATTTGTTTGGTTTCCAACTAGGTTGAGATTTTCCCTTACATTTGTTTAGCCTCAATGCTAAGGATGGGAAAATCTCTCTAAGCTTAGGATATTACATTTGTGCTTAGATCTAGGGTAGAACACTCGTTGAATATATGCGTGTATTTCTAGCTCTGTGTTCTATGGTGGGAATGCTAGATGATTTGGCTTCTTAGCTCTGTAGCATTGTTTGTCACATTCTCCACACTTCCACACATGATAATGAAGGAAGAACTTGTATTTATAGTGTGAATTTGAATGTTACCGTTGGAGAGAATCTCATTCAAATCCATACTACTCTGTAGCTTTTAGCAGCTTTTTCAGGTTTGTCGTCTTCCTCTCATTGGTCCACGTCAGCTCAATCTAACGGCTATATTCTTCAGTTTCTTCCAAGTCTCAGGATCTTGATCTTATCGAGCCTTGATTTATCTGAGCCTTGAGTTATTTGAGCTATCCCGAGCCTTGAGTTACTCGAGCTATCCCGAGCCTTGATTTATCGAGCCTTGAGTTATCCGAGCCTTGAGTTATCTCGAGCCTCGGTGTCTTGATGGCATACGAATCTTGATTTCTTGATTTATCCCGAGTCTCGGGTTTCTTGATTTGAGACTTTTCTTGGCGGACCTTATACGTCGGTATCTTGACACCCGGCTTCTTGAGTTAAGCTCTTACGATTCAGACATCCTGACCCTCAGGTCACTTGACTTAGGCTATTTGATTTCTTCTTTGCCTAATTTGATCAGGTCGACTGATCAGATCAACACTTCTTCAGATCAACATATCAGGATAGCATCAGGTCAGTACATCATGTTAGCATATCAGGTTATCATATCTGATCTCGATCACGTCTGATCTCAATCAGTCTCATCTGCTCATCTTCATATCTGATCTCGATCGCGTCGATCTTAGTCGATCTCATCATCGCTCATCTTCTGATCTGCAACCTTCTCTTCTGATTTGTTGGCTTTAGCCTTTCTTACATCTGATTTGCACAGCTCATCAGTTGACTCCGGAACTCATCTTACTCATCTGATCTCGATCATTCTCGTCTGCAGCCTCGTCTGATCTCGATCTTCTTTTTCTGATCTCGTGAGTTCCCCCTCAATTTGTTCTTGCGTTCCCCCTTAACTTGTTATCTGTAGATTAACTTCAAAAACACAAGTTGATAATGTTTTGGCATAATTCATCAAAACTAAAATATTCCAACAATTTCTCCCTTTTTGATAATGACGCCAAAACATTAAAATATATGCATTTACAGAGATCGGGTTTTAAAAGATCAGTTCAGATAGTCACATTGAAAATAGTGAACTTTTTGAACTACCTGCTCTGATACCAATTGTTGGTCCCGGTTTTAAGTGGAGAAAAACCCATTTTGCTCGTACGGAAGCAAACATGTCGTGTGATGCATATAAACAGGGGTGAGGGAATGGTGATTACAAATTTTTTGCGTTTTTAAGAACATGTGTGTTGTTTTGCTTATAATCAAATGCATATGACAAGTAAGAACATAAAGCAGTAAAGAACACACGATTTTATAGTGGTTCGGACGAAACCCGCCCTACATCCACTCTTCCCTTTCGGGGCACCAACTTAACCGACTTAACCGACTGGACTTAGTTTAACGTGTTAGTCCAACACCCAACAGATGTTTACCGAGTTCACACTCAAACGGGACTTATCACCCTCACGGGATTGCCTATAGATGTTTACCGAGTTCACACTCAACCGATCCCAGAAATCAGAAACTAGAATCCATAGTCTGAAATCTTGCGGTAAAACAAACTTAACCTAAATTTTGGGTTTGGGTAAAGATTTGTTTGGTTTCCAACTAGGTTGAGATTTTCCCTTACATTTGTTTAGCCTCAATGCTAAGGATGGGAAAATCTCTCTAAGCTTAGGATATTACATTTGTGCTTAGATCTAGGGTAGAACACTCGTTGAATATATGCGTGTATTTCTAGCTCTGTGTTCTATGGTGGGAATGCTAGATGATTTGGCTTCTTAGCTCTGTAGCATTGTTTGTCACATTCTCCACACTTCCACACATGATAATGAAGGAATAACTTGTATTTATAGTGTGGATTTGAATGTTACCGTTGGAGAGAATCTCATTCAAATCCATACTACTCTGTAGCTTTTAGCAGCTTTTTCAGGTTTGTCGTCTTCCTCTCATTGGTCCACGTCAGCTCAATCTAACGGCTATATTCTTCAGTTTCTTCCAAGTCTCAGGATCTTCAGTCTTATCTGAGCCTTCAGTTTATCTGAGCCTTCAGGTTATTTGAGCTATCTGAGCCTTCAGGTTATCTGAGCTATCTGAGCCTTCAGTTTATCTGAGCCTTCAGGTTATCTGAGCCTTCAGGTTAACTGAGCCTCAGTGTCTTCAGTGGCATACTGAATCTTCAGTTTCTTCAGTTCTATCTGAGTCTCAGGTTTCTTGATTCAGCAGACTTTTCTTCAGCGGACCTTGTCTGATCAGGTATACTGACACCCAGGCTTACTGAGTTAAGCTCTTCTGAATTCAGACATCCTGACCCTCAGGTCACTTGACTTAGGCTATTTGATTTCTTCTTTGCCTAATTTGATCAGGTCGACTGATCAGATCAACACTTCTTCAGATCAACATATCAGGATAGCATCAGGTCAGTACATCAGGTTAGCATATCAGGTTATCATATCTGATCTCGATCACGTCTGATCTCAATCAGTCTCATCTGCTCATCTTCATATCTGATCTCGATCACGTCTGATCTTGGTCAGTCTCATCTGCTCATCTTCTGATCTGCAACCTTCTCTTCTGATTTGCTGGCTTTAGCCTTTCTTCACATCTGGTTTGCACAACTCATCAGAAGACTACCAGAAGACCTGAAGACCTATATCAGCCGAGTCTGCATATTGTGCTAAGACAATCTGCATCAGAAGACTCTACAAGGTAGACTGATCAGTTATCTGATCAAGTCAGCTCGCACCTGGAATCATATTCTAAGTTAACATCAGTCTGCACCAAGCAACTGATCTGATCAGGTTGACACCTTAGTCAGCCGGTTGAAAACTGACTTAAGAATCTGAATGGATAAAACTGGTTTTTCACACGGGTATTTACAAGCTTCCGCACTCTCAGTTAAACTGACAGATATCAAACTGATCTGCCCTCAGGCACTCAGTAAGATTGAACATCAGTCCAAACTGACTCACTAGCACTCTGATCAGGCAATCTGCAAATCACACCTGATCCGCACGAAAAATTTTCAGAAGTCTATTCACCCCTCCCCTCTAGACTTCTGCCCTTACAAAACCCGTTCGGGACCAACATCGAGGATCAAGCATAACAACAATAAACATCAATTTATTCATCTTTTGTGGATCTCCCCAATACTTATCAAATTTATCCTTCATTTTCTTTGCATTCGAACACAATTCTACATCCTCACTAACTATCCATGCTTTCAACAAACAATCAACCATATAAAATTTATGGAAAAACATGTTGGATGTGACATACAAAGAACCCGAAATTTTTACCGTGAGGTCATAAAACACTTTAAAAAAAGTCAACATCCTTCTAGCCTTTTTCCAATCATCCTTAGAAGGCATCCCTTTTTCATTATCTTTATCCTTATCCAAACTAAGCTCAATTTCAAAGTTCGGATCTTGCACATTGTACCTATTAAATGCTTTCTCAAACTTTTGAGAAGACTCTAGCATTAAATAGGTTGAGTTCCATCTCGTAGCAACATCAAGACACAACAAACTCTTGCTATTAATTTTCTCATGTTCAATGCACTCTTTGAATCTCTTCAATCTAGCAGGAGATTGTCTCACATAACGATCGCAAATTTCTAATTCTCATTACCGAACTCCCAATTTCTTTCAATCCATCAGTTACAACTAAATTGATTATATGAGCAACACATCTCATATGCATGAATTCACACTTAAGAATAGAACTTTTCCAATCACCCATTTGATATTTCAAATACGAAAGTGCACTATCATTTGAAGAAGCATTATCTACAGTAATAGTAAGCACTCTATCAATTTCCCATTCTTTCAAGCACTTTTCAATTTCCCAACCAATATCCTTACCCTTGTGACTAGTAATTGTACAAAAATTTAATTTTTTTTTGTTCAATTTCCAGTCTTTATCAATGTAATGAGCAGTCAAGCACATATAGTTGATTCTTTACAAAAGATGACCAAGTGTATGCGTAGTAAAAAGAGACCCTTTGGTTTGAAGATTTCAAGAGTGCCCTTAGCAAATTTTTTTTTCATCAATGTAAAGTTGAAAGCAATCACGTGAAATTGTCCGTCTAGAAGGTAATTGAAACCTAGGCCAAGTAAACACGCCATCATATCCCTAAACCCCTCATTCTCAATGAACTTAAAGGGCAACTCATCTACAATAATCATACGACAAAGTTTTCTTCTAAGTGCATCTTTATCAAATTTCCAAGTACCTAGAGTGCCTTCTCCCCCCATATTACTATCTCTGATTGATAGTTCAATAATGTTTGACCGAATCTAGACTCTTTGGTAAGTTTCTTGCACACCGATAATATGAGTGTTAAGAGATGTGGTACCATTTCTTTTTGAATCGAGTGGAACTCTTTCTTCTGATCTGCACACATCTAGATTTGCTCTCATTCTGCTCCGTCACAAAAGTTTCAAAATGATCCCAAACAGGTGACCTCTTAGCTGATCTTCGTTTTGATTTTGGGGGAACTGCAGATGGAGCAGGTTCAGCAGGGGCAGAGGCAGAGGCGGGGGCGGGGCCAGGGGAAGGGGCAGGGGCCGGGGCCAATGTCGAGGAGGTATTGCCTTCATCCATTTCACTTTGCTCTTGAGTAGACATCTACAAATTTATTTAGCAAATTTAATGAGGATGATTAGCAAACTTAAAAGAAAGTAAATTTGTCCAGAAAGTAAATCTGACCAAACTTAATAGAAGGAAACAATGTTCTTCAGTTTTCAACAGAGGGTTCTAAGTTTCTTCTAAAAAGGATCGAATTAACCTAAAAACAAATAGAAATAAATTTCATTCACATTACAGATTCTTCAACTGTAGTCCAGTAAAAGCACGATCAGTCCAAGTGAAGTTTAAATACTTAAGAAAGAATATCTAAATTCATAAGAATCTGACAATGTCCTTCAAACAAGAACACAAATACAGAGAAGTTTCAAAATGTTTTACAAACAAGACCACATAAAACTTACGCATCTTACCCAAAAACAAAACAGTATAGTCACAAATATGTATTGCATTTCTCTTCCATATCTATTCACATAAGTCTGCTACATCATCGCAAGCACAATACAGAACAAATTGAGCGAAATCATGAATGAACAAGATTAGTCTCCCTGTGCTTCAAATCATATTTCTATACCAATATCTAAAGCTTCGAAAATCAGTCTAATAGTAAGAAACTTTAAAGAATATGTAACATCATCAATCTAATTATCTAAACTTAACTTACCTGTTAATTCTTCAAAGCTGATGACGGTAACGAGGGCCTGGGCAGCGCGAATTTAAGTGGACAACCGCCGGTGTGGGAGCGTCCGCCGGTGTGGGAGTGGTCGCCGGAGTGGGGAGCTATTTGTCGGTGTTGGCGTGGGTGGGTGAGGTCATGAGGGGCCGTCTTGGTGTGTGTTTGGGGTTGTGACTAGGGTTTGTGATTTGTGAACTGAAGATGAAATGAAATAAAATAAGGAAACTTTTATTTATATATATTAATATATTTTTTTAATTATATATATATATATATTTCGGTCGGTTCGGTTTATTCGGTTTTTTCAAAACCATAACCGAACCGAAACCGAAAAACCGATTTTTTTTAATTTCAACCGAACCGACCAAAAAAACCGAACCAATTTGACCAAAAATCATTGGTTCGGTTCGGAATTCGGTTTTTTCGGTTTTGTGCCCACCCCTACTTTACAGTCCAAAACTAGTATAGCTTTAATGCCCCGTCAAAAAAAAAAAAGGAGAAAAATTATTGCTTTAATGCATTCCAAAATAAAACTAAATTATTTTACTTTTACTAAAGTCTGTGTTGAAATTTCGACATAATTTAATTGGTATTTCATTCCTCAATCCTAATATTTATTTTAGAAATATTATATTTGTAGAGCACAGCACTTAAAACTTGTTGTAACTCAAACCAGTAATTAAATATGCAGTTCATTCTTTTATTTTTGAAAAGTAACTGTGAAACTTTATTTCCTCAATTCAAATTTTAATTACGCAAATCATAATTGATTATTTCCTTACTTATTTTTTAATTAGAATTTTAAAAATTAAATTAGTTTGAAAATTAGATAATATATAGTAAAAGTGAACGACCAATTAGATAATTTCTTAGAAAAAAAAGGAATGATTGAGATTCTTGAAGTCAACAATTAATTATTCTCTTATTTAGATTATAGTTGATTTAAGATTGTATGCTGTAAGGTATTAGTTTGTATGCTGTAAGGTATTAGTTTGTATGCTGAGATATTAGTTTGTATGCTGTAAGGTAGTAGTTTGTATGCAGTAAGGTATTAGTTTGTATGATGTTAGGTATTACTTGCGTTGCTATAAGGTATTAGTTTGTATGCTTGCAAGGTATTAGTTTGTATGCTATAAGGTAGTAGTTTGTATGCTGTAAGGTATTAGTTTGTATGTTGTTAGGTATTACTTGCGTTGCTATAAGGTATTAGTTTGTATGCTATAAGGTATTAGTTGAAATGCTATAAGGCGTTGCTTCAATTGAGGTATTACTTGATTTAAAACATATAATTTCATATGTTTTTTCTTAGTTCACTATGTCACGCCGCTTCTGTCCCGATTGCTCTGCACTATGTAGAGTATGCAATCGATGTGTTCTTGCTGAACAACGTGCGCATGCAACTGACATGTGTACATATATACACTTATATTAATCGTTTTAATTAAAATATTTTTAATAAAATTGCCAAATAATCACGTTTGTGTATTCTTTTTCACTATTTACTAACATGTGTACATATATACACTTATATTGATCGTTTTTATTAAAATATAGTAATTACAATAATAGGCATATTTATAATAATAGCAATAATAATTATAATGTAGCAATTTGTGACACATACCGGCTCACTACTCGGCACATCCTGAGACACGTTTCACGCGTACACATAACCCATATTATCTAACTATATTAATTTATAATAATAATAACTCACACATCACACACTTGATAATAATAATAGTTAATATATATATAATAATAATAACTCACACATCACACACTTGATAATAATAATAGTTAATATATATATAATAATAATAACTCACACATCACACACTTGATAATAATAATAGTTAATACATATATATACACACACACGCAGCACACACATCACAAAACACACACAACACACACCAGTATATACTAAAGATTAAGGCATTATTAATTGCCGAGGGGTTTTAACCCACGCTTTCTTTCAGTTTTAAATTGGCGAGGGTTTTAAATCCTCGGTAAAGGCTCGTGGGTATTGGCGAGGGATAAAATCCCTCGTGAAATGTTTGACACAAATTGCCGAATCTGCCCTTGAGAAAAGTTGGCGAGGGCATAATCCTCGGCAAAACCCTCGTTAATTGCCGTGAACAAATAACCCTCGTTAAAATCCTTGTTAATTTGTGCCCTCGTTAAAACCTTCGCTAATTAACGAGAGTTTTCTGCCCCTTTTTAATTCCCCTCGTTAAATCAACGTTTTTTTGTAGTGGATTAAACAATTAATCAACCCATGGCTTATGCATGCAGTTGATTTTGTTGAATTTTCTTTTAACTTTAATTTTCGAATTGTCATTCAACTTTAACAATTATTTTGAGCTTATCTCGTTTAATTGGATCAAGATCATGAAGTAGAAGTGAACATGCTTATTGGACTTTAATTAATTCTTTATTTATTAATGGTCATGGTCCGATTTGACTCGGTACACCTAGGCTTAGCCATTCCTTTCCAATAATTTTGCCTTGACTTTGATGTCACATTTTATTCAATCGAAGGCGGCTATAAGGTAGAAATAATTTTGCCTTGACTTTGATGTCACATTTTATTTAATCGAAGGCCACTATAAAGTATACTACCTCCAATTCAAATTAAATTATGAATATAAGTTTATTGTGAAATATTACATGTGCAATATTAGCCCAACTAAAATAAAGATTAAGGAATCGTTGGTCATGGGCTGATTACTCCTTAAATTTGATCGAGGCTGACGTGATATATATTTATAGAAAAATATTTTTACCAAAATGTGACAGGACGAAAAATGTAAAATTTTGTAAATTTATAAGACCAAGATAGAAAATCATAAATTAATAGGATCAAGATCAAAATTGGTCAAAATTAAAGGAAAAAAAAATATTTTCCCTTATTAATTATATCCAATACGCATCTAGTTAAGTTGACCATCAACATTAAATGTCGTCTTATTTTTGAAGAAGTCCAATTAAATTAATTAACATTTTGACTAAATTAGCACCTTCCATATTAATTATATACACTACGTAACTTAAATTCCTTTCAATATTTAATTTCAGAAAGATTACAAATATAATCAGTTTTTGATAGAAAAAAACCCATACCATCAATCACAATGGACATGATCATATGGATATCATCCCTCATTGTATTCCTTTATTTCCTTTCCAAATTCCTAAACATAAAAAGCATGAAAAATCTTCCTCCAGGCCCAAAAGGGCTTCCAATCATAGGCCATTTCCACCTTGTAGGCAAAACCCCCCACCAAGATTTGCAAGAATTAGCTAAAAAACACGGCCCGAATGATGTGATGTAGACGGACCCTGGTGAGTGGAGTGATGTGATGTAGACGGGCCCTGGTGAGTGGAGCGATGAAACGAAGACGGGCCCTGGTGAGTGGAGTGATGAGACGTAGAAGAGCCCTGGTGAATGGAGTGATGAGATAAAGACGGGCCGATGTTAAGGGAATGATGAGATGTAGCCGCAGCCGGAAGAGGGTCGGAGGACATGAAGAAATGAGTTGATGATGAAAAATCGGGGAATTGAATTGGGATGGTATTATGAAAAGGATTCAAATTAAAATCAACAGGTGTAGCATATGAACTATACTGCATTGGCCTATACTGCTCGTCATTGGGTTGTTGAGCAGGGGGGTTTAGATTGAACGGATTCAAATTGAAAATATCATTGTTACTCTAATAAGGGTGTAATAGTGGTATATCGTATTGTGCATGTTTAGCTGCTCGCGCACGTTGTTCCATTATAACACATCGATCACATACTCTACATCTACTTGCGGAGCAATCAGGGCAGTTGGGGCGTGACATAGTGAACTAAAACAAAAAATTATGAAGTTATATATTTTAAATTCACCTGTAATATCTAATACTTGTTATTTCAGTTATGTTCTCTATTGGGAAAATGAATCAAGTAATATCTTAAAGCATATGAAAAAAGACCTCAAAGAATATCAACTAAGACTTTACAACATATCAACTAATACCTTACAACATATTAACTAATACCTTACAGCATATCAAGTAAGACTTTACAGAATATCAACTAATACCTTACAACAATTCAAGTAAGACTTTACAACATATCAACTAATACCTTACAACATATTAACTAATACTTTACAGCATATCAACCAATACCTTACAACATATTAACTAATACCTTACAACATATCAAGTAAGACTTTACAGCATATCAACTAATACCTTACAACAATTGAAGTCAGACGCATATTGTATTTCCATCCTGATCAGGCTTTTTCGTTCGCTTGTGAATGAAAATGAACTTGTTTCACCTTTATCAGTATTGAACTATCCTCTCTATTTTCGTGACACTTCTTATATAAATGTTAAGTTATCAACCACTTCTTCTCTTACAAGTATACTTTCAACCATCCTCTCTATTTTCAACTTACAAGTATTTTTATCAGTGCTCAAATTTTCTCCTACATTTCTTTCGTATTAATTACCAACTTATACCTCCATATATTTCTATTATTACATAAAATGAGTTCTTATTATGATGTTAATTATATATCCGAAGATGTCACTACCGATTTTATTACTCCTGAAAGGGGTTTAAGAGGAAAAGAAGGAGTTACTTTTTATGTTAAGAGTATTGCTGTTATGAGAAACATCACATTGTGGATTCGTGATTCTACTGCAGAACGAGTAAGGTATTTATGTAGTGAAGGTGACAAATATACACCTAAAAAAACCAAGAATGAGCGAAATACCAAAACCCAAATAAATTCCTGTCCTTTTTGTTTAGTTGCAAGGCTTTCTAATCGCGAGCGTGATATTTGGAAAATTGATGTTTTGAACGGGACACACAATCATCGATTTCCAAAATTTGCAGAGGGTTCGACACTTGGTCAAATAAAATCCGAAGAGTACAAACTGGTACAATTGCTAGAATCAATGAATGTCAGTGCGACAAACATATTGGCATATTTAAAGAAAGTCGATCCCAACAATTCTACGAACTCAAAGAGAATGTACAATGCTATGAGCAATATAAGGACAGACAATCAGGAGGAACTTACCTCAACGCAAAACTTCATACACCTACTGCGAGAGAGGAATTACGGGTGTAAATACTAGCACAATTTTTTATGATTGTTTTATAAATTATGTCATTTTCGGAATTACAAGCATTTATATTTTTTTATTTTTTTTTAAAAAATGTGTAATCATACTGTTGCGTTTTTTTCTCAAAACGTGATTCAGTTAAACATTTGATTAGTTAAACGTGATTTAATTATTAATGTAGGGTTGAACAAGAACACTACAGGGTGAAAAAAAACTTGGATGACGGCCTTCAACACTTTGACATTATCTTCCGAAAGCTTCGCGAGGTCATGGAGTTGCAAATATGCGAGATCAAAAAGCAATTGAGGTTTAGCGGCCACAAGACAAAGACTGATATGTTAGAGAACAAATTCTTCAGCCAACTAGTGCGCAATATCACGTCTAAGACGTTCGAACTCATTGTCGCAGAAGTGAATAAGGATCTAGGTCCAAAAAAATGCGGGAATTTTCTCAGGAGAACACATGGTCTTCCGTGCCATTGCGAGCTTATACGGTACTTTACAAACAACTACCAAATACCTTTAAACTGTATTGACTCATTTTGGAAAATATTGGATATAGATTTTTCTAATATACCTACCACCGAAACAGATGATGACGGTGGTGGTAAGACTAGGAGAAAATTATTCGATGATGACACAGAAGACATTCTTCCACCTTCGAAGGTTGAAAAAAACAAAAAGTCAAAACAGAAGACTGGAGGCAGCGACCGTGAACCTTCTTGGTATGAGAGAATGATGAAATGTGTGGGATTAAAGAAGTCTACTAAAAAAAGGAGTAAGGGGAGAGTGGCGGCAACTAATGCGCACCAGGATATTCCACCAGAAGCTGATAGTAAACATAGCACATTAGAAGGATGTACGATGAGTTTTTCTGAAGAGACTCGGAACAGATTTTCCCAAAATCTGGGGCATACCGACACAAATTCCCCCAAAACTCCAACTTCAAAGCCCCAGAGGCCCCCACCTTCTGATGTCCCGCCTCGCAACAGTACCCCTAGTTCAAGTAGGCCTTATTTTCAAACAAATATTAACTATCCAATGCCATTTTTTAACTCTCCGGTGGAGGGCGATTTTCCTCCATATATTAGAAGTTATATTCATTCCTACAACGATGTACTTGGAGATGGGAACTGCAGATATAGAGTTGTTGCACTCGCAATCTACGGAAGCGAGGACCCATGGCCTACAGTACGAATGGATCTTTTTAATGATCTACAAACAAGAAATGATTTATACGATAACGTTATAGGTGGTTACACAACCATGTCAGATTTGGCAGAATCACTTTATCACTTCCACGGTTTTGCCCCACAAGAGAAATGATTTTCATTACATGAACATGGATACCTGGTTGCAATCACATATAATGTTATCGTAATGTCATTCAGTGAACATGACGGACATTTTTGCCTTCCCGCAACAACAGATGCCTATTGAGGACGTCCGACCTCGAAACTAGTCTTGTGGAGCGTGCACAACAATTCTCATTGGATATTGGTAAGAAAAAAACTATATTGTTGTTATTTTATAATATTTTTTATTTATGAATTTTATTTAATTATAACTATAATTTTTTAACTGTAATTTCAGTTGCATATAACTGTAGGAAAGCATCGAAGACCGATTATATCTCAAGATTTCGAAAGAGCGAGACATGACCTTACGTAAATGGTATAGATTTAGAATTTGAAACCAGGATAGAGCTATACCGTACATTACACAACTTGAATGCACCGCGATGTGAGGCTAACTATAGGTCTAGAAATAACAAGAAAGAAAAATATTATACGTTTTTTTAATATTTAATTCATGTTTTTCTTGCAACACCTCACAGTCCATCCTCGGATGGAAATTATGTAATGTGTATATTTATTTATTCATGTAATGTGTATATTTATTTTTCATGTAATGTGTATATTTATTTTTTCATGTTAAAATTGATAATTGATACATATTAATTGAATTATAATATAGTTGATAACCAAATAACTAATACTATTAAATTTATGAACTAATACTTTGTATACAAATAATTAATACTTTTCAATGAATGAACTAATACTTTTCAATGAATGAACTAGTACTTTTCAATTAATGAACTAATACTGTTCAATTGATGAACTAATACTGTTCAATTGATGAACTAATATTGCTGATAACCAATTAACTACTCCCTCCGTCCCAAGATTACTTGAACACTTACCTTTTTGCTCGTGTTTTAGCGAGCAAATTGTTTATTAGTATTTAAAATAATAAAGTAACTGTTCAAGTCATCCTGGGACGGGGAGTAATACTCTTCAATTAATGAACTAATACTTTATGACCAAACAACTATAATACTTTTCAATGAAAGAACTAATATTTTATAACTAAATAATTAATACTTTTAAATTAATCAAATAATATCAATTAATACATTTAATTAGTTAAATAATTAATTATAACTAATAAATTATAAATTAATTCTAACTAATTAAATAAAAAAAGAAATAACCATTTCCGTGAAAAAAACAAAAAAAAACAAAAATTCTGTCGCGCAGTTGGCACGACACGCGCCTGCAGTGTCGTGCACTTTGCGCGACACGCGCCTGCAGTGTCGCATGCTCTGCGTGACTGCCGCCATCCATGTCGTGTTCTCTGCGCGACAACCGCCAAACGTGTCGCTTGCTTTGCTCGACATTGCAAACAAAGACGTCCCCTCAAATCGGTTAATATGTGGATTTAGCAATTGTGATAGTTTGCAGACCCTCTTAACTACCCATTTATATATACATCAGCATAATCCTACATGGGTTGACCTGGTGGTGTAGATTTAGTACTTAGAAGTATGTTTCAATCTAGGCTCAAGTTCGAAATCCTCTTTGACCATAATCTATATAGAGTTTTGCTCTGATTACAATTAGGAACCCCACTAGTGAATGATGAGATTTTCCTCAAAATTAATCGGTTCTTGAACCGGATACCCAGTCATATATAGAAAAGAAAAGTGTTGGCATATTTGTAACCAAGTGATATCATTCCCACTATATCTTCAGCCTTAAAGGCTACCCAACCACTGCATTATCAAGAATTTATTATCCATAAAAATATCAGTTTTGTCATCTTCCACTTTTTGCTAATTCCAGCTTTTAAACTTTATATATATATATTCTGCTCATCTTTCTTCTTATTCCAATTATAACATATCGCCTTAATTCTACTTTCAGAAAGACTACTCCACAATGGCCTTGATTTGGATATCATCCCTCATTGTATTCCTTTATTTCCTTTCCAAATTCCTAATAATAAAAAGCAAGAAAAATCTTCCTCCAGGCCCAAAAGGGCTTCCAATCATAGGCCAGTTCCACCTTGTAGGCAAAACCCCCCACCAAGATTTGCAAAAATTAGCTCAAAAACACGGCCCCATCATGTACATGCGGTTCGGCTGCATCGACACGGTGGTGGTCTCCTCCCCTGCTGCGGCGGAGCTCTTCCTCAAAACCCATGACCTCGTTTTCGCCAACAGGCCTGATCAAGTAGCCGGAAATTACCTCAGCTACGAGCAAAGAAACATAGGCTTCGCCAAATACGGCGTGTATTGGCGAAACATGCGAAAACTCTGCACTATGGAGCTTCTCAGCAATCACAAAATCATCCAGTTTGAGCCCATGAGAAAGGCTGAGATTCGCCTTTTCGTGAGCTCACTCAAGCAGGCGGCAAATGGCATCGATTTGAGCGCCAGAATCGCGTCTCTTTCGGCGGATATGACGTGCATGATGGTGGTGGGGAGGAAGTTTGCGGATAGGGATTTGGATGAGGAGTCCGGGTTTAAGGAGGTGTTGAAGGAGGCGTTTGAGGAGGCCGGGGCTTTCAACGTTGGAGACTATTTTCCGTACCTTAGGAGATTGGATCTTCAGGGGTCGAATCGGAGGATGAAGAAGCTTAGCAAAATTTTTGACGGGTTTTTGGAGAGGATCATTGACGATCATGTGAATAACAAACACGAAATTAAGAAACATGATCCTGATTTCGTGGACACGATGATGGAGATTCTGGAGTCTCGTGAAGCTGGATTCGAGTTTGATCGCCGCCATGTCAAGGCTGTGATACTGGTAATAATTAATTCGTCTTGTTTATGGTTAAAAATTTATATGAACCATTTTTCTTCAAGTATATATCATCTCTGTGTATATAGAGTGTCCCTGTTTTTTTTTTAAGACAATCAATTACAATAGTTGAGGGTGTCACTGTTTAAAATCGAACATTTTGATAAAAATAAAACTTTTTATGCACAATATGACACTATATTAAGATAGTTCATGTGAATCTGAGTGTGCAAAATTCATTTTTGTTCACTCAAATTTACCTTTTTTCCAGATTTGATCATCCATTTTTAGTCACTTTTAAAATTGGTTACCCAAGTTTATTTTTCCTCTCAAAATTTGGTCCTGCTGTCAGTTGACCGTTTTTGACTGACAGAAGCAACGAGAAAAAACGCGAATTCAGTAAACAGTTTCAAAAAATCACCTCAAAATTGAAATTTCAGACTCTCTATTTTCCCTATTTTCCACAAACTCTAATTTCTCTTGTATTTCTCTCCAATCAAAGTTCCTATGACAAATAAATAAGTAATATTGAGTTTAAGCTTCTATCTTTCGAGAGATTTTGGGTGATTTCGATTGTTGCATCTTCAATTCAAATTAATAGCGAGAAGGGAAAAACTTGGGTCTGCACCCCAAAACGGTAAATTTTCGATTATTGCTTTAGTTGCTCAGTTTCCCTCTTCTTCTTCATTGTCTTCTTGTGGAGGAAGGAAATTATGCAGCCATGATATAGAATATATAGAATATAATTATGTCTGTGAATTGTTGAACCACTAAATGGGGGAAATTAGATTTTGTGAAAAATGGGGGAAAGAGAGTCTGAAATTCCGATTATGGAGGGTTTTTTTTTTTTTTTTTTGAAACTGTGGACTGAATTCGTTTTTTTTCTCGTTGGTTCCGTCAGTCAAAAACTGGTCAACTGACGGCAGAACCAATTTTGAGAGGAAAAATGAATTTGGGTGACCAATTTTAAAAGTAAGTAAAAGTGGGTGACCAAATCTGAAAAAATGTAAACTTGAGTGACAAAAAATGAATTTTTCCATATATATATATATAGTATTTTTGAAAGTAGGGTAGCTTAATATGATCGCACTAATGAGCTTAGAATATTTTCAACTCCTTCATGGGGAGTGCAGCCCATTGCGTAGACTATTTAATACGAGTGAAATTGTTTTTAGCAAAATTCGGATTCAGGACCTGGACTAATCTAAAGCTCTAATAATATTAAAGATTTCAATCTCATCAAAAATGTCTGGACCTGCATTGAGATTTGAAATCAATTTATTTATATTAAATTATAGTTCTCTTAATAAAAACTATTTATGATGTGCTATAGAGAATCTAGAGAGCAACTCTAATATCAACATTTTAATTATTAGCATTAATTTTCCACGTTTTTCAATTGTATGAAAATAGAGATTAATCTTGTTTACTTTTTTACTAAAAAAAATAGGATATGTTAGTAGCTGGAAATCACGCTTCAGCAAATGCAGTGGAATGGACATTTTCAGAATTAATCAAACATCCAGAAATAATGAAGAAACTCCAAAAAGAATTAGAAGAAGTGGTGGGACTAAACCAAATAGTAGAGGAGTCGCATCTCTCTTGCCTCAACTACCTTGATTGCATCATCAAGGAATCAATGAGGCTCCACCCCGTGGGCCCGTTGCTAGTCCATGAATCCATGGAAGACTGTGAAGTCGATGGATTCCACATACCTAATAAATCTCGAGTTTTGATCAATCTTTGGGCTATCGGGAGAGATCCTGATACTTGGACGGAGCCTGAACGATTTTATCCAGAAAGGTTTCTTGGAAGCGACGTGGATGTTCTGGGACGGGATTTTCAACTCATACCATTTGGGGCTGGCCGAAGAGTGTGCCCCGGATTACAATTGGGGTTAATCACAATTAAGATCATTGTAGCACAACTGGTTCATTGCTTTGATTGGGAGCTTCCTAATGGAATGTCGCCTAGCAAGCTAGATATGTCTGAAGACTTTGGCATGATTACTTCGAGGGCTAAACGTCTCATGGCTGTTCCCGTTTATCGACTACATATATAGACGCAAGTACGGATCGAGCTGCCGTTTGGCAAACTACTACTCTCTCTGTTTTTTTACAATTTGATGTTTTACAACTTCTTGTTGAAATTATGGATGAGTTTATATTAACAAATTTAACAATGCAATGATAAATACACAGACAATAAGTTTACTCATTCACAATACAACACAGATACAACAAATTCATGAAGAACTCCAAAATCACAAACATACAACATTGAAATTAAAAAAAATGATCATGATTAACACAAACTTTCCTGTGAAACTTGTTTATTGTATAAAACCCATACCATTATACTTATAAAGTGATACCACTACTCTTATAAACTAGTACCTGTAGCATTTAATACTATGATCTCAGTTTATAAGTGTAAGTGTAATGATATCAGTTGATAAGTGTAATGGTATTAATTTGTAAGTATAGTGGTATATATTTCATACTATGAACAAGTTTCACCGGAGACCTACTCGAAGATTAAACATGTGCCCTGATGGCAGAACTATAGCCACTCTGATCATCATGATACTTATCCCACAGCATCACCCCTCCATATTTAGCAGACCCTCTTATCGCCGGAAGCACTTGCTGAGTCAGATCCTTTTCCGCCACAAAACCGGTGCCAGCCGCCGTGGGAGAAGCCGGCAACCCCAGAAATATCTGAGTAGCCTTAACAGAGTTCCACTGCTTCCACGAATCCTCCAGACTCTTCATCCCAGACGAGTACTGGCACGGCGCGTTGTTATAAAACTGCACCCAAACGTAGTCGAAAAGCCCCGTCTCAAGTGCGCCTCCAATCCAGGCGTCAGGGAAAGGGCACTGAGGCGCAGCGCTCAGATACACTTTTTTGTTATATCCCGAAAGGTACCGCGCTAAGTCGTCCCAATGCTGATCGGTTCCTCCCTCTATATCAAAGTCTATTCCGTCCAAAACGGCGTCGCCTAACGGGCGAGAGGCCGATTTTCCGCCTAAGAAGTTGTTCCATAAGTAGGTTGCGACTTGTTTGGCGTCTTGAGCAGAGGCGAGGTAGTAGCTTCCGGAGGCGCCGCCGATTGAGAGCATCACTTTGATGCTTTTGGATTGGCAGGACTTGATGTCGGAGCTGAGGGCGGCGCAGCCGTTGGCGGTGGTGGGGTCGCAGTGGTCGGCGAGGTTGATTAATGGAGGTTGGCCGTTGCCGAATGTGGCGAGGAATGCTATGTTTACGAAGTCGTAGTTTCCGGTGGCGCAGGTTTGGGCGAGTGTGCCTTCGGCTCCGTTTTGGCCCCAGTAGATTGCGATCTTTCCGGCTTCGGATGTAGAGAGAATGAAGGTTATGGTGATTATGAATAATGCCAACAGGGGTTTTGCTTGAAACTCCATTGCTGAAAAGAAATGTGTAGTTGATTAGTTGTTTTTTTGGTTGGGTCATGTGAGAAGTATATGTACAAGTTGATGAATTGGATTTGGATAATTTAGAGTTCTTAATTATTAGAAAAACAAAATGGTGCATTGCCATTCATGCTAAGTTGTTGATCATTGCTTGGCGTGGAAATGCTGCTTATAGAGTTGTGAATTTTGACTCCTGTTTCCACCTGTTTTAAATGGGACAAAAATCCCTAGTTTTAAGTTTGATATTTAATTTGTTAGTTAGTGAAGTTATTTATTACTAACCCCGTCTCATTCTTTAAGCCCTTTTGACTGTTCACAAGGATTTATGAGAATACTGATAAAGTGATAAAGTGTTGGGGGTAGAAAGAGTTGTTTTATTAGTATTTTATGTGATAAAATGACAAAATGATGGATAGTTGGGGGTAAAAAGTGTTGTTTATTAGTATTTTATGTGATAAAGTGATAAAGTGATGTGATAAATTGATAAAATGTATTTCCTTTTTAGGAAATATTGCTTAAAGATTGAGACAAAAAAAAAATAACAAAAAAGGCTTAAAGAATGAGACGGAGAGAGTAATTATTATTCATTATTTGTATAAAAAAAATAACAAAAAAAATAACAAAAAAGGCCCCATTTTCCCTTAGCAAACTCTTTTTTTTTTGCCCTTTGGACTAAAATACTATCTATTTTGCCCTTATTTAACTATTATCAGTGGCGGATCTAGGAATGATACTTTGTGGGGGCGAGAGTATATTAAACTCATGTTTTAAGTCTAACTAATATGCATCAACACTTAAATATTGATGTAACTATAAATGTATACACATATAAATCTAAATAAGAAGGAAAAATACACATATTAATATAATTTTATACATGTGAACATATATACCTACATAGGACTCAAAACTCTGTGTGGGGGTGGGTGGGGGGGGGGGGGGGCAGCGCCCCTAGATCCGCCGTTGACTATTATATCCTTCATTATCTAGTTCTCATTGGTCATTCCAACTTAAATCACATTCCAATACTCTTTCACTAATATGCAGAAGTTCACTTGTTGACAATGGCGATTTCTTCGACTTCTTCGCTGCAATCATTCTGTTGCTTTTGGATGATTACTTGAAGCTTATGCTTCGAACAACTTTCGGAAGACGACAAATTCCTTGGACTTTTGATGTTCGTTTCTGTAACCGATGGTGATGATCGACGTCCGGCCTTCTTCACGATGACGTACTCGGCATTTCCGACAGCGACCGGACGCTGACGCTGATGTCATCATCGGAGAAGCATATGTTTGATCTCTTTCAATATAGATGGGATTTTGTTTGGGGGTTGGGATTTGAAGATGGGAATGAGATTTAAGTATTAGAATGAGAATTAGATGATGAAGGGCATATTTGTCAAATAAGGGCAATACATATAGTTTTTTAGTTGGGAGTAGTGTCGGATCTAGGATTTGAAATTTGAGAATACATATTAGTATGATTTGAAATTTAGAGTATTTTTTTCTTCTAATTATACATAATAAAATATAATATTTTTTTTTTCTAATTATACAAGGGATACATTTTATTTTGGGGTACAATTGTACCGTCATGTACTCCACCACTTTTTTGGGAGGGGAAAAAAAGTGTTTGCTAATTCAAATAAAGGTATGAAAGAGTTTATCCCTAAAGATAGTAGGAAACATATGAGATTTATAACGAATTTAACTATTTTTTAGCTTTGAAATATAATCTAATGTGCACCACTTCTTCATTCCCGACATGGACATAATTTTAAGAGAGAAAAACATTATACTACAAAGTCATCAAAAAACTTATAACCAGATAAAAAGTGCAGAAAATTTCTGCACTTTAGTTCAAATTTCTGCACTTTATATCTGGTTGTAATTGTTTGCTCAATCTTGTATCTAGTTGTAATTTTTTCTAATTTCAACACAAGCTCTCATAGGGAACTTATTCATAGTAAGAAATTGATACAAATATGAAGTAATATAACTGTTTTTATAAATTAATACTAATAATATTTACTATTACAATATTAGATTATAAATACTCCTTGTTAAGGAAAATTAAATAAATAAATTGATTCTCACTCTCTCTACAAGTTCGAATTTTTAGATGAGACGAAATTCTTTCATGGTATCAGAGTCTCTGACTCAGCTCATTGATTCCCACACTCTCTACAAGTTTGGACTTTTAGATGAGACAAAATTCTTTCAAATTCTTTCACTCCTTCCGTCCCATAGTTTATGTAACTTTTTCCTTTTTTTTCCCTATAGTTTATGTAACCTTTCATAAAATGAAAATGTTCATTTTAACTCACACCCTTTAAATACACACTTATTTACCATATGCCACTCTATCATACCCTCAATACTTTATCACTTTATCACATTTGATAAATATTATTCCTCTCTTCAATAAAATTGGCTTCCCCTTTCTACCCCCAACACTTTATCACTTTATCACAAAATTTTCATGAACAGTAAGAGTTACATAAACTATGGGACATAGGGAGTATAATAATATCTTTTTTTTTATCGGACAAAGTTAGTTGTTAGCTGTTAATAGTTAGTACACCAAGCACCCAAACACTCCACAAATTCACCAAGCCACCTTATAACTCCCATACTCCAATTCGTTCCCAAAGGGAATCGAACCTGAGTCTCTCACTCAATTGAGGAGCCCATTGGCCAGGTGAGCTAAGCCACCTGGTTAGGGAGTATAATAATATCTGTTGATAAATGTAATTATATTAGTTTGTAAAAGTAATTGTATAAATTTAATACTACGAACATAACTTAATCTAATTTTTTTTTTGAAAGGACCTTACTCTAATTTCAAATTGAGTGTCAAAAGTGACGATGAGATTTATAAAATCGAGTGTCAAAAGTGGCATTTTCTCTTATTACCCTTGAAAATGTAATTAGGAATTTACGATGTAAATAAGTTGATAGAGATATTTTTTTGAGAGATAATTAATTACAATATCTTAAGATAATCAATTACAATAATTCTTTCTACCATCGGGTTTGACAACATCATTTCATCTCGATGTAAACTGGAACCGCAACCATCACAAGTGGGGGACCATCCGAAACTGCAACTCGGAACCGTAACTGCACCCCAATTGAAACCGCAACACCACAAAAGGGAATAAATATTTCCTCTCCGTGTCTCGAACCCGGGGACCTCGGGATTCCAGGTAATGAAACTCTAACCACTTGAGCTATCACACACTTGACAAATAAGTTGATAGAGATTAATCGTACAAGGACCACAAAATTTATTTGAAGTTCCACAAATTTTCACACTATTTTACAAATTCTTATTTGCCACAAAAATCATGCACTTTAGTTTAATACTCCCTCCTATTCAAAATATAAGATGTTTTAACTTTTTCCATGTTTATTAATAAAGAAAAATTATACAAAAATTAATCTTATTTAATGATAAATTATCTTTAATGAATGAGAGTAAAACAAGAAAGTAAAAAAAGAGTATTAAATAAGGGCATTGAAAGAAAATAAAAGCCAAAACATCAAATAAAAAATAAATAATGCAATAAGCCAAAACATATGAGATAGTCACATATGAGATATTGTCTTATAAGATACTTTTACAGAGGAAATTACAAACTAGTAAAAACTTTCAACTACAAGAACCATTTCACATCCATGATTCCATTTTTAGAGTTCAAAATTCAAACCAACCAACATCGAATCAACTCCCACGTGGAAATTAGAATCAGTTACATAGCCTATAAGTTGGAATTGCCATGAGTGGCATAGTTTTACCAGTCACCATTCCAAAGCTTTCCCCCATATCCAAATCAGCAGGCAAACCGCCGTCCGGAAGCTCCCAATCAAAGCAATGCACCAATTGCGCCACCACCAACCGAACCACCGTGAGCGCCAACTGTATCCCCGGGCACCCTCTTCTGCCCGACCCAAACGGTATCAACTCAAAATGTTGACCCAATACATCTACATTGCTCCCAACAAACCGCTCTGGTGCGAACTTTTCAGGATCGTCCCATATGTTAGGATCTCTGCCGATAGAATATATGTTCACAAAGATCCACGATCCTTTAGGCACGTGGTATTTACCGACCGTGCAATCTTCCAAGGATTGGTGGAGCGGCAGTGGAACGGGTGGGTGGAGCCTGAATGTTTCCTTCACCACCAAGTTCAAGTATTCGAGTTTATCGAGGTGTGATTCGTCCACAATTTGGTCCTTACCGACTACTTGTTCGAGTTCTTTTTGGAGTTTCTTCATCACTTTTGGGTGCCTAATGAGTTCTGCAAGTGCCCATTCCACTAATACTGATGAAGAATCCATTCCTCCAGTAAACATATCCTAGAAAATAAGATCATGAATCCCAGTTTCTCAATCTTTGTACAAATCAGTAAACATTGAATAATCAGTTAGCAGCAAAATAGCACATAAATGACCCAACCTCGTTTAAGCAAATCAACAAACACTTGGTGGGCAGTTTATATGAACACAACCATGAAATCAAAACCATAAAACTATGATCAGAAATTGAATTACCAGGAGTACAGCCTTGACATGGCGACGGTCGAAATCGAATCCAGCTTCTCCAGAATCCAAAATGCCCATTATAGTATCCACAAAATCCTGACTCTGTTTCTTATCCTGCTTTTTCTTCACATGTTCATCAATAATCCTCTCCAGAAACCCATCAAAAGTTCCACTAAGTTTCTTCATCCTTCGATCCAGCCCCTGAAAATCAAACGCCGCAATAAACGGAAAAAAGTCCCCCAAATTCGGCGTCGCACCAATCTGCAACATCTCCTCAATCACAGGTTTAAACCCCTTCTCATCCAAATCCCTATCCACATACTTCCTCCCAAACACCATCAACGACGCCATATCCCCAATCGAACCCGTAACCCTAGCGCTAACATTCACAATTTCCCGATTCTCACCCGATTTTCGAAGCGAATCAACAAAAAGCCCTACCTCGCCTCTTCTCATGGACCGAAATTGGTTGACTCTGAGACAGCTTAGCAGCTCCAGAGTGCACAATTTTCGCATATTGCGCCAATACGCACCGTACGGTGCAAATACAATATCTCTCCGATCGTAGGTGAGGTACTTCGCGGCTTGATGATGTGGCCTGCCGGCGAAAACGAGATCGTGTGTTTTGAGAACGAGCTCTGCTATTTCCGGCGAGGATACGACGACGGCGGGGACGAATCCCAAACGGAGGTACATTATTGGGCCGTGTTTTTTGGCTAGACGGTGCATATCATGGTGGAGATTCTTCCCCAATAGGTGCAGATTGCCTACGATTGGAAGACAGATTGGGCCAGGAGGTAGTGTTTTTCTTGTGCTTCTTCGAGCTTAGCAGCTGCTGAAGGAACCAAATTAATATGATTACAGAGCTTAATATCCAAAACCAGGCCATACTTCTCTGTGTTTACTTGGATTTTGAAGTTTATCAATGGCGTTATTTAGTGATTCAGTGGGAGTTGAGAGAGAGAGGAAGGATGAAGAGATTGACTTTGGATCTCCACCGCGTGACGCATTGTATGCTCCATATTAATAATCATTTTGGTTCGTTTCGAAATTCATCATAATTATTTTGATTTTTTTATTTTAGTCCTGTTAATTTTAAATTTTTTAAAATTAATTATTTGACTTGCTATAGCTAAAGATGTAGATGGATAGTTTCTGACCGCCTAAATCCAATTTTTTTTCTTTTTTTTACATTTTCTTCTTGTTGATTTGTTACGCCTACTTATTAGTTAAATTGACCCACAAAGCCCAGCCCAATGAAAACCAAACCCCTCTCAAAAGCCCAGCCCAAAATGACATTGACTCATTGGAAGTTGGAATACAACGTAATTAAATGCTACCTTTTCCCTCCGAAACACTTCCACCGACGATCAAATTCCCAAAACTCTGCACACCAAAACAACACCTCCACCGTGACGGCCAAATCCTAAAACTCTGCTATAATTTTTTTAAAAAGGATTACCAGGAGACGTCACAGTGGGCATGCTTCGGACGGCGAGCGGTGGGCTTTGGGCGGCGAACGGCGAGAAGTAGGCTTTGAGCGGTGGATTTTGGGCGGCGCCTTAAGTTGAGTGATCACTTCAGTCTCTATGCCCCATTTAAATCTGTGTGCGGCTGCGTGACTATTTTTTAGGTTTAGGGTAATGATTTTTCATTTTTGAATTACTGAGAGAAGTGAGAAATTACTGAGAAGTGAGAATTTAAGTGAAAAAAAAAAATACAAATCCGCCCAGAAGACTGGCAGCCTAGAGCCACCTAGGCGGCGCTTGGCACCAGAACCGCGTAAAAGGGCCGATTAGGCTAAAATCGTGGCTGCCGCCTAGAGCGATTTTTACAACACTGGTTGCAGCAGGTAACAGTTACATGTGTAATTATTTTGTTTTTTTCTTTAATTTTGAAATGCCACTTGAATTTTTTTAATTCTAAAAATTTTGGTCGGGTTTAAAAATAATTTGTATATTAAAAGACAAAGTGAATCGGGTCGGTTTATTGGGTCTTATCTGGATCGAAAAAAAAAAAAACCAAAATACGCAGAAAACCGCTCTTCCTACCTAAAAAATATGTAGAAAAATCCCAACCCTAAATTATTAAGATTAAAAAAAGTCTAGATGGCATTTCGAAATTAAAAAAAAAAAATTACGTATGTGGCGGTTACCTATTTAGGTAACCTACTGGACCAATTTCAAATTTTTTTTGACAATTTTCAAGATCAAAATAAAAAAATCAAAACAATAGGGACCAATTTCCAAACGAAGCAAAGTTACTGGACTACAAAAAACTTAATCCATTATAAAATGCTTTACAAAATTTGTCCAAATAAAAAAAAATGTAATTTTAAAATAGGGTTAATTATAAATTGTAATATGTACTATTATTATTATTATTTTTTTACAAATTGTAATTTTTAGCATTTTTTTTAACAAATTGCAATTTATATTAATAAAAAGTAACTGATCCAACACGAGACTTTTGTGAAATTTTCCGGCTAATTTGACTTTGGATCTCCACTGCACTGTATGCCTCATATTATAATCCTTTTAATTTGGGTAAATTATAAATTGCTTCACAAAATTTGTCCAAATTACAAAAAAAAAAAAAAAAAACTTGAGGTTTAAAATATTATCAAGAGTAGATTTTCTGTATTTTCGAAACAAACATTTAACTTGATTACACTTATATATTCAATTCATTAATTTTACATTTAATAAGATAAATATTTCAATGTAAATAAACTTAATATTTTAGTGAAATCAGGTATACGTTTCAAAAGTATATTTAAGTTCACTGTACTTACAGAACTTTGTCTGGAATCAGTCGCCCTCATGTTTTGCACTCACTTAGAACAGCAAACAAGTGAAGCAGCCTTTGGCTTAGCAAGATCATACCCATTTAGCTGTTCAACTACAAAAGATCACACATATCGTTTATATGACCCTAGTTTCTGAATTTATATGTTTTTATTATGCTAGAAAGTATTTAAAAAAAAAGTTTCAACCCATGAAGTTTGAAATTGCTTTAATTGAGCGTGTAATGCACGTGCAATATTTATTACACGAAAAGATCATGCATTTTTCACGAATGCTCTCTTTGTCCCAATTATATAGACTAGTTTTTCTTTTAAAAATGTCTCAACTATATAGATTTATTTATATGAAGTATTTTTTTATTATTCGTTTACTAATATAACTCATATAGATTCTTAATTTTTGTGAAAAGTCCAATAAATCCATATGATTAGTACGGGTGAATATTCTTTATCAAAATAATCTGTCAACCCCCTCCGAGAAAATAATAATAATGCAACCGTCCACAGTGTGTTACCACTCTCCTGCGCACCTATCAAGTGATAGGAAATTTTGGAGAAGGCAATTCTCCAGAGTGATCGAGAGACCAAGAAGGGTGGTGAGCTTCCGGAGAAGTTCAAGAAATAATCGGTCTTAATCCAAAGCCTCGGGTCGAGAAGAAAGCGGCATGGTCACGGATCGCGTAGCTGGAGGGAGAAGTGGTTGGCGGCCACCCGACAGATTTCTGATCTCCACCAGTAAGGGGAAATGCTCAACAAGAAGGTGGAAGACCTTCAATCCGAGCTGGTCGTCGCATACGACAAAATTAGATCGGATGCAGTAAATACCGATCGAGGTTGAGAGGGTGGAGGCGATTAGGACTGTTCAGCGTCACGGCCCTTCCTGGGACATCACAGCTTTGCTCGCCGAATATCAAGCCTCATATATGTTTCATAAGGTTGTTAGTTTTATTTTTATTTTTTATACATATTAAGAAATGTAAGTTATTATAGTTAGAGCATTAAAATTTTACATTATTTCCCCATTTTACCCTTATAGTACCTAGATATTAATTTCGGAAAAAACAAGATACATTACATAGAAGCAAAAATGTGAAAATAAAACATTAATAATATACTCTCCCGTCCTAATTTTGATTGACCAAATACTGTAGATACGGAGATTAAGAAAAAGTGAAAACTAATAGTATTAAATGGTGTAAAGTGGGTTTGGTGGAGGAAAATAATAGTATTAAATAGTATTGAAAGTTGCTTTATTTTCTTTTTAGGAAATTGCCAAACAAAATAAAGACAACTATTTACGGAAAGTGGTCAATCAAAATTAGGACGGAGGGAGTAGTAAATATAGTATTCTTGGCCTATTTTTGTTGGACAGACGAAAAACTAAGTTTTGTATGCACCAGATGCACCTTCACCGTATAGTTTATTTTAGAATTATGCAATTTGTTGCAGTGAAATATATATACAACTTATTTACACTAAACCATTAATTAGTGCACATGAGACAAACTCTGGACCAAAATAGAAATTTGGCCTATCTCCATGGGATCTCTGTGGGACGGATAGGAGGGAGTACATTTTATTTAATAAAAGACGGCTACAACTATCCAACCATGCCAATTGCATCCAAGCTAACCATCATCATTAAATGTTGTGTAATTTGAAGTCCGATTAAATTAATTAATGTTTGGCCAAATTAGTAGTTTAGTACCATCCACACCATCTTAAATTTCTTTAAATATTTTCAGAAAGATTACAAATATGATTTGATCAGTTTGTTGATAGAAATTAAAATCCATAGTATCAATTGCAATGGATTTAGTTTTGATGTCATCACTAATTGTATTCCTTTATCTCCTATCCCAATTTCTAAACAGGCCCAGGTTATTTGCACCGTCAACATTAGTATCGCACCCCCTCAAAATAAAAAAAAAAAAAATTACACATAAAAAGACTGTGTTTTACCCTTTTAAATTAAAATTTTAGCTTCTATCAAATCTCTCATCCATCTGATTGCATCCACCGTATACGGCCGCCATGACTGTTGCCACCGGAGCTGTTACCTAACCATGAAACACAGACTTCATTCGATAAAAAATATGCAATTTTTCAAAGGTTTCAGAAAAAGTAGAAGAAAATGCAAAATTTTATTAAAAATAATTTTTCCAAAAAAAAAATGCGAGAAAAATGATGGATTTCGACAACTATGCTCGGGAAAAATACTAAATTTCGGCAAAATATTCTGAAAATAGACAATTTTCTCGAAAAAAATTCCGAAAATGTGGGGCGCCAGGGAGTGCAGTTCGGCGACACGAAATTGTGTAGCGGCGTTGGGGGCTAAAATGGGGTGGGACTGTGGGCTGTTGCAGTGGATGGATGGGGGCGCGGCACGGCGGTGAGATTCGGCAGCGTCAAGGTCCGGTGTTGCAATAAAAATTTGGAAGGTGAGAAATGATGGTGAGGGAGGTTGTTGGTTTCACTTTGTGCTGTTATACGAGCCGAGCGAGCCCGAGTACCTAGTGTTCGAGATCGACTCGAAAATGTTATCGAGCTAGGCTCGAGCTCGCTCGGTAAGGTTATCGAGTTAAAATCGAGGCTCGGCCCGGCTCGTATTTTTGGGGATTAAACTCGAGCTCGAGCTCGGGCTCGACTCGTTTAAGAAAACGAGCCAAACTCGATAGAGCTCGAGCTCGAAATTCTGTGAAGAATGCTTAAAATGCTTAAATTCCTTAAAAACACAACAAAAATATAATAGTACATCAGTACTTTAAAATTATTTAGAAATACCACATTATCCATACTTTAAAAGAACATACATCACAACTAATTAAACTATTGCAACAACAAGTTCATGAGTCATGCTTCAACTACTACAAACTTCAAAAGTAAGTGCATCACACAACTAAAATATTACAAAAACTTCAACAGGAAGTCCATACTTCAACTACACCAAAGTAGATTCACCTTCCCAAAAGACATGATTTAAGGTGGCGCATGTGTTGAGTTGTAGCTCCACTTGCACTCTTATTAAACGTTTCCTTGCAAATATTGCATTTCACCATTTCTTTTCCATTCTTCAAATTGACAATAGTCATATTTTCCCATATCGATGACTTTTTATGTCATTTCTTCGGCTGAAATGGTTCCTCTGGTTCTCCATAACCCTTTTTTTTCCCCATCTACTTCATTGGACTGGTCTTCAGTTGTTGGAAGCTCTTCTTCACTTATTATATCCACATTTTCTTCAATCTCCAACTCTTGACCAACATCTTCATTAATTTGATCCATACCAACACTTGAGCATGAAGCTTGGTGTGAATACATCCTATAAACAGGAGAAAACATTTGAATCACTTAATTCCCATCAATCATTTTTTGTAAAGATAGTAGTTAAATAGTTAAGTTTAATTAATTAATCGATTCCTTAGCTTGTACATGTGTGTATTCTTTGGGTTTTCTCATCTTTTACTAGCAACTAATGATACCATCAAACACACAATCAAACTGAACAAAAATGTTTATCTATTTTAAGAAGAGGAAACAAAGGTGAGAAACTGTACTAGCAACTTATGTACTGTAACTAATTCAGCTAATGCACTCCATTTTACAAACTCTTTAAAACAATATTTTTCTCGAATCCTAAGAAACATCTAACCGCAGATTCAACAAGAACATATCGCAGATTCAATAAAAACATATCTTTATGAACATCTAGGGTTTAGAGAAAAAAAGCTTACCAAAATTTAAATCGTGCTTGGTGTATCCCTAATCTTCAAGTAATTGAAGTAGGGAAAGAGGAAATGTCAGCGGTGGCGGTGGCGGCGGTGGGATTCACGGTGGTTGGAGGTTCGGTGGCGACAAAATTCGCAGTGGAGACTGAGGGATGTAGCGTCGCCGGTGGTGCGGAATTGTGGTGGTTGGAGATTCAATGGCGACGAGATTTTTGGTGGTGCGGCGGTGTGGGATCGACGGGATTCGGTGGCGATGTGGTTGAAGCCGACGGGTTTCGGTAGTGCAGTGGTGCGGTGGATGCAGCGTCGCCGGTGGATTCGTAGAGATTGGTTGGAGCCTTGGAGTTGGAGGTGAGGGGATTAGGGTTTGGAGGAGTGGGTTGTCTGCGTTTTTACTGAGAATGAAAAGGCACAATACGAGTTGTGTAATTGTGTTGTGACTTGTGACTTGTGACCTAATTACTATATTTACAATAATACCCCTAGTTTTTAAATATATTTATAAATAATTAGATTGATTACTACTCGAGCTCGAGCCTATCAAGTAACTCGAGAGTCGAGTCGGGCTCGGCTCGTTAAGCAATCGAGCTTATACATAGCTCGAGCTTGAGCTCGAATATCTATCGAGCGAGCCGAGTTCGAGCTTTATCGAGCCGAGCCGAGTCGAGCTCCCGAGTGGCTTGTTTCGTATAACATCACTAGTTTCACTTTCACTTAGAGAAAGGAAGTTTAGGGGGTGTATTGGTTGTGGAGTCTGTAGGATTTTTTTAGACTTTCAAAGTCTGAGAATATTCAATCCAGATTTTCAAAAGTCTTTAAAAATCCTAACGTATTCAATACGGATTTTAAAAAGTCTTAAAAAATATTTAGGTATTCAACAGTAAATAGATTTTAATAGTCTATGGATTTTCTTTGATTCTCCTAAAAAAATATAAATAGATTTCACTCTCCAAAATCTCTTCTAACAACCAGAGATTTCTACGTATTATCTCAGAGAACTCTGAAGACGAAAGTCTACTGTTGCGAAGATCCTCTTTTGGCCCGACTGTTCTTCTCATCCCCAAAATTTCCCAGTGGCCCCTCAAAGAATCTACCCTTATCAGTTATCACCAGCGCCGCCGCAATTCTTTACACACAGATATTCACTGTATCGTCTGATTGGCCTCAAAATATTCAATTGACCGAGCGAGTTGCAGAGCCCTGTGAGAATTCGAGTGACGGCGGCAGAAATTTGTCGTTGACGTTGAGTTTCGAGACAAGCGATGGGCAATCCGAAGCAGAAGTGGACCGCCGAAGAGGAGGAGGCGCTACGCGCCGGCGTGTTGAATCACGGTGCCGACAAGTGGAAAAACATCCAGAGAGACCCTGAATTCAACAAACTACTCTTCTCTCGCTCCATTTTTTTTGAATGCATTGGTTGGATGTAGTTATTCTAGATGCTTCCAAGCCCTTACGCGATGGAAATAATGCTTCCAAGTAAGTTCGTATTGCTGTTTGATGTTTACAGTGGAGTTTTGCATTAATGATTTCCAATGTATGTAGACCTATATATATAGACTGGATGACTATTAGGTTCCATTTGACCACTTTTATTACTATTAGGTTCCAATTTTTAAAAACATTACTACTAGGTTCCAAAAGTAGATAAATGGACATAAATGACCTTAAATGAGTCTTTTTTTTCCTTCTAGCTTGTGTCCAAAATACTACCCCTAATAAAATACTTTTTTCACACCTTCTTTACATCACCCATCTTCTATTTTACATCATATTTTATTTATGGTAGTCTTCTCCCTTCATTTTATTTCATTTACAAATTTCAAAATTTCATTTTATTTCATTTACAAATTACAAAATTTCATATCTATAAGACAAATATCAAAATTTACATATCTAAAATGAGTGTTTACATATTTTCGTCTAAAATATTTTTTTTTTACATATTTTCGTCTTCTTTGACATGCACATATGCACAAATATGCATGCACATATGCACAAATATGCATGAACATATGCATCGATACATGAACATATGCGTATAAATCTGGAAAAAGAAAATCCAGAAAATTTCCAGATCCATTTCATCTTCTTCATCCATCTTCAAATCTTCAAATCTGCATCTTCAGCATTCTCAAATCTTCAAGAAACTCATGAATGGACCTCCATCAAATTTTCTCCTAACAGTCGCTTCCATTTTCCCATTTTCGGCGCTTCCTCTGCTACAAACCCCAAATCCCATAAATCGTCCTCAAAATTACTTCAAATAATCCAACACCACAAAATTCACCAGAGAAAAATTGGGGAAATTGACTCAGAAACCCGTAATAAAATCGACCATCTCTCCACGCACAATAGGACTTCCCAGAGTCAAACAGTGACACACGCACACACAATAGGACTTCCCAGAGTCTCCAACTCATCATCCCAATTGAAAACGCGAACTCAAATATAAAATTTACCTTTAGTGTATCAACTTCGCGCTCATTGGCAATGTGGGTCCTACGAGAGGAAACAAAATCGGTAATACAACTAGTTTGACGGGTTTCATGTGTCCTTTGGGACAGTTCGCGAGGGGGGGAATAACTGACCGGAAGCTGCGGTGGCGGTGGCAGAGGAGGCGCAGTAGTCGCCGTCGGTAGGTGATTCTTCGGGTAAGTACTCTGCGTGGACAAGACCTGTTCCTCGACCTGGGCAACGACCTGGAAAACCTCATCGAGGAAGTCGGCCTCCCATTCTTCATCACCTAAAACCCTCGCTCGCCATCGTCGTACACCACTGGGTTTTGCAGGTTTGGGGATTGAATTTGGGTAGTGGTGGGGGAGTTTGAATTTTGCAGATTAGGGTTTGAAATTGGGCTTTGGGATTTTGAAATGGGGAATGGGTAATATTTATTAGATAAGTGGGGGCAAGAATGTCATTATACTCTATTTTGAAACCTGTTAGTAATTGCAAAAGTAGATGGAATCTACTTGCAATATTTCCACCAAATTGAAACCTATATATATATATATGTTTTATTAGTATATGGTGATCATCTGTCAACCTTAAGCATTAAATATAATCTGATGGGGTAGTTGCTTATGTACTTTTTTTTATCATGTGTTGTTACGTATGCATCATTTGCTTTGGTGTTCTTGTTAATTCAGGTTTGTGTGCACCTTGGCTGGAACATAGTAAATTATAAATAGTTCAATAAAAAAGTAAATTTTGCACGTTATAAATATTTTTATAGTGGTGTTGTCAAGGTGGAGAAAGTATTTATAATGTAAATTTTGCACGTTGAGGTTAGTATTGGCTTGTGCTGGATTACACAACTTTCTTCAGAAAGAATGCCGCTCTGATGAATTTCCAGTCGAATATGAAGAAGATCAAGATTCACCACATCTCGACATGAAAGAATTTTTTTTGGAATTGCTTTCTCAAAGTCAACTACAACAAAGAACGGAAGCTAATGCATGGAGAACGAGTATTGCTAATGCTATGTGGGAAATGAGGCCGATGTATAACGGTGATGGAAATGAAGATGATGGGAATGAAGATGAGAATAATAATGACGAATAATAATGTTTTTTTTAACTAATGTCTTTTTGATATTTTTTCTAAACAATATTGATAACTTTTTTTATATACAAGTGTGTTCTATATACATTTGCATCAATAGTTCCAGCCGGAGTCCATGTAAATTCATGTAAATCAATAAAAAAAAATGTATTCCACAATCCTGTCAAGTCTATGAAAATCTATGTAAATCAATAAAAAAAGTCAGCCAAACTCTGCATGGAGTCTACGGATTTTCTAAATCCATAGACTTTTTAAAATTTAGAAAAATTCAATAGAATCTCAATTGAATACACCCCCTTAATGGGTTTGGGCAGAATATTACTGTGGATGAGATTGGGAGGGGGTGTAGAGTAATTAAAGGAGTGCAGAAAATAAGAAACTAGGAAGAAGGGTATTTTGGAATTCTCAGGTAGTGTATTAATCTTGCTGGAGGTGTACTTATCGAAGTGGTGTATTTACTAAATATGTCGGTGCGAATAACCTGAGCCTTCTAAACATGAAAAACATGAAAAATCTTCCTCCAGGCCCAAAAGGGCTCCAATTATAGGCCATTTCCACCTTAAGGTAAAAATCCCCACCAAGATTTGCATTAACTCACTAAAAACCATATCATGAGGCTGCTAATAACCCGGATACGAGCAGCCACAATGGAAAAATATGAAAAAAAAAAGCTAGTCTCAAACACGTCTTTTCCTTACTTCCTTGGAAAAAGACTTGTCATTTAAAACTTGCAGTTGCAACTTTTGTGGGGGAATAAGTCCACTTCTTATTAACTATGCCAACGTCCATCTCTATATATATACAATATATATTTTCGTGAATAAGGAGAAATGTGACACATTAATTTTTCTGCGTCTCTATAATACTGCTGGGTTAATATTTTTGTTTACTTCTGATCCTAGATTTATCCTAGAAGACTTATTGAATCCTGGTGGATTGCTAAGTGTAAATCTTTAAGGACAGTGCATTTCAAGCACGCCTCAAGTGGTTTTCCTTCGTTACTCATTACTTATATTTTTCTATTCTTCTTTTGATTTTTGGAATTATTCTAAATTTTCCAACATGTTCTACATAAGAATTTGACAACATAATATTTTGATAGTATACTTTTAACAATTTTTTTTTTATTAATGTATCTTACCTTTACAATATTATATTAAATAATTGTTATACTAACCTTTTAGGAAATAAATATTTTCTTGCAAAATATTTTTATACTAATTTAAAACTTTTAATATAAATGTTACACTAAATGTCTACTTATTCAACTCTTTTTATTTGACCTCAACATTTCAATTTATTGCAAAAGTAGTGGCACCCAACAAATCAATGACAAATTCTCATGTGCACCATATGCACTAATAAAATTGATGCAATTTAATTTTAAAAGTTATTTTTCTAATTTTTTTTAGTTTTAACTTTTTTTTCTTTTTTCAATTTCCATTTTCTTTTAACTTTAATTTCAATTTTAGATTTTTTTTTTTTTTTTTTTATTTTTTAATACCCGACCTGACCCCAAACTCGGCCCGAGAATTTAATGGTTCACTCGACCCAAGTATTTCATGGTTCACCCGACCCAAATGGTTCAAATATAATTTAGGGTTCACTATTTAAGGGTTAGGATTTAGAGTGCACCATTTTTATTGGTGCATGTGGTGCACAGGAGGGTGACTCCAAATCAATATATATAGTGTTGGGATATTTTAGTTTTGATGAATTATGCCAAAACATTATCAACTTGTGTTGTTGAAGCTAATCTACAGATAACAAGTTGAGGGGGAACGAGAGAACAAGTTGAGGGGGAACGAGAGAACAAGTTGAGGGGGAACTCACGAAATCAAACGTAGATGATCGAGATCGACGAGAAATAGGTCGCAGATTTAGACCGACGAGATCGAATGAGTAAGATGAGTTCCGAGTAAACCGATGAGCTGAGCAAAATCAGAAGAAAAGATAAGCCAGCTGATCAGAAGATCAGATGACCAGATGACCAGATCAGAAGAGGAGGTTGCAGATCAGAAGAGGAACATATGAGACTGATCGAGATCAGATAAGCTAACCTGATATGCTAACCTAATATGCTAACCTCGATGTAATTATCTGATGCAGATAAACCGATATGTCGACTGATGTCAGATCCGATCAGATCATGTGAAATTTGATCGATCAAAGCGAGAAGAAATTAGATATCGAAAAACCGTAAATCTGCGATACCGGATCAAAGCGAGAAGAAATCAAGAGAAGTCATCCAAGTCATGTTCATCGAGAATCGTAACGCCATCGATGATCGGTTCTTCGAAAAAGCGACGCGAGGATCGATTGTTCGAAGTCAAGATTTGAACTTCGGTTAGCCCGAGTGTCAAGATGCTTTCGACGATAAGGTCCGGCCAAGATAAGTCTATTTGAATCAAGAATCCTGAGTAAAAGTATCCTGAGACTCAGAAGAATCCTGAAGACTCAGAGAACCCTGAAGACTCATAAGATCCTGAAGAATATAGCCGTTAGATTCAGCTGACGTGGACCAATGAGAGGAAGACAACAAGCCTGAAAAAGCTGCAAAAAGCTACAGAATAATATGGATTTGAATGTGACTCCATCCAACGGCAACATTCAAATCCACACTATAAATATAAGTTCTTCCTTCATTATTCAGTGTGGAAAAATGCGTGAAACACCCATCAAGCCAAATCATCTAGCATTTCCACCATAGAACACTGAGCAAGAAATACACGCATATATTGAAGAGTGTTCTATCCTAGATCTAAGCACAAATGCAATATCCTAAGCTTAGAGAGATTTTCACATCCTTAGCATTGAGGCTAAACAAATGTAAGGGAAAATCTCAACCTAGTTGGAAACTAAACAAACCTTAACCAAATCAGTTTGGTAGGATAAGTTTGTAGGTTGAGTGAGAACTCGGTAAACATCTAGCAATCCCGAAAGGGAGGGTAGGCGATCCCGTGAGGGTGATAAGTCCCGTTTGAGTGTGAACTCGGTAAACATCTGTTGGGTGTTAGACTAACACGTTAAACTAAGTCCAGTTGGTTAAGTTGGTGCCCCTGATGATAGGGAAGAGTGGATGTAGGAGTTGGACTCCGAACCACTATAAAATCGTGTGTTCTTTACTGCTTTATGTTCTTACTTGCCATATGCATTTGATTATAAGTAAAACACACATCGTTCTTAAAAAAAAAAAAAAAAGAGTAATTGGAATCACTCTGCCCTCACCCCTGTTTTATATGCATTACATGGTATTTTCCGCGCACTAATGGGTTTTCAAATCGGGACCAACAATTGGTATCAGAGCAGGTGTTCAAACGGTTCACTGATTTCAAATTAACCACCTGAACTGATCTTTTTAAAAGAAAACCCGTTTCTTTGAAAATGCATATATTTTAATGTTTTGGCGTCATTATCAAAAAGGGGGAAATTGTTGGGATATTTTAGTTTTGATGAATTATGCCAAAACATTATCAACTTGTGTTGTTGAAACTAATCTACGAGATAACAAGTTGAGGGAACGAGAGAACAAGTTGAGGGGAACACCGAAATCAAACTAGATATTACATTTTAAAAACGTGTAACTATATAAAATAGAAAGATGAACTATATTCCCATTTTAGCAAAATTTGAAATTTTAAGCCGGTGATCGTAAATAAGTCACGCATGACCGCAAGATAACAAGTTGCACGCTTCTAAAATGAACATATGAGTGCGACGGACAAGATAAGTTCAACCTAAGATCTAGCCTTGATTTTTATAATATCATTATTGCATTTTATATATAATGTTAAGATAAAGTAGAAAATTCTAAAATATTGAAAACGTAAATTATATTGAAATGAATAAATTATACAAGTCATACAATCATTATATCAAATCGAACGCGTAGTAATTGTTATACTAACCTTTTAGGAAACAAATCGATTTTTTGTTTAGCCGATCCTAAATTTATCCTAGAAGACTTAATGAATCCGGTGAAGATTCAATCAAGAATCCCGAGTAAAAGTATCCCCGAGACTCGGAAGAATCTCAAGACTCGGAGAACCTCAAGACTCGGAAGATCCTAAAGAAATATATTTTTAGATTAAATTTTTGGACCAATGAGAGGAAGACAAATTTTCCAAAAAGTTCAAAAAAGCTAAGAATAATATGGATTTGAATGTGACTCCATCCAACGACAACATTCAAATCCACACTATAAATACAAGTTCTTCCTTCATTATCAGTGTGGAAAAATGCGTGAAACACCCATCAAGCCAAATCACCTAGCATTTCCACCATAGAACAATGAAAAAAATACATATATATTGAAGAGTGTTCTATCCTAGATCTAAGCACAAATGCAATATCCTAAGCTTAGAGAGATTTTCCCATCCTTAGCATTGAGGCTAAACAAATGTAAGGGAAAATCTCAACCTAGTTGGAAACCAAACAAACCTTAACCAAATCAGTTTGGTAGGATAAGTTTGTAGGTTGAGTGAGAACTCGGTAAACATCTAGCAATCCCGAAAGGGAGGGTAGGCGATCCCGTGAGGGTGATAAGTTTTTTGAGTGTGAACTCGGTAAACATTTGTTGGGTGTTAGACTAACACGTTAAACTAAGTCCGGTTGGTTAAGTTGGTTTTAGATGATGATAGGGAAGAGTGAATGTAGGAGTTGGACTCGAACTACTATAAAATCGTGTGTTCTTTACTGCTTTATGTTCTTACTTGCCATATGCATTTGATTATAAGTAAAACACACATCGTTCTTAAAAAGAAAAAAAAAGAGTAATTGAAATCACTCTGCCTTCACCCCTGTTTTATATGCATTACATGGTATTTTCCGCGCACTAATGGGTTTTCAAATCGGGACCAACATATAGAATATGACATCCGACACAACTAATCAACAATATCATTATTTTCTTTCAATTACACTACACATCCAGAAAAAGAAAAAGGGGTAGATACTATGGATCCAAAACAAGAAGTCAACAGCGGAAAAGTATTTGGAACTAGTCTTAAAATGTGTTCTACACAGGAATTTTTTTTAATAATTGTTTTTAGAGTGGATCTAATGTGCACCTGGGTGCACCGAGCACTCATATTACATTTTAAAAACGTGTAACTATATAAAACAGAAACATGCAACTATTTCAAATAGAAGCATGCAACTATATTCCCATTTTAACAGTTGCATTTTTCTGTGTAAATAGGTCACACTTTTCAGTATAACAAGTTGCACGCTTCTAAAATGCACTATGAGTGCACGGTGCACTTGGGTTCATACAAGATCTAGCCTTGTTTTTATAATATCATTATTGCATTTTATATATAATGTTAAGATAAAGTAGTAAATTCTAAAATATTGTTACATTATATTGAAATGAATATATTATACACCCATTACAATATTATATCAAATACGTAGTAATTGTTATACTAACCTTTTAGGAAACAAATGTTTTTGTTTACTTCTTATCCTAAATTTATCTTAGAAGACTTAATGAATGTCTGGTGGATTCTCATTTGTAAATCATGGGATCTCTGCATTTGAAATTTACGCCTCAAGTGGTTTTCAAAAAAAAATTACTCATTACTTATATTTTTCTATTCTTCTTTTGATTTTTGGAATTATTCTAAATTTTCCAACATGTTCTACATAAGAATTTGACAACATAATATTTTGATAGTATACTTTTAACATTTTTTTTTATTAATGTATCTTACCTTTACAATATTATATTAAATAATTGTTATACTAACCTTTTAGGAAATAAATATTTTCTTGCAAAATATTTTTATACTAATTTAAAACTTTTAATATAAATGTTACACTAAATGTCTACTTATTCAACTCTTTTTATTTGACCTCAACATTTCAATTTATTGCAAAAGTAGTGGCACCCAACAAATCAATGACAAATTCTCCTATGCACTATATGAACCAATAAAATTAGTGCAATTTAATTTTAAAAATTATTTTTTTTAATTTTTTTTAGTTTTAACTTTTTTTTCTTTTTTTAATTTCAATTTTCTTTTAACTTTAATTTTAGTTTTAGATGTTTTTTTTTAATACCCGACCTAACCCTAAACCCGGTCGAGTGGTTCATGGTTCACTCGACCCAAATGATTCATGGTTCACCCGGCCCACATGGTTCAAATATGATTTAGGGTTCACTATTTAAGGGTTAGGGTTTAGAGTGCACCATTTTTTATTGGTGCGTGGTGCACAGGAGGGTGAGTCCAAATCAATATATATAGAATATGACATCCGAGACAACTAATCAACAATATCATTATTTTCTTTCAATTACACTACACATCCAGAAAAAGAAAAAGGGGTAGATACTATGGATCCAAAACAAGAAGTCAAGTGGAAAAGTATTTGGAACTAGTCTTAAAATGTGTTCTACACAGGAATTTTTTTTAATAATTGTTTTTAGAGTGGGTCTAATATAACATTTTACAGGTTGAATTTTAAATTTTTCATAGTGTATTTTAAAAACGTGCAATTATATAAAACAGAAATATGCAACTATTTCAAATAGAAGCATGTAACTATATTCTCATTTTAACAGTTGCACTTTTCTGTGTAAATAAGTCACACTTTTAAGCATAATAAGTTGCTTTTTTTCTCAAAATGTTTTATGAGTCTGCATATTATTGGGTTCATACAAGATCTAGCCTTGTTTTTATAATATCATTTTTGCATTTTATATATAATGTTAAGATAAAGTAGTAAATTCAAAAATATTGTTATATTATATTGAAATGAATATATTATACACCCATTACAATATTATATCAAATACGTAGTAATTGTTATGCTAACCTTTTAGGAAACAAATGTTTTCTTGCAAAATATTGTTATACAAACCTTTTAATAAAAAATTTACACTGAATGTCTTCTCATCTCTCATTTGGTATCTCCGTATCTAACTCGATTGAACATTTACCGTACACACGAGTTTAAAAAAAAAATTATTTATTATTATTAAAAGGGATAAAATTATTTTTGGTGGGGGTTAAATGACAAAAGTAGTGACATTTGTGTAAATTAAATGAGATAAAATTGACTTTATTGTTGAAAAAATAATGACATTAAATATAATATTGAGGTGTTTGAAGGGTATAAATAAAAGAGAAAAAAATATTTTATTATTATTTATAAAAAAAATTTCAATTGAGTTTCAGACATATACATTTTTGACAAATGTTGATTTGAATTAAGGATGAAGAGAGTAACGGTTTTTATTTAGCCTACAATATTCAATTTATTGCGAGATAGTGGCACCCAAATGATTGATATAATATATAGTCAGAGGCGGATGCACATAGATTAAACTTGCATACCCTCTTTTTTGCTAAATAATTTTTATATATTTTGATTTTTGAGTTATAAAAAATATTTTTTATTTTAATTTGTAATTTTTAATAGCTTAGGTCTTGTATTTATTAGGTGCACGATGCACTCCATAATATATTTTAGAGAATACAACTTATTGCATAAAAATCATACAATTTGTTACATTGAAACTTGCAATTTGTTTTACGAACACATGTTGCATGTTTCAGTATAACAAGTTGTATGTTTCTAAAATTTACTATGGAGTGCCAAAAAAAAAAAATGAGACCCTCTCTATTTAATATTATATGTTTTCAAATTTTCATTTGTTTATATTTTGTTTGTAATTTTTTAAGAAAGAAACACTTGTGTAAAGACGATCATATGGTGATCAGATATAATTGATAATGATTTTCATTTTGCACTTTGAAAAGAGTGGGTGACCCGTCTCATGTGTAAGATAATTTCGTTTTTATGTTTTTAGGACGTGTTTTACATTTTGAATTTTATTATTTAACTTTTTTTTAGTATTAATATAATTGTGTATATCCTGTTTAAAATTCCTGGATCTGCCACTGTATATAGTGTTATAGAATATTAAATCAATTTAGATGTTTAATCTCCATAATTCAGCTTTTCTGTATTACATTCTTTTATTCTCAATAATTTTCGTCTGCATATTATTCCAACATACAAAAGTATATTAAATATGAAATTTGTTCATATTATAAAATTGATATAATTACTTTTATAAACTAATATTCGTATTATTTAATATTATGATATTAATTTATAAATATAATAATATTAATTAATAAATATTATATTTATTAATTTATAAGTGCAACAGATATTTTATGCTGACAGTCTTAGAACAAGTTTCATCTTTGAGTTCTCAAATTTCTAACCAAGAATCAAATATTAGAGATATATAAGAACATCAATCAGTCAAACATAATATCTAAGTTGATCAAAGGCATTTAACAACATTTCAAATTGCAAGGCACTTCTAATAACTTTCACAAGAGAAAATTGGCAAAAATACCCTTTATTAACAGTTTAAATTCTATTTTAACCTTAATTTTTATAAAAAAAAATATGTTTTTGTCATTTTATAACATATTTACCCTTATCACATTAATGTTTATCTGTCCCATTAGATTGAGCATGGGTTACGCGACCCTTGCGCTACCTATGCGCGATCTGCTCCTGACCTCCCTTGTGTGGTTCATGTGCAACACTTTTTATTGAGGGTAAATATGTCTTAAAAGAATATTTTTTTTTAAAATCAAAGACAAGACAAAAAAAAAAAAGGGTTCGGATCCACTGTTCTGCTTAAATTAATTAATTATAAATATTTTTATAAGATTTTTTGGAATGAGATTTGGTAGGAATTAATTAGTTTTGCTTAAATAAATATAATTTCCTAAATAGTCTATCTTGTTATGTTAGGATGTTATTCTTATATTTATTGATATTGTGAGATGTACACATGTCATTCATCTAAGATATGAAATAGTAGATAGAATACGGTGTTGGAACAGTGGATCCGCACAAAAAAAAAAAAAAAACAGTTCCATTTCTTTGTGCCATTTTTCATGTTCCAATTTTATTTCATTTTCTAGATCTTTAACACATGAACTCGGGATTATGGTGATCAATTGGATAATTTTTCATTTTTCACATGTCATAAATCCACAATATGGAACACAAAGTAGAAATAGAATTGATTATATCATTCCCAAAAAAAGTTTAAACTATGAATATAGATAAAAAACATACAAACTTCATTGAACATTTTGTAATTTACCCAAAACAAAATGATTATAATATAAAATGAATAAGAGGAGATCCAAATTCCAAAGTCCATATCCTAGTATCCATCCACTCGCTTTGACTACCAACCGCAGTTGCTAAATAAAAAGTCATTCCCAAACTTCAAAAAATCCAACCAAATTCAGTTAAGCATGGCCTGGTTTTGGTTATCAGTCTCTGTAATCACATTCATCTGGTTCCTGTTAAGCTCCAAGAAGCGCAACAGAAACCTACCTCCAGGCCCGATCGGGCTTCCAATAGTGGGCCACCTTCACCTTCTATATACTTTAAAAAAATCTCCACCGTGATCTGCACCGTTTATCCCACAAACACGGCCCGATAATGCAGCTCCGTCTGGGCTCCGTCCCGGCCGTCGTCGTATCTTCGTCAGAAGCGGCCGAGCTCTTTCTCAAAACCCACGACGTCGTTTTCGCGGGCAGGCCACATCACCAGACGTCGAAATATCTCTGTTACGACCAGAGAGACATCGTGTTCGCGCCGTACGGTCCGTACTTGCGCGACATGCGGAAACTGTGCACTCAGGAGCTGCTGAGCGTTCCGGGCCATGAGACGGGCCGAGGTGGGCCGTTTCGTTGATGCGCTCCGTGACAAGACGGAGATTGTGGATGTTAGCGCGAGGGTTTCGGCCGCGATTGGGGACATGACATGTTTGATGGTGTTTGGGAGGAAGTTTGTGGATAAAGTGTTGGATAAGAAGGGGTTTAAGGCTGTGATTGATGAGATGGTGGAGGTTGGGGCCGCCCCGAATTTTGTTGATTTTTTTCCGAGTTTTTTGGCGAAGCTCGATTTCCAGGGGCTGGATCGGAAGATGAAGGAGCTGAGTGACACTTTTGATGGGTTTCTGGAGAGGATTATTGATGATCATGTGAAGAACAAGCGGGAGGAGAAGCAGAGTCTCGACTTTGTGGATACGTTGATGGCAATTTTGGATTCTGGTGAAGCTGGATTCGATTTTGATCGTCGCCATGTCAAGGCTGAGCTGATACCGTTTGGGTCGGGCAGAAGGGGGTGCCCGGGGATGCAGTTGGCGCTTACGGTCGTTAAATTGGTCGTGGCGCAATTGGTGCATTGCTTCGATTGGGAGCTTCCTGACGGCGTGTTGCCAACTGATTTGGATATGGCGGATCGCTATGGGTTGGTGACTGCTAGAGATATGCATCTCATGGCAATTCCAACTTATAGGCTACGTAACTGATACCACATTAATTAGATGTTGTTGGTTAGTTTCAGTTTTGCATTAACCAAGTTTTTGAAGTTGTAATTTCCTTTGTTAGAATATGATATCCATAATAAAATTAATTTTCCTTAGCACATTAAAAATAAATTAAAAAATATAGAACAATCGAACCCGAATTAGCTCAAATCCCCATGACATTTCAGCCTGATTTGGGCTTATTTGGGTTCAATTGTCCTACATTTACAGATTTTAAAACATATTCCTTCCGTCCTGTTTTAGATTGCCCAATCACTGTATGACTCGTGTTTTAGCGAGCGAGTTGTTTATTAGTATATGAAATGATAAAGTGACTTTTAAGGAGATGTGTAATAGATGAGGAGTAGGATTATCATACTCCACCTTAAAAATCTCTTTATCATTTCAAATTCTAATAAACAACTCGTTCGTTAAAATACGAGCAAAACAGTGAATGGACAATCTAAAACAGGACGGAGGGAGTATTATCTTATATTCACATATTTTATAACATAAGCTAGGTCTTGTATGCACCTGGGTGCATCGTGCACTCATAGTGCATTTTAGAAGCGTGCAACTTGTTATGCTAAAAAGTGCGACTTATTTATACAGAAAAGTGCAACTGTTAATATGGGAACATATTTGCATGCTTCTGTTTGAAATAGTTGCAAGTTTCTGTTTTGTATAGTTGCACGCTTCTAAAATGCACCATGAGTGCAGGTGCACACGGGTGCACATGAAACCCAATCTAAAACATATTCTCTCACATTTCCAAATCAGTACAATTATTGTCCTTAGAAATACAATTCCTCAGCCATTGTCCTTAATATTTTTTTCCCCCGTATCATAGTCGATTAGTCGTTAAAAGCCGTCTAAACTTGACTTTAGTCCAAGAAAAACTATATAAGACATATTAAATAGAAAAGTAGATTAACATTACAAAACAAAAAATATATACTTCTCTTAGGGCAGGATAGGAAGGGGTGGGGACCGTTGGGTATATATCAAGACATAGAAATTTTTTTAATTTACAATTAAATTCTGTAATTGGTGAACCTAAAGCCAAAATTGAATGGTTCATGGTTCACTCGACCCAAGTGATTCATGATTCACCTGGTCCGAATAGATCATAATTTACGGTTCATTATTTAATGTTTAGGGTGTAGATGATCATTAATTTAGGACAATTTTATTGATTTTCATACATGAAAATTTTCATACTAGACATACTCATATATTAATTGAAAGATTTTAAAATTTGCTACGAATTGTTTTGATATACATAACTTTGAAAGCTAGTCTTTTTGTAAGTTGATTTTAAAGATTTTTTTTTTTTGACAGGATAAGGAGAGAGATGTATTAATTTATGAACAAAACGTCCATCTATCTAATTCTTCTATGTTTTTTTTTTTTTTTGCTTCAACCTCTGTTTAGGCAATGGTTTATTGATCCTCCATACGTGAAATATTTTATATTAGTGTTTGTTTAGGTTGATATCCAATCATATCCCAACAACAAAATAATATTGAAACACATGAAATTTATAGTGCATTATAACCTTTATTTTTATAAAAATCAGTCAACATCTATACGTGAAGTCGATAAACGTGAAAATGGTAGGATCGAGCTGAAAATCACGTCCTCGAATATCCACATTGCTTCCATGAAACCTTTCTGGATAAAATCGTTCAGGCTCCGTCCAAGTATCAGGATCTCTCCCGATTCCCCAAACATTCACCAAAACTCGTGATTTCTTTGGTATATTTTTTTATTTAATGAACAAACTATTGATTTTTATTTTATTCAGTCTTTCTCAATTTTTTTAATCATCTAACAAAACCATTAAGTAAATAAACACATTATCATTCTCAAAATTGTCAATATAGATCATTGTTTTACTTAATTGTTCCCTTAGATTATTTAGAAAATTACGTCAAGAATGACTGCTTGAAACAAAAATCAATAGTTTATGGACTTTATTAAATAAAAAAATAGTTTAGGGACCTCACGGAAAAAATTTAATAGTTAAGGAATTTCTTAAAATAAAAAAGTAATTTAGGGGACCTTTCGAAATAAAAAATACTCCCTCCATCCCAAACCCGATTACTACATTTCTATTTCGGGTGTCCCATACTTGACTATCACTTTCCTTAAATGGAAATACTCACTTTATCACATAAAATATTAATAAATAACTCTTTTTAACCACAATTATTTATCACTTTATCATATAAAATACTAATAAATAACTCTTTTTACCCCAACACTTTATCACTTTTTTTTAAAAAATTCGAGCACACAAAAATGTGGTAGTCAAATTTGGGACGGAGGTAATAATAGTTTAGAGACTTAAAGATGTATTTTGCCAAAATTGATATGGAACAAACGAAAAAGGAAAGCGTGAAAATTGATGTGATGTTATTTAATCAATGATTGTACTTATTTGGAATCTTTAAGGTGTGTCGGTTGTGTTATGGAGCATGCTGCTCTTAGAATAAAATGTTGAAAGTATTTGCAAATTCAAGATTGTCCTGTAGAAGAATTTGGAAAAGAATGTGAAGGAGGCTAATTTGTATGGAATGGTCAACATTCAAATAGAATATTCAAGAAAATGTCTAGAATGGATATACACATAAAAATGAGTCAAAAAAATTGTAAATGATATCCTTATATAACTATTTATCAATTACCACTATTTTTTAATCTCTATAAATTTTTATTTTAAAATACTCTTATTCTATTCATTTGAATTATTTATGATATCAAATCTATTTATTTTTTTAAAATTGTATTTTAAAATTATAAATAAATTTAAATATAATGTATTTCTTATAATATAAATATAATATTTTAATTAACACGCTATACAATTAAAAATATATTAATTAAAAAATACATATTACTTTCAATTTAAAAATATATTTTAATTTTTTTTACAAGTACATTAATAAATAAAAATATAATTTAAACTGAATTGATCAAATTAAATAAATATTTAATACAAAATTAAAAATATAATTTTTTTCAAACCACGTAATGCCTGGGGGTTCATCAGGCCTTGACCATTGTATGGTGATGTGTTTCCATGATCAGACTTCTTTTAAAGACCCGATGGAGAACAGTGGATTGTTTTTTTGTTTTGTTTTTTTAAAACGAAACGAATAACATTAATTAACGGAAAGACCTCAAATCGGTCATTACAGAATCCTCCAACGCAACATGAATAATATATGAAAAGAAAGGCCCCTCACAAGCAATGTCAAACAAAGCTAATCTATGGGCCAAAAAGATTGTCCGTTCGTCTAGACCACACAAAATAAATAGAATTAAAACTCAAAGCAAGTGTCTGAATATCCTGAATCAAATTGCCAAAATACGACAAACTCATACCCGGAGTCCGGAGCGTATTAATAACGATCTGCGCATCTGTTTCCACAATCAAATCCTCGACACCTTCCTCCCTAGCCAGCTGCATGCTCCTCAAAATAGCCATAGTTTCCAGTACTTGAACATCTAAACCACTCCCCTCTCTTTCGGCGAAACACCAGACCACAGCACCAGTCGAGTCTCGCACTACACCAGCAATCGCCGCATTTGACGTCACACGCACCGCTGCATCACAGTTTAATTTCAACATACCCAGCCCCGGAGGCCGCCACACGTCCATTGTCCGTTGTTGCACATTCGGTCGGGGCTGTTTTGAGCGCAAAAAATCAGGGCGCTGTACCTCGACCATCACACCAATTTTTTCGGTTGTTGTTACCTTATCCGAGAATTGCAGCTGGTTTCTCCAGTACCATAAGCACCACAGTGACGTAGCAAAGCGTGCCATCTCCTCATCCGATGCCAAGTTCATCACCCCGATTACCCACTTATCCAACGCCCCGTCCATAACCCGAGGCCGATAAGAAGCAACATCGTCCCAAAAATGTCTCGTCCAACAGCAATCCCTCAACGCATGTTCGGCCGTTTCTACTTCAAATCATATGAAGCAAAGGTTGTTTATTAAGAAGTGTTTAAAATTTTAAATATTAATTTATTTAAAATTTAAAATGAAATTAATGTGGAAATTTGTTAGGAGTAATATTTTTTGGCCAGTATCAGGGAAAAAACTATTATTAAATTTAAATATAATCCCCGATATTACTAATAGGAAGTTTTTCTTGATGATGTGTCAACTCTACATTGATTTAACCTATGTGTCATTCTAGGAGACGTTTGGTGTACATGTCATTAAAAATAAATCCAATGTGTAATTCAATTTTTGTATATCATAAACAATCCTCTATCCTCTATATATCCCTCTATATATTAATAGAGATTTTTTTTTTCATGATGTGTCAACTCCATGTTAATTTAACCTATGTGTCATTCAATGAGAAATTTAATTACACATGTCATTTTTATGTGTTATTTTTATAAAATGTGTAATTCATATTTATTATTTTATGTTTTATTTAACTATATAATATTATTCATTTATATTTTTTTTGGTAATTTTTGTTTGACTTAATTTAATATAAATAAATATTCATTCTAAATGTATTTTATCTTAGTGTGAATTATATTCAATTATTAATTTCTTATAAATAATTTTATTTTATAATTGCTCTTATGTACTACCTCCATCCCATAAAAGCGTGCACACCTACTTTATTATCGAGTTTTTGTGAGCGAGTTATTTATTAGTATTTCAAATGATAAAGTGATTTTTAAAGAGGGGTATTATAGTTCTATCTCTCATCTATTGCATGCATCTTTAAAAATTATTTTATCATTTCAAATACTAATAAAAAACTCGCTCGAAAAAACACGTGAAAACAGTAAACGTGCATGTTTCTTTGGGACGGAGGGAGTATATCTTAACATATTTTATGTGGAAAAAGTATTTTATATTATAATTCATTCACTTTTTTTTTTAATTATTACATGTTAATTAGTTTATTAGTCTTTTCTTAGTCGATTTATTTTGTTTTGATTTGTAGGTTTCAACTTCATACTAACATGGATAAATAATATTTGACACAATAATCTTATCCCAAGGTTTAAGAAAATTTACTAATATACACCTTAAAAATTATTAATTCATATTTAGTGAATTTATGTACATATTTATATTTTTAATTATTAAATATATTATTTATTGAAAATGTTGTAATTTTTAATTAGAAAACCGCGTAACATGCGGGCACTAAACTAGTGTTCATAGTAAATTAGTGTTTTTAATTTTGTAAATATGAGTTTTTTGTAAACTTCAGTTATCACGATTATATAATCTTTTGTAATATAATATATACTCTTTAATTATTATTATTTGTAATCCTTTTGTATCAAGAGTAATTAATATTCTTTTTGTTAGTAATAAGTCATACTTTTTAATTATTTTATTCAATTTTATGGATCCCCTTGTTTGAAATTATACGGTTTTGTTGTTGTAAATTGTATATATAAAATATTAAACATAAAAAATATTATTATAATTAAATTGAATCAATTGAACTAAATAAATTACTTTTCTTTTCTTTTTTTTTCAATCACACATGATACACAGGACTAATTAATTCTAGCATTAGTAATAAAGATTTTAGTTTTTTTTCGACCACAAGATGTTAGTTTTTTTTTTTTTTAATTAGAATATTTAAATCTAATACAAAATAAAATAGAGATGTAATTGAACCATTGAAAGATATAAATCATTAAATATTAATCGTAATAACATTTATTCGATCAAGAGGAAAACTGACAAATAGTCAAGTGCAACAATTGGAATAAGATTACCTATTTTATAATTAGTGTTCCACTTTATATTCCATAATATGAATAGATGACACATTGAATAATAAAAAATATCCAACGAACCACTATACTCTAGGCCCATAGGTTTAAAATTCAAAAAAATGAAACACAAAAAGTGGAACAGTGGAATTGAACCGATTACAATTAATATTCAAGTGCGCGCATGCATCTAAATTAAATTCATCTCCAAAACCCTCCTCAAATTATTGTATGTGGACCCACCATCCTTGACAGCCTCTGCTGCCTAAGCCTCTCCATTTCAAAGCATTATTTCTAATTTCTCTATCCTTATCATGACCCCATTAGTTTCTTATTTTGCTCTAACCCCATTCCCCCAAACCTCCTCCACCATCTTAACATTCGTAGTCTGCTCCGAAAATTGTGGGCACCTGATTACGGGGACCCCACAGGCCAGACTTTCTAGAGTCGAATTCCATCAACAATACATAACGTAACACCTCACCGATTTATGGCTAAGCACTTCCACTTGTGAACACCATGGGACTATCGTCCCTATATCCCCATTATTATTTGGCTAGGTGTTGTATGCACCCGGGTGCACAGTGCACTTAAAGTTATTTTAGAAGCGTGTAACTTGTTATGCTGAATAGTGTGACTTATTTACATAGAAAAATGCAACTGTTAATATGGGAACATAGTTGGATGCTTTTGTTTGGAATAGTTGCACGTTTCTATTTTGTATAGTTGCATGCTTCTAAAATGCACTTTGAGTGCACGGTGCTCCCGGGTGCACATGAGACTCACTCTTATTATTAATATTCCCATTTTGTTTCCAGTTAACGCTTCGATCGCGGCGTGCTCCAGATCTTGAAAGGTGTTGAGAAGAAGCAAAGAATTAGGGTTTCTTTCATGCTCTTGAAAGTGGTCTTGCATCATAGGGCACATTAAAGAATTCATGGCGTTATCAGGAGAGAGAAAGGTTGGCAAATCACTCCATGTGAATGAAGACAAACCTTTCTCTCTCCTGATAACAACATGAATTCACATGAGAATAATTAAGTGATGAGACAGTTTCATGCAGGAGGCTATCATTGCTGTTGAAAAAATCGTGGTAGATAGCGAAAGCCGTGGCGCATTGGATAGCGAGAAAAGCCGACGGGACGTGCATGTCACACGCCACCGTGGAAGCCCACGGGATCAAGATGGTGTAGATGACGCACGTCACCGGTCTTCCCTCATCCCGAGACTTTTGGATAATCTCGGTGAGACTTTTTAGGACCAGAAATAATATAAACAAATTAATTATTATATTCTGTATAAAAAGTTTGAACTAATTTTAGATGAGATGATATTCTTTTAGAACCTTGGGAGCCGAATCGCTTAAAATCTGCCATGTAGGCTGGGAAGTTGGGGCCGGGGCCGGGTGGAGGTTCGTCGTTGTGGCCATCTGAGAAGGAGGCGTACGAAAGACCGTCTAGGGTTTGGAGACGGTCGTGGAGGCGGCTGAGGCTGCGGGTGGTGGTGGCGAAGGTGGGCGGCGCCGAGACGGGTGAGGGTCTTGGCTAGCTGGAGGAGAGGGTTGTTGTGGCCTTGGGCTGGGAAGCATATATGGGAGGAGAAAGTGGTGTTTCTTCATGATTTTAATTATTATCGAACTTGGGTAGAAATATATGTTTATGTTATATTTTTCTTAAATTAATTATATTGGAAGATTGATTAATGCTTCTTTTATGACTAAGCCTATTTTAGGCGTATGATATTTGCTAAATACTTTATTTCTTTATTAGTGATTGATCGTGATAAACCATAAGTAATATACTTACATAGTGGACTTGGTTGATCCAAACCAGCTACTTTTATGGCCCATGACATGTCAATACTCCTTTGTGTTTCTTCCATATGTTTCAATATGAGTTTTTTGCTTATTTGTTATTCATTTTTTTCTTTACTACTTCTCTTATTGAATAGCCTCCCCAATACACAGAATACTTAAAAGAAGTGTAATACTATATTCTATGTGGCATTTGATAAAATTGCAAATTCTTTTCTTTTCATATGCAATAATCTTTTGAAATTTTATAGGGTTTCACATTGATGGTGAAGGGTACTGGAAAGGTGGAGCATGTCCTTTCAACTTCGTGTCCATGTGCTTTTATATATATAGAAAGAATCATGAAACCATATAACTTATATATACCCTACTTCTCATGGCTCTGATACCATATTAGTACAAGGATCGTGCAAAGACCAATATCAATAGTATCCTGTGGATCTTTTACAAACACAGATAGGATCTTACTGAGAAATTCCATAGTCCATGAGTTAACCTGAAAAAAGCTTTTACGCCCAAGAAACGCCTGCGCCTATTCATCGGCATAACGGCAAAAAGGGCTAACCCACATAATTAACTCATGAATATCACTGGAAAGCTCAAACCCAGCGGTTAAACCAACTCTACCTTTGATATATCAAATTACAGATCATTATAGGAATATAATTCCAAATGCACATGATAGTATAGTATAATTAAGTCAGGTCATGATTCAATACAAATATTCTAGCCGTCCATAGAGGTGGCGATCATCAGAAATAAAAATTAAAAAAAAAATTAAACAAATAACAAAATACCTTAATGAGCCTCAACCATACAAGTATATAAACAAAATTATTACAAGGCTTTAAGGGTTGCACACTTAGAGGGGTAGAGAGAGAAAAAGAGAGGGCGAGTCTAAACTCAAGCGTGCCTCTCAAATGAGAAAACAAACCTATTTATAGATGAAAGAGCCGGACATGAAACCCCAGGTTTCAAAACAAAAAATAAATAGTGCGGGAAAAACAAAACCGCAAAAGTCAAAAAAGTAATAATCATGAATAGTAATTACTATTCAGGGACAGTACTTTGTCTGCAGATGTAAGCAATGACGAAATTTGATTTTGTCAGATATTGTAGTCACATCTTGCTGGAATGTGTTAAGTCAAAATCTTCTCTAAATCGCCAATAATGAAGCTTGTTTTTTTAGGAGTTTAAGAGACTCGTTGAAATTTGCCAATTCTTGACGATATGGATAAACAATCCATCCTTGATTCCTTCTTAGTGAAGCTTCTAGCCATGGAATCCATACTTCCAAAACTCTTATTCTCTTTTTAAGAACTTTAAGATAATTCTTATTTTTAATCACATTATTCTCATTATCAATAAGAATATCAGAAGGCACTCTCCATATATTATAATGAAGAACTCTTGTATCATTCAGGAGATAGTATAACCTGGAACGAATTATCCCATGATGAGTATCCCATCCTTCCGTTGGAAAGGATGTAAAGAAACCCCCATTTGGTCCTTCCATAATTATATTTTATCCTTGATTCTCTCTTTAAGAGAGTGTTTGAACAAATCAAAACTTTCGTGAAGAGAAAGATCTTGGCAATCTTCGTTTGGGTCTTGAGCATCCTGAAGACTAGAACCAGATAACATAGAAGCATCAAATTTTGAATATGAAAAATCAATATCTCCCAAAAGATTATTTTTTATCAGATCCATATATTGATCAATAATTTTCTCTTTTGAGAGAATACCTAAATACTTCTTGGAGTAATCAGAAAAAGAAGCAACAATATTAGGTACATGGTCCTCAATACTTTTCCTGTAAAAATCCATTTTGGATTTAATCCTATCAATGTTTTCTTGAATAGGAAGTTCATTGGAACCTGGTGTAAGAGTATTAAGATTATTCCAAAATCTTGTGGAATAAATCCTCCATAAGCAAGGAATACCAGTTTCAGTATAACCAAAACTTGGTCTCCATTTCCAGACCCATGGGAGTCCTGAGTCAATGAAAAACATACAAATGGTTTTACCACTTGTATTGTGAGATTTAAGAGAAGATGATACTATAGAGTAATCTTCTAATAGAGTTTTGACCTCTTCTTGCAAAATGTTTGACATAGCACCAAAAATCTCCCATCAGGAGAAAAACTAGTTAGGAATTTGATTCCTTCCAATATTATCACATAATTTGATCAACCAAGTATGAGAATGCTTGGAATTGTGATAAAATAGAGTCTTATAAAAACTTTCAAGATAATCCCAGTAATTGTACTGGTAAGTAACTTTGTTGACTTCATTCAACATTTTTCTTTCAGATAAAGGAGAAATAGACCTTTCTTGGATGGAGATAATCTTTTTGATAATAAACTTGGAGTAATTAATACCATTACCCTTTGATGGAAAATGTTGAATTTTCACACTGCGAAGACTGATGAGAATGTTTTCATAAAAACCTCTAGTCTTGTAGGATTCAACTGTCCATCCACAATTCGGAATATATTTATCCATAAGAATCCATGGAGATTCTTTGAATTTTTCATCATCATCTTCAATATGAAGAATTAATTCTTTCTTTAGAGAATCAAAGTAAGTGTATTCTTTTTTAATAGCTGAAGCATATGATACTCCATCATCTGGTTTTGAGGAATTATCCTCAACAAGAATATTTCTACTAAGTTGTTGCTGTTTAAGGAATTCTTGAAATTCCTTATGAAAATTTTCTTCTTTTGAAGAAGAACCAATACCAGAAATATTCTGATTATAAAGGGATTTCTTCCCTTGTTGCAAAATAGGAGGTCCTCTGCCTCCCCTTCCTCTATAAGAGGAAAAAGGATTTCTTCTAGATTAGCTCATAACTGTCATGAAGAAATAAATTCACGAGTTAAAAAATCTGGAAGATGATTATCTTTCCCTTGCTTATGAATAATTTTAAAATAAAAAAAGCAAGATGTGATTGTCATCGGGCAAACATTTGCTTTGAAACATTATGTTCAAAGTCTTTAAAGATCATAAAGGTAGCAGTTTTACAATCAGTATAAATTGTAATTTTTTTATTATATAAATCATCCTGGAATTTTAGAACACATTTAACAATAGATAAAATTTCTTTAGCAGTGGCAGAATAATTTTTCTGACTATTATTCCATTTTCCAGAATAAAATCTAATAATATAATCCTTTTTATTATCAGGATTAATCTGCTTTAAAATACCTCCATACCCTAAATCTGAGGCATCGGTTTCAATAATTTTTTTCCCATGAGGGATTAGCAAGCATAAGACAAGGAATATTTTTAACATTTTCTTTTATTCTAATAACAGCCTTAGTATGATCATCATTCCAAGGAGAAAGATTCTTCTTAAGTCTATCAAATAAAATAAATTTAATCTTCTGCAAGATTTTTAATATAAAAAGACACATAATTAAGGCTTCCTAAGAATCTTTGTAACTGAGTTTTATCAGTTATAATATCAGTAAATTTATTACCAAATTCAATACTTCGTTGAATAGGAATAATATTACCTTTATCAATTATATGACCAAGAAATTTAACCTTGGTTTGAAATAAAACCATTTTAGGTTTTGAAATAACTAAACCATTTTTAATGACCAAATTTTTAAACATATCAAGGTGTTTAAAATGTATTTCAATATCTTTAGAAAATACAAGAATGTCATCATTATAGACAATAATAAAATCACTATAAGGATTAAAAATATCATTCATAATTTGCTGGAATTCTAAAGGAGCATTTTTAAGGCCAAAGGGCATAACAGTCCATTCGTAATGACCAAATGGAACATTAAAGACAGTTTTATACCTATTAGGTTGATTAATTTGAATCTGTCAAAAGCCTGATTTTAAATCAAATTTGGAGAAGACAAGAGCATTGACTAATCTGTCAAGAAGATCTTTTTTATTAGGAATAGGATGTCTAATCCATTTTAAAACCTTATTAAAGGTTTATAATTAATAACTAATCGAGGAACTCCGCTTTCCTGTTCAGAATGCTTATTAACATAGAAAGCAGTACAAGACCAAGGAGATTTAGAAGGAGTAATAAGCCTCTTCTGTAATAAGAAAGATATTTCCTTGTTGCATAACTCTAAATATTCAGAGTTCATTTGACAAGGTCTAGACTAAGTCGGAATTTTATCCTCTTTGAAATCTCCCTCATAAGGAAGATAAACTATATGTTTCTTTCTATCCCAAAAAGCATTAGAAAAATCATTACAAACTTCAATAGAAAATTTATTAATTACAAATTTGATTTTATCCTGCAGCTTACGATTCATTATTCTATCATTAATAGTGATAGAATTAATTTCTTCTTTAAGAAAATTTATTTGACAATTTTTATTATTAATTTGATCTTGAATCAAATTAAGAACCTTATGAATAGGTTTAGTAATAAACTTAAAAGTAATAGGTTTACCATTATAGGTACCTGTAATACCTCCTTCACCAACAAAGGTAAGAGGATATATTTTAAATAAAAAAGGAAGACCAATAATCATTTGACTAGTGATGTTCTCAGCAATAAGAAAGTCATTAGAAATACAACAACCATCAACACAAACATAAGCATTTTTAAGCTTATAATTAATCTTTAAAGATCCTCCACCTGCATGAGAAAGTGAGTGAGTAGTTTTTTCAAAAAACTTAGTAGGAATTATTCCTAACTGAATGATACTTAAGTCAGCACCACTATCAATCATAGCAATAAAATCTTTCTTATAAGAATTATTTATAAGAAGAGAAATCTTAGTATACCATTTCTGGGATATAATCATATTAATAGTAGATAAATAATTTTTCTCAATATTAACATCGTTATTATCATCCAAGAATCGTGAAAGAGCATTAGAGCTAGTTTCACCATCTTCAATTTTTTCTTTACCTTTCTCAATAAAAGAAAGATGAACAGAAATATCAGTATTTTAGTTTTGAAGAATTTTGACATCAGTCTTAAGATTATTAATCTCATGAACTAAGTCATTAATAGTTACAGGATTATTTTTAATATTCTTAAGGCGAAGAAGTCTTTCTAATTCACCCATATTATAATAATTGCTATCAATCTTATTAGAAAGACTAGTTTTATTAATATCTTCATTCTTATAGGAAGAATCATGAAATTGATCAATGATTTTGTCTCTTAAACTAGAATCTTTAATACGTTTAAGAAATTCTAAAATATTATTATCAGTCAAGACACTAATAGTCATATCTTGAAATTGACTAATGAGTTTATAAAACTCATTATCAGTATTATTATCAGTATTACTGATACAATTAAGACAAGGTTTTCCAAGCATACAATCGTTGCATTTTTCCTTATCAGACTTTACAGAGTCTACATCATCAGATGTAGATTCAATAGAAGAGCAGTCATTATAAGACTTTCTGATTCTGAATCAGTATTAGGATTCATAACAATTTTAAAAAGAGTTTCTTTGAGCTCTTCATTAATATCGAGATTTTTAATCTTATCTTTAGCATAGCACTGATTAGCATAATGACCAGGCCTATTACATTTTTTACAAATAATTGTATTATATCTTCTCTTTTTAAAAAACTTTCTTTTATTTTTATCATTTTCATGATAATTTTCTTTCTGTTTATTAGAAGAATGATGCTTTCTTCTTTTATAAGTAGATTTATGTTTAAAATCTTTTTTACTAGGTTTAGATAAACTATTTTTAGAATTAGGATTATCTAATCCAAATTGGTCACAAAATTGACCTAATTGTTTTCTTTCCGTAAGATTGTCTTTTTTAATTTGATTTTTTAGTTTGAGTTCATTACAAAGATTTAATCCTTCCTGAACACAAATACTAATAATTTGGCCAAAAGTATAAGACTCATAATGAATTGAATTAGAGTATTTTCTAAGAGTTTTCTTGACTCTTTCAGCAAATAAATGAGGAAGACCATCAACAAATTTATTCTTCCAAATATCCTGATTACAATCAGGAATCTCATAAATACAAGACAAGAGAGTGTCTTTATACCATCTAAAATCAGTAAGAGTTTTACAATTCATATTTAAAAGAAGAGTTCTAGTATTTTCATATTTATTGGTATATTGACCAGTAAAATGATCTAAACTAGTAAGAATCAGAGAATATACATCATTAGTCTTAGTCTCACCATTTTCAACTTTAATAGAATTAAAAATTTCATTTCTATTATGGGGAGTTAAATAATTATCCCACAAACCTTTAAGTTGACCAGTAAAACCGACAGTAATAGCCTGTGCAGTATTAAAATCATTATTACCACTAGTTCTACAAGCAGAACTATACATAAGCATACGATGATATTGAGTGAAAATATGATTATCACTCCCACCATCAATATTCCATTCATAAATACCTTTACCAGAATAAGAATTACTGAAAAAGTTTTTCTGTTCTTCATTAAGAACATCCATAGGAGTAGGTCTCTTATAATAATAAGTAGACATGGTAGGTCTATCAGCCCATTTCATTTTATTAATACTATAAGTATTACTCGAACTGCCAATATTATGGGGTTGAATAGCGTGATTATCATCTAAGTCATCATCTAAAGCCGAAATATTAAGGTTTTCAAATTTTTCATTAATGATCTTTTCAAGATCAGACACAGAGGCTTCAGATTTAAAATCTTTTATCTCAAAAGGAAACTGGATAGATGAAACAATTTTAATAATAACATTATTATTAATATTATCAAAATTTTCAGATTTATTTTGAGAATCTATTTTAGAGATAATTTTATCAAATTTATCATGTAAAGAAATAATTTCTTCTCCAAGAATAGAAAGATAGAGATTACAAAAATTGTTTTATTCAATCATTTGATTAACATGTTTAACAGTAATTTGTAAAACATCATTTTCAATGATTCTGGAGAATGGAAAAAAATTAAATATCCTCCCATTTTTCTCAATTTGAAAAGGAACATGAGGAGGGTAAACATATTTTTGTATTCCTCCAGAAATAATTTTATAATCACGTTCAATAACTGAAATGTAGTTAATATAAAAGGTTTTAATAAACCAAGGAACATAATAAGTAATTTCATTATGTTTTTCACAGAATTTATAAAAACTGTCAACAAAGTAATTTAAATCATCTTTTGAGAATAATTTAAAATACCAAATTTTAAACTTATCCCATTTAGGATTAATAAACTCATCATTAATATGAGCTCTAATCGAAGATCCTTTAGAAAAATCTAAGAAATTTATAAAATCCATAAAATTACATTTTAAAATTACTATCCGAAATTGTTTCGGGATCAAGTCCATCTTTGTGGATGATATTGTTTTCATTAATAATTATTTTATCATTCTTATAATTATTATTTTTACAATAAGAATTTTCTCTATAAGAGGAAGTAGAAGCTCTAGAATCAGAGGGTAATTCTACATCGTAATCCAAAGGAGATATAAGAGAATGACTAGACATAGATCTAGAATAAGAAGTCGAATGTCTTCTTCGATTATTTTGAAAATCAATACTAATAATAACATCATTACTTGTAGATCTTTGTGTGTGTGTGTATATATATATATATATATATAATTGGTGATGTTTTTGTTGCTTGAATCTTTAAATTTGTTAGGGGACGGTGAGTTTTGGTCCCCCGGATTAGTCGGTCCTTGGACCGGATATCGAGTTATAAAAAAAAAAAAAATTACCTCGTTCATACCTCCTATCCCCTCACCTGAAAGTAATCAAATTCAATGTAATAATTAAGCAACCATCCATTTCAAAGAAATATTAAACGATCTTCAGGTTTTATAGTTGGATTTATTAATCAAGTAACTTGGTAATAGTGATTGCTTGCTCAAGTCTCTTGTCATGTCTTTAAAAAGATTATCTCAACTAGTTAGTATTTTGGAGAACCACTTAATTCTCACTTTTAAACTGTGTTTTCTTGGAACCAAAATTTTCATGGGTGGAGGTTACCTATTGCTAGTTTCAAAATTTTTGATATTTTACGGGTCAAAAATAAAAAAAGTCAAAACAATCGGATTAATTTTAAAACGAAGTAAAGTTACTGGACTACAAAAAACTTAATCCCTTAAAAATATTATATCAGCTGCAATTTCGAAGAACATGAGTATGACTTCTTCTTTTTTTAATTTAAAATATTTAAAGATATATAGCTACGGTAACACTTCACTGTGCGCGCGTGCAATACCACTTCACCCAACAACAAGTTATCTTCAAAGTTTACACCAGTGTTTTCAAAAATCGGTTGAACCGCCCTGTTGAACCGGTCGAACCGTGAACCGCTCACGTCGCCGGTCCAATTACTCCTTAAAAACGGTTAATTCAATTTTATTATTTTTATTATTTATTAAATCACTTTTTTTTATTTTTTATTATTTTTTTCTAAATATCTCTATATAATGTTATTGTTTTTATCTCAATATCATTTTCTCTCAAATAAATTCATTCACAAGTCATTAATTTCATTTAATTTCTTTATCGTCGTCACATATTGTGTGGAATTAATCCACAACGCCATCATCTTTGGTCTCCAAACTCTATTGTATTTATTTTAATATAAGATTTATAAGTTATAAATTAGTATAATTTTAATATTTTATGAATAAATATTTATTTTTTAATGTAACATACAAAATATAAAAGAAATATGCATAAATCAATTTAAGACGGTTCTACCGGTCCAACCGGTTGGACCGGCAACCGATGCCTAGACCGGTTTGATCACCGGTTCGGTTATGAAAACACTGGTTTACAGTTACTGCTGTTTTTATATATTTATAATTAAATTCTTCCACTGCATCATCAAATCATAGTATACGAACGACTTAGTGTGATTGCATATTTTTAACCTCATTCTACCACAGCATCATCAAATCATAGTAAGTTCCAAACATTTTAATCGGGAAAAAAAAAACACAAGAACAAGATCAATCGAAGTGAAAGATAACAATTATTAACGTTTCATTATTTGCATAAATCTAAAGAAATGGTTTGAGTTAATGAGAATCAACTTTAATTTATTTCAACTACATTTAGTATTTATTTATCTATATTTTCAATCGACAAACGGGAATAGCCATGAGATGGTTAGCCCTGGCAGTAACCAAACCAAAGTTCTCAGACATATCCAAATCATTATGTAACATTCCGTTAGGAAGCTTCCAATCAAAGCAATGAACCAATTGTGCTACATTAAATTGAACCATAGTTAACCCCAACTGCAATCCAGGGCACGCCCTTCGACCAGAGCCGAATGGTATTAGGTGAAAGTCACGGCCACGAAGATCCACATTGCTTCCAAGAAACCTTTCAGGATAAAATCTTTGAGGGTCCACCCAAGCATCAGGGTCTCTCCCGATAGCCCAAAGATTTATCAAAACTCGTGATTTGTTAGGTATGTGGAATCCGTCAACTTCACAGTCTTCCATGGATTCATGGATTAGCAACGGGCCCACGGGATGGAGCCTCAATGATTCCTTGATGATGCAATCGAGGTACTTGAGGCTGGAAAGATGCGACTCCTCCACCATTTGGTTTATTCCCACAACTTGCTCTACTTCTTTTTGAAGTTTCTTCATTATTTCTGGATGCTTGATTATTTCTGAGAGCGCCCATTCTATTGCTGCTGCCGATGTGTCCATTCCGGCTAGTAACATATCCTGGTTTAATTTTTTGCAACATAGAACAAAATTAATTGCTATTTTAAGACCTTTCAAATTGTTGCAATTATATGACATGATTATTTTTCGGCAAGCCATGTTTAGGTGGTTGTGTTGGAATTTACCAAAAAAAAATAAAAAATTCATAATAACAAAAAGTCTTGATTTTATTTGCAAATTCATATATATATATGAGATTGATTAATTACCAATAACACAGCTTTGACATGGCGGCGATCAAAGTCAAATCCAGCTTCACCAGATTCCAGAATCTCCATCATCGTGTCCACGAAATCAGGATCTTGTTTCTTCTTTTCCTGTTTGTTATTCACATGATCATCAATGATCCTCTCGAGAAAAGCATCAAAAATTTTGCTAAGCTTCTTCATCCTCCGATTCGACCCCTGAAGATCAAATCTCCTAAGATACGGAAAATAGTCCCCAATCTTGAACGCCGCGGCCTCCTCCATCGTCTCCTTCATCACCTCCTTAAACCCGGAGTTGTGATCCAACTCCTTATCCCCAAACTTCCTCCCAAACACCATCATGCACGTCACATCCGCGCTAAGAGACATGATTTTGACGCTCATGTCGACAGTTTGTCCAGCTTCCGCCGCCTGTTTGAGCGATCCAACAACAAGGCTAAGCTCGGCCTTCCTCATGGGCTGAAACTGGCTGATTTTGAGGCCGCTGAGAAGCTCAACGGTGCAGAGCTTCCGCATGTTTCGCCAGTAGGGCCCGTATTTTCCAGACACTATGTTCCTTTGCCCATACCCGAGGTAAATTGCAGCCTCGTGGTGCGGCCTGTTGGCGAAGACGAGGTCGTGGGTTTTGAGGAAGAGCTCAGCCGCCGAAGGGGACGAGACGACCACGGTTCCGATTGAGCCGAACCGCATGTACATGATGGGCCCGTGTTTTTTAGCTAGTTCATGCAAATCTTGGTACGGGTTTTTACTTACGAGGTGGAAATGGCCTATGATTGGAAGCCCTTTTGGGCCTGGAGGAAGATTTTTCTTGTTTTTCGGGATTACAAATTGGTTTACGAGGTAAAGGAATACAATGAGGGATGAGATCCATATGATCAAGTCCATTGTGATTGATGGTATGGGTTTTTTTCTATCAAAAACTGATTATATTTGTAATCTTTCTGAAATTAAATATTCAAGGGAATTTAAGGTACGTACTGTATGTAATTAATATGGAAGGTGCTAATTTAGTCAAAATGTTAATTAATTTAATTGGACTTCTTCAAAAATAAGACGACATTTAATGTTGATGGTCAACTTAACTAGATGCGTATTGGATATAATTAATAAGGGAAAATATATATTTTTTTCCTGTAATTTTGACCAATTTTGATCATGATCCTATTAATTTATGATTTTCTATCTTGATCTTATAAGTTTACAAAATTCAACACTTTTCGTTTTGTCATATTTTGATAAAAATATTCTTCTATAAATATATATCACGTCAGCATCGATCAAATTTAAGGAGTAATCATCCCACGACCAACGAATTCTTAATTTTTATTTTAGTTGGGCTAATATTTCACAAGAGACATATTCATAATTTAATTTGAATTGGAGGTGGTATACTTTATAGTCGCCTTCGATTAAATAAAATGTGACATCAAAGTCAAGGCAAAATTATTGGGAAGGAATGGCTAAGCCTAGGTGTACCGAATCAAATCGGACCATGACCATTAATAAATAAAGAATAAATTAAAGTCCAATAGTCATGTTCACTTCTACTTCATGATCTTGATCCAATTAAACGAGATAAGCTAAAAATAATTGTTAAAGTTGAATGACAATTCGGAAAAGTTAAAAGAAAATTCAACAAAATCAACTGCATGCATAAGCCATGGGTTGATTAATTGTTTATTACATGGTCTTCTCTTCGAGGCTTTCAAAGCTTACCCGCCATACCCATTTGCATATTAAAAAAAATTGTTTGGCGTTCAGTTCTTCCAATAATGTCACTAAAATGTATTGCACCGCCAACGATATATATGTGGATTACATAGAATGGGAAAATATATATTTTTATATAAGCTGATTCATTTCTTGTTTTTGTCCAAAATTTCACTTTTAAAGGGCAATTAGGTAAATTTACTGTGGGATATTGTTGATTAGATGCCAAGTCCCTCCGAATAGCTAGATATAAAATCTTAAATAATAGTTTTCAGGTTAGTTGCTCGGCGGATATGTTAAACTGTTGTTAAATGGGTTTTTGTTCTTAAGTGAGTATTATTTAGTTAAGGGGAAAGTCAACTGATACCAAGCCAATTCGGAGCAAAGAAGCCTAAAGAACACTTCACATAAAAGGGATTATACACTAGATCTGATGTCCGCCTATTTTTTGCTTTATTGACTTATTTCATACAAGGGTTTGGGTGCTAAAAATAGACGTTTCCCATTCATTTTACCAGAATATACCATTTGTTCCATTTTTAGCACCTCACCCTATGTTCCATATTGTGGATGTATGACAAGTGAAAATAAAAAACTCATCGTACATCCTTCTGATGTGTTATGTTTACTATCAGCTTCTGAATATCCTGGTGCGCATTAGTTGCCGCCACTCTCCCCTTATTTTTTAGTAGATTTCTTTAATCCCACACCTTTCATCATTCTCTCATACCAAGAAGGTTCAAGATCGCTGCCTCCAGTCTTCTGTTTTGACTTTTGTTTTTTTCAACCTTCGAAGGTGGAAGAATGTCTTCTGTATCATCATCGAATAATTTTCTCCTAGTCTTACCACCACTGCCATCATCTGTTTCGGTGGTAGGTATACTAGAAAAATCTATATCCAATATTTTCCAAAACGAGTCAATACAGTTTAAAGGTATTTGGTAGTTATTTGTAAAGTATTGTATAAGCTCGCAATGGCACGGAAAACCATGTGTTCTCCTGAGAAAATGCCCACATTTTTTTGGACATAGATCATTATTCACTTCTGGGACAATGATTTCGAACGCCTTAGACGTGATATTACGCACTAGTTGACTGAAGAATTCGTTCTCTAACATATCAGTCCTTGTCTTGTGGCCGTTAAACCTCAATTACTTTTTGATCTCGCATATTTGCAACTCCATGACCTGACGAAGCTTTCGGAAGATAATGTCAAAGTGCTGAAGGCCCTCATCCAAGTTTTTTTTTCACCATGTGGTGTTCTTGTTCAACCCTACATTAATAATTAAATCACGTTTAACTGATCAATGTTTAACTGTATCACGTTTTGAGAAAAAAACGCAATAGTATGATTACACATTCTTTTAAAAAATAATAAAAAAATCTAAATGCTTGTAATTCCATAAATGACATAATTTATACCCGTAATTCCTCTCTCGCAGTAGGTGTATGAAGTTTTGTGTTGAGGTAAGCTCCTCCCGATTGTCTGTCCTTATCTTGTTCATAGCATTGTACATTCTCTTTGAGTCCGTAGAATTGTTGGGATCGACTTTCTTTAAATATGTCAATATGTTTGTGGCACTGACATTCATTGATTCTAGCAATTGTACCAGTTTGTACTCTTCGGATTTTATTTGACCAAGTGTCGAACCCTCTGCAAAATTTGGAAATCGATGATTGTGTGTCCCGTTCAAAATATCGATTTCCCAAATATCACGCTCGCGATCAGAATGCCTTGCAACTAAACAAAAAGGACAGGAATTTCTTTGGGTTTTGGTATTTCGCTCATTCTTGGTTTTTTTAGGTGTATATTTGTCACCTTCACTACATAAATACCTTACCCGTTCTGCAGTAGAATCACGAATCCACAATGTGATGTTTCTCATACCAGCAATACTCTTAACATAAAAAATAACTCCTTCTTTTCCTCTTAAACCCCCTTCAGGAGTAATAAAATTGGTAGTGACATCTTCGGATATATAATTATAATCATAATAAGAACTCATTTTATGTAATAATAGAAATATATGGAGGTATAAGTTGATAATTAATACGAAAGAAATGTAGGAGAAAATTTGAGCACTGATAAAAATACTTGTAAGATGAAAATAGAGAGGATGGTTGAAAGAATACTTGTAAGAGAATAAGTGGCTGATAACTTAACATTTATATAAGAAGTGTCACGAAAATAGAGAATATATTTCAATACTGATAAAGGTGAAACGAGTTCATTTTCATTCACACGCGAACGAAAAAGCCTGATCCGGATGGAAATACAGCATGCGTCTGACTTGAATTGCTGTAAGGTATTAGTTGATATGCTGTAAAGTCTTACTTGATATGTTGTAAGGTATTAATTAATATGTTGTAAGGTATTAGTTGATATGCTGTAAAGTATTAGTTAATATGTTGTAAGGTATTAGTTGATATGCTGTAAAGTCTTACTTGAATTGCTGTAAGGTATTAGTTGATATTCTACAAAGTCTTACTTGATATGTTGTATGGTATTAGTTAATATGCTGTAAGATATTAGTTGATATGTTGTAAAGTCTTAGTTGATATGCTTTGAGGTCTTTTTTCATATGCTTTAAGATATTACTTGATTCATTTTCCCAATAGAGAACATAACTGAAATAACAAGTATTAGATATTACGGGTGAATTTAAAATATATAACTTCATATTTTTTTGTTTTAGTTCATTATGTCACGCCCCAATTGCCCCGATTGCTCCGCAAGTAGATATAGAGTATGTGATCGATATGTTCTAATGGAACAACGTGCGCGAGCAGCTGAACGTGCACAACGCGATATACACTATTACACCCTTATTGGAGTAACAATGATATTTTCGATTTAAATCTGTTCAATCTAAACACCCCTGCTCAACAACTCAATGACGAGCAGTATAGACCAATGCAGTATAGTTCATATGCTACACCTGTTGATTTTAATTTTAATCCTTTTCATAATATCACCCCAATTCAATTCCCCGATTTTTCACCATCAACTCATTTCTTCATGTCCTCCGACCCTCTTCCGGCTGTAGCTACATCTCATCATTCCCTTAACCTCGGCCCGTCTTTATCTCATCACTCCATTCACCAGGGCCCGTCTACGTCTCACCACCCCACTCACCAGGGCCCATCTTCGTCTCATCACTCCACTCACCAGGGCCCATCTACATCACATCACTCCACTCACCAGGGCTCGTTTACATCACATCATTCGGGCCCGTATACATCGATGGAAAATGAGGATGAGGATGAAGACGAAAGTGCTTCTCAACATAGTGAATGGTTGACGATGACGTCCACGCCTGGAGGACCTGAAGATCCACAGGTGTTGTGTGCTTTCAAAGCACACAAGGCTAAAAAAATATAGGACGATTCAGTAAGTAAAATACATGTTTTATTTTAATTATTATTTCAAACGGTTACGATATATAAATTAACGAGTTCATTTTTATGTAAAAAATATGTAGACGTTTCTTAAGCTTCTCACTCCCCACACTCGAATGAGATGTCTTGAGAGATGGTCATTGAGTTCATTCGATCATATTGGTCATTCCTTCTTCCTCATTAACAAATCTGGATTGGAGGATATGGGGGGAATGATGTTTTAGTTCAATAACATGCCCCTCATTACAGCATTCGTCGAACGATGGCACCCTGAGACTAACACTTTTCATATGTCTTTCGGGAAGATGACGATCACACTCCACGACATTCAAGCTATCCTTGGTAAACTGATAATAAAACTAATTTTTAATAAAAATAACTTTTTCCAATGTAGGCTTGAACATAAATGGCCTCCCCGTCATTGGCAACAAAAGTTGGATTGACCGTGCCTTAAAAAGTGCATGTGGTGCTAGAAGAGGGGACGAAAGTGGCGCCCTCCTTGAGACCATACAAACAAAGTGTCAAGGGAATTTTAACCTGAATGATGTCTCTATTGCTCGAGGTTACCAGTGGTAGTTGATGGGGGCTACACTATTTATTGATAAAACGTGTGATTCTGTCCCCAAGGAGTATCTAGAGGTGTTGGGTGATCTCGATACTATTGTCCCTCATTATGCATGGGGAGCAGCCGTGTTGGCGTATTTATATCACCATCTTGGGGCGGCATCCAGACGTGACACGGCACAGATTTTGGGCTATTTAACATTACTTGAGGTCAAAATTCCATTTCAATAATATTTTCAATGATATTCAATACACTGTTATCAATATATTGTTATATATAATACCAACATATTACAATTTTTCAGTGACGTTGGATATACGAGTACTTCACTATGTTGCCCAAACGCAGCGACGCTACTTATTATACCCATGGTACCCCATTAGCATTGCGATGGAGCACCTCCCATCGATTCACTTCCAAGAAAAAGGATCTTGAACATTTTTGCAAACTATTGGATAATTACCCAACAAATCATGTATGTTTCTCATTCTCATTCTCAATACATCTTAATAGAAATGCGTCATTTATAATTTAAGTAACAAAATGTCTTATAAAAATATTGTTCATATATTATAGGTCAATTGGCCTTAATTTAAGGTACGTACTGTATGTAATTAATATGGAAGGTGCTAATTTAGTCAAAATGTTAATTAATTTAATTGGACTTCTTCAAAAATAAGACGACATTTAATGTTGATGGTCAACTTAACTAGATGCGTATTGGATATAATTAATAAGGGAAAATATATATTTTTTTCCTGTAATTTTGACCAATTTTGATCATGATCCTATTAATTTATGATTTTCTATCTTGATCTTATAAGTTTACAAAATTCAACACTTTTCGTTCGGTCACATTTTGATAAAAATATTCTTCTATAAATATATATCACGTCAGCATCGATCAAATTTAAGAAGTAATCATCCCACGACCAACGAATTCTTAATTTTTATTTTAGTTGGGCTAATATTTCACAAGAGACCTATTCATAATTTAATTTGAATTGGAGGTGGTATACTTTATAGTCGCCTTCGATTAAATAAAATGTGACATCAAAGTCAAGGCAAAATTATTGGGAAGGAATGGCTAAGCCTAGGTGTACCGAATCAAATCGGACCATGACCATTAATAAATAAAGAATAAATTAAAGTCCAATAGTCATGTTCACTTCTACTTCATGATCTTGATCCAATTAAACGAGATAAGCTAAAAATAATTGTTAAAGTTGAATGACAATTCGGAAAAGTTAAAAGAAAATTCAACAAAATCAACTGCATGCATAAGCCATGGGTTGATTAATTGTTTATTACCTCATGGTCTTCTCTTCGAGGCTTTCAAAGCTTACGCGCCATACCCATTTGCATATTAAAACAATTTGTTTGGCGTTCAGTTCTTCCAATAATGTCACTAAAATGTATTATTTAGTTAAGGGGAAAGCCAACTGATACCAAGCCAATTCGGAGCAAAGAAGCCTAAAGAACACTTCACATAAAAGGGATTATACACTAGATCTGATGTCCGCCTATTTTTTGCTTTATTGACTTATTTCATACAAGGGTTTGGGTGCTAAAAATAGACGTTTCCCATTCATTTTACCAGAATATACCATTTGTTCCATTTTTAGCGTCTCACCCTATTGTCCATATTGTGGATGTATGACAAGTGAAAATAAAAAATTATCGAATGGATTACCATAATTTTGGGTCCATGTGTTAAAAATTCAGGAATTGAAATATATTTAAAACATAAAAAATAACACAGAAGAAAAGAACTACATGCATTTCACCAAGTGTAATGTTACCCAGATTAGGCAACATTTATATGTTTCATTGCATCAACAAGATGTTATTTGTAACAAGTAGTTCTGTTTGGTTGATTAATTGGTCACATTTTATATTAACAATAAAAAAAGATGGTGTTTATGACGATTTTAGCGACTGTCTATAAACCGTCGAGAAACCGAGTGTCGTTAATCATTAGCGACGATTTTCTCCAACCCGTCGCTAAGTAGCGATGGCTGTTAACTACCGCAACTTAACGACGGTTTTATCGACGGTCTTTTGGGTCCGAACCCCGGGTCAAAAAACCATCGTTAAACCGTCGCTTCTTTGTCGACGGTAGTGACGTCATAAACCGTCGTTACCAGCGACGTTAATCCGTCGGTATTAGCGAAGGAATATTCCGTCGATGGGTGCGACAGTTATAAACCGACAGTTAAAGCTGTCGCTAATACCTTCGCCAAATTCGTCGCTAAATCGTAAATTTACTGAAAAAATGGCTCATGGTGATTCGAACTCGGGCCCAGATTGACACCGAACCACCCGAGCCACGGACCATCTCGAACTCAACCACCAAACCTCCCAATTAAATGAGGCAATTTTTCGCTCCCAAGGGGACCAAACACGGGACCTATATATGGGCGCTTGAGCGGGGATCAATCTGCTCGGACACTTGCTTTCTTGCATTTACTTAATGAAATTAATTATATATGTCCTAAAAATCGTTTTTTTTTTTCAACTTTTTTTTAAAAATCTTTATTTCAATTATCTTATTTAATGATTCAATTACATTTTAATATAATAATTTATATTTTTTATTTATAAATTTAAATTATATTATATTATATTAAAATTATATTTTTTTTACTTATTTTTAATAAAAATTAATTTATATATCCTAAAAAATTATTTTTTTCAAAAATTTTTTAATTCTTTATTTCAATTATCTTATTTAATTATTCAATTACATTTTAATATAATATATTTTTTATAAATTTAAATTAAATTATATTATATTAAAATTTTATTTTTTACTTATTTTTAATTCATTTTTTTACACTCCATTTTTTTTCTTTTTTTTTTCAATTTAACTATCTAATAATCTTTAAATTTTGGGTTCATATATATATATATATTTTACTTTACAAATTATGAATAAATGATTAAATTTTAATTCAACTAATCTAAATGAAATATTAAATTTATAAATTAATTAAATTATATAGAATACAACTAATTATAAATAAATAAATGGATAAAAATTAAAATATTTACCGTAATATTGAAAAATACAGATGAATTGACTCGTTCGCGTACACAACTCGTTCCTTTCTGACGAAATCGATTGAATATTATGTTGGCCGTGAGGAGTATTTATAATATTGGATTTAGCAACGGATTCTAAAAATCCGTCGATAAAGCGGACCCAATTAATGACAGCGGCGCCCAACGGTCGGGATTCACCGTTTTCTGAACCATTTAGCAACGGTTATCATAAACCGTCGCTATTTCCGTCGCTAAAACCACCCCGTTTTACCCGAGTCGAATTAACCGTCGCTAAATCGTCGCAATCAGCGACGGTCCAGGAAACCGTCGCTAAAAAGTGGTGGATTTAACCATCTGACCGTCACCGTCGCTAAATTCGTCGCAAGTTGTGACGGATATTTTAACCGTCGCTAATATTCATCGTTAAAACCCGCATTTTTTGTAGTGTAAATGACTTAAATTGGTATTAGTCTGGATACGGCAAAATTATTTCATTAGATTGAAATTAGAGTTGTTTGGTACGAATCAAGAGTCTAGTAACCTGAGAACACTAGATTGAGTCATATGCTCTGAGTCTGAGCCCAGAAAGTCAGGGCTAAAGTGTTTGCAGCAAAGAGAATGTCAGGAATGAATTATAAAGTTTGATGCATATCTTTTCATCTATCTTGCCAATCGATAAACTGGAGGCATGAGATGCTTAGCCCTCGAAGTAACCAAGCAAAAGTTTTCAGACATATCTAACTTGCTTGCCAGCATTTCATCACAAAGCTCCCAATCAAAGCAATGAATCAGTTGTGCCAAAATGAAACAAACTCCCTCTTCAACCCGAACCAAACGGTATGAGCTGAAAATCACATCCCCGAAGATCCACATTGCTTTCAAGAAACCTTTTAGGATAAAATCGTTCAGGCCTGTCCAGTAATCAGGATCTCTCCCAATTGCCCACGTGTTCACCAAAACTCGTGATGTCTTAGGAATGCAGAACCCGTCGACTACACAATCTTCCGTCGATTCGTGGATTAGCAATGGGGCGACTGGGGTGGAGCCTCATTGATTCCTTGATGATGCAATCGAGGTAGATGAGGCTGGAGAAGTGCGACTCACCTACCATTTGGTTTATTCCCACGGTTTCTTCTAATTCTTTTTTGGAATTTCTTCATTTTTTCCGGTGTTTGATTAATTCTGAGAGTGCCCATTCTAATGTTGTTGCCTAAGTATCCATTCCAGCTACTAACATATCCTGATTTATTGTGTAGCAAAAAACAAAATTAATTTCTATTTCCATATAAGAAAAACATGGAAAATTAAAGTTCATTATATATGAAAGGAAAAATGTATTTGTGTGTTTAATTGCAACTAAAATCACCACTTTTCACTTAATTGCAGTCTAATTTAAACCTTTGGATAATAGCAAACAAATCACTACTTCTAAACATTGTTGCAAGTTAGGCTTACAAACAATATTTTTTGTGCCCGGATCTATCGTAACAATTCGATATAGATGTCATTATTTTGCATAACGAAAAGTCTATTAGATTTGTCACGTAAAAGAAACGGGCACAAAAGGGACTGTCCATAATCCTAACTTGCAACAATATTTAAAAGTGGTGATTTATTTGTAATTATCCAAAGGCACTACAAGAAAAAAGGCCTAATACTACATTAATTTTAATACACTATATAAGAAATGTAGTGAAAATTAGTCTAATAATACACTTAATTCCCATAATCTAAAACTACACTACTCTATACCCTATTAATACACTATTAACTAAATGTCACAATACAATACATCCTATTAACACACTATTAACTAAATGTCATAATACAATACACTCTGTTAACACACTTTTAACTAAATGTCATAATATAGTACAATTCTCAATTAAGACATTTTGAATAGTGTATTATAAGCCTTTATTTTTTCGAAACCTATAATCCTTATTTAGAAGAATCAACAATTTCATACTAACTATATAATTTACTTTAATTATTCAAAATCTTAATAATCTTAAAAAATCATTTAAAGTTTAAACCAAGAATTTTATAGTATTATATGATATATAACATACATGCACACATATAAATAAAATAAAAAATTACCAGGCCCTATTCCATAAATTTTGTTTTAGGCCCAAAATATTTGATTTAAAAACTTATATTGGCCCATAAGTATGTCTCTCCCCCGTCCTTGCGCGCCAAATTAGAGCATCAGATAACAATCACAAACTCATGTATCCAACTACTTGCGCGCCAATTTCGTCACTTTTCCACGGAAAATCGAAGTGCAGCAATCTTAATCTTTGAAATATCATATGTATTCTGATATCTGCTGTTCCCAATTTCCAAATTAATCTCTGGGTTCTCACATTCGTAGAATCGCGATCTTAAGGTAGGCGGTTTTCTTCAAATTTTCATTCTTAGCCTCGACTTTTCCAGTAGACCATGAATCGTCGATTCGATTCTATGAAGTGGATGTTTGGAGCAAGGGTTTTGATGACTTGTTCATGTGGTGGTGTTCAAGTTTATTTTTATACTACATAATATTTCCTTGTTACAATTATTAGAGGCATGAATCAAGAAATCCTTTTAAGATTGATAGTGTATTCGTATTCTTGTTGATATTCAACTTCCTTATAATGAAATATTTTTTGGAACTCCGTTTGTTACTTTTAGTGTTAGATTTCTGTAATTGGATTATTACTTGTAATCTTTGATCTCTGTCAATTCATCACTTTTTGTCTAATTTGGTTATTATTTGTATTTTCTCACGATTTGTTCATATTTGATTATTTGTATTATTGTTTAAAGAAGTAAATTTGAATTGATTTATATAGGAAAATAAAATAATATGTTTATATTAGACATTTAAAAGCCAAAAATACTAGTTAGTTTAAAGTTGGTCTACCATTGCTTTTCAGAATCAACTATTAATCAATCAAAACTAGCTCATACTTCATAAGCATATTAGTTATCTCATCGTGCATATGACTGTAAGTTTTAGAATTTAATTTGATCAATACGATTAGGGTCTGATATTGTGCGTTTTTTTATATTCTTAATTTGAATTTTGTTAATTTATGGTTAATTATTTGGATGATTTGTTTGGTGAACGTAGGATTTAGGTGGATAAATTCATTGTCTTGGAGATGGCATATCTTAGATGATGATCCGATTGTACGAACTTGTGAATTGAAAGGCTTAAGTTTTTATGAAGAGGCCTAAGTATTGATTCTTTTAATATTTGTGTTAAAACTCTCCCTATTAAAATATCTAAAAGGGTCTTAACTGAAATGATAGAGAGATTATACATATAACTAAATTTGAATTCAGTATTTTAGATTTTTATGATACTTAATTTTAATTTTTTTATAGAACGTGACAGACTTTTTACCGAGCTTGTGCACATCAAGACCGGACCCAAGTCTGGTGAGTGTAATTCTCTGATAACTATCTATTGAAATTCTTGTTTATGCATATGCATTGAGATATTTTGATTATGTGATCTTTTAATATTGACAGTATCTCTTCCCGGAATATTTCACCGGAGATATCCAGATTCCACTATTTATACTAAATAGTTCATTTGATAATTATCAGGTAATATTTTTTTTCTGATGATAATATTTTATTTCACATGATGGTTATCAAGATATTAATTATACTATTTTAAGTGATAATTTTGCATTATCACTATGATTTAGTAAAGAGTGTTTTAAAAGTATCTATAGTTATTGATCAGCTCATTTAGTAATTGATTACGTTTTTGCAAAACGTTATTTATCTAGTTTGTATAAAGCAGATTAGTTGGCTTATGTAAATGATTTATGTAGAGAGTTACTAAAGTTTTTTTTTTTTCGCTCCTCAGAACATTGTCATAACAATATGGATAGAAGTTGGATGACCAAGTCAAGAGTGACTAAGGAATACAAAGATGGACTTAGATATTTTCTAGACTTTGCTTTTTCAAATGCATCTGTGAATGGAATGATATTATGTCCATGCAAGCGTTGCAAGATTGGTGTGTTTGCAAGTAGAAAGGATGCATTTGAACACTTGATGGTTGATGGGTTTATTCCTAGATACACTGAATGGATAGCTCATGGAGAGCTTCCTAAGAGTCCTTCGTCTTCGTTTGAACTGCAACGGGATATTCCGATGACTTCAGGAAATGTTGATGATATTGAAAGTTTAATTAATGATGTTTTGGGAGATCTGCAAGAGCATGCTGATATGCAAGGCACAAATGATTTTCTAGGGGATGGAGAAAATGCTCGTGGGCAGGCTGGAAAGTTTTATGAGTTGATTGATGCTTCTAAACATAAATTATATGAAGGATGTGAAAAGTTCTCAAAACTTTCATTCATAATTCGTTTGTTGCACCTAAAATGTATTGGAGGATTGTCTAATACAGTTTTTGAAATGATTTTGGGGTTATTAAACGAAGCATTTCCAGAAGCTATGGTCGGCTTACCTAAAACTTATGGTGCAGCCGAGAAGTTGATGAAGGACTTAGGGCTTGGTAATGAAAAAATTGATGCTTGTCCAAATGATTGCACTTTATATTGGCGGGAGAACGAGGGAAGAATTTCTTGCGAGACATGCAACGAGCTCAGGTGGAAAGCTTCTGAAAAGGGTCCTACAGGCGATAAAAGAAAGATAGCACGAAAGGTATTATGGTACTTTCCACTCAAACCTAGATTGCAAAGATTGTTTATGTTTAAAAAGACAGCTTGCCATATGAGATGGCATTCTGAATGTCGCACGAACGACGGACATATGAGACATCCCGCTGATTCCCCTGCGTGGCAGACATTTGACAGTTTACATCCCCAATATGCTAAGGATCCTCGTAATGTTCGATTGGGGTTAGCTTCAGACGGGTTCAATCCATTTAAAAATATGGGTGTATCTCACAGCACATGGCCCGTGATACTGATTCCATATAACCTCCCACCATGGATGTGCATGAAACAACCTTACTTTATGTTGTCATTATTAATTCCTGGTCCATCAGCTCCTGGGAACGATATTGACATTTACTTACAACCTATTATTGCTGATTTGAAGGATTTGTGGTTTCAGTTGCGTGCATCATTATTATGGACAATGAGCGACTTTCCAGGATATGCAAATTTGTCAGGATGGAGCACTAAAGGTGAATTCGCTTGCCCCTGTTTGTCAAAAAGATACACATTCAAAGTGGTTACATAATGGTGGAAAATATTGTTATATGCGTCATCGGAGGTTTTTAAATATGGATCATGTGTTTCGAAAGAATGGAAGGCTCTTTGATGGCTCGGAAGAAGATGAACCAGCCCCGGCCCGATTATCTGGTGATACGGTGATGGATGAGCTTAAAAATTTCTCAATTAGATTTGGGAAAAAGGTTAAGAATAACCCTGAGTTGCCTTTCAATTGGAAGAAGAGGAGTATTTTCTTTGAACTACCATATTGGAAAGACAATGTTGTGCGTCATAATCTTGACGTTATGCGTATAGAGAAAAATATTTGTGAGAGCATTTGTGGTACTTTTTTGGGTATGGATGGTAAATCGAAAGATAATCATAAATCACGACTTGACTTGAAAGAATGGGGGATTAGACCAGGGCTTCATCCCATACCAAAGGAAACCGGAAAGGTATACTTACCCGCAGCCCCTTTTACGATGAGCAGGAGCGAGAAAAGACAATTTTGTGAGGTTCTTAGTCGAATTAGGAAACCGGAATGGTTATGCCTCAAATATTTCGCGATGTGTTCATATGAAACCACCTAAACTTTTGGGCCTAAAGAGTCATGATTATCACATAATGATGCAACAATTGTTACCTATAACATTAAGAAGAACTCTTTCGAAATCTGTCCGGTCTCCTTTGTTGAGATTGAGTAAATAATTTAGAGAACTTTGTTCTAAAGTAATTCATCCAGCAGATGCGATTCGTTTGGAAAAGGATATCGCTCTAATACTTTGTGAGTTAGAGAAGATATACCCACCGTCATTTTTTGATGTTATGGTGCATTTGACTATACATTTAGCTAGCTGGGCCTGTTTACTATCGTTAGATGTATCCAATAGAAAGGTAATTATTAAATTTTCTTTGTTCAATTTGTACATGCTGAAAGTTTGTTATGATTAACTTTATTTTATTAGCTAGCAAGATAAAAATGTTCCTTTTTTGATAGGTATTTATGTTCCTAACTTGCAACAATATTTAAAATTGGTGATTTATTTGTAATCATTCAAAGGTTTAGATTAAATTACAATTGAGAGAAAAGTAGTGATTTATTTGTTATCATCCAAAGGTTGAGATTAAATTACAAGCGAGAGAAAAGTGGTGATTTTATTTGGAATTAAACATATATTTGTGTGCGGGAGTTCAATTTTTTTACATATTAATTATTACCAAAATGAGATATAAACCAACCTAAATATATATATAAAAGGAATTTTCAAATCCTAACTCAAGAAAGACTTTTAGAAAAAAAATGTTTTTAACTTTATCATTAGTTATTTTTAGCTCCGTACGTATGCCCCATCCTACTTGTAAGCTTAAACATTCATGAATTATTTGCAAATCAAATCGGTTCAAACTGATTTTTTCAAAAAAAAAAAATCACGCAAAGACAGAACAGGAAAACTCGCTCCTAAATCTATGTTACCATTAGGGCAAATATGTGCTACTGTAAAGAAAATTAACACATACTTATCTTTTTAGTACATATATTTATACCTATAGTTATTGTAAAACATGTAAGGTATTGAAAATTGTATTACTATATAAAGACAAATGTGTTAATGTAAAAAGAAAGGTGTGTTACTGTATGAACAAAACGATTGTCCCTCTATTTCATATGTTTCCCCCTCTATTTTTCGTTTGCTTCTCCTTCAAGCATGTGACCAATTGTCTTTACGTAATGACCAAAACCACCAAATTACATCATTAAATTAGTAAAAATATCTTTTTTCTTTCAAACATCATCATATAGTAACACATACTTGCTCTTACAGTTTTACATATTTGTTTTTTAATAAACACAAATTAGTGAGTTTTCATGTTTTGCCTTTGCACGAAATTTTTGGAAAGATCAACTTGCACCAGTTCGACTCTCGTAGGATCCACGAACTTTCAGCTTATTTCCATTTGCATGATATTGTACGTAAAATATAGTACAGGAAAGTCACTCATAGTTTTAAGTAAGAGAGACCTTACCAAAATTGATTTATTGAAAATATAGGGATCAAAATTGAGTTAAAATTGCACAACCAAAATGATACTCGAAAGCGTTATTTTGTAAACAAGAAAAAATTACGAGTAGCACAACCTTGACATCGTTGCGATCAAAATCGAATCCAGCTTCACTAAACTCCAGAATCTCCATCATTGTGTCCACGAAATCAAGATTCATCTTTCTCATCCTTCTTGTTCTTCACATGATCATCAATGATCCTCTCCAGAAAACCATCAAAAATCCTGGTCAGCTTATTCAACCTGCGCCCCAAGATCAAATCTCCTAAGATACGGAAAATAGTCTCCCAGATTGAAAGCCTCTGTCTCCTCCATCGTCTCCTTTATCGCCTCCTTAAACCCGTACTTCTCATCCAAATCTCTATCCGTAAACTTTTTCTCGTCACAATCATGCACTGATATCCGCTGTAAGAGACGCAATTTTGGTGCTCATATTTCGGTTTCACGTGCATTAGCAGTGTGAGGAGATTTAGAAAATCACCATTGAATGTGGTGATGAAAAATCTGCTATTAATAATACAAGATTACAATGATACAATAGAAAGCCCCAATTAATGGGCGATATACATGGAAAATACATCAAAGGATATATACTAAAAATACACGGTCAAACTAATTATCATTAGTCCTATTACCCCCGTCAAGCGCTGCGTGGGATGAAGGCACAAGCAAAGCTTGGAACGTAGAAACTAGAAGGACGGGCGAGGTAAACTCTTGGTGAAGATGTCAGCTAACTGGAGATGGGACGGGACAAAACGAGTAGCTAGCTTACCCGAGGAGACAAGCTCTCGAACAAAGTGATAGTCCAAATCGATATGCTTGGCCCTCTTGTGAGCCACGGGATTCTGACTCAAGAAGATGGCACTCTTGTTATCACACAAGAGAACGGGCCGTGAGGGGGGTAGCACTCGAAGCTCATGAAGTAAATTTGTGACCCAAACCAATTCTGCTGCTGCACTTGCCATAACATGATACTCGGACTCACAACTAGATCGGGCGGGCTACAATTGGTTGTTTCTTGGCATTCAAGAGATGAGATTTCTCCCAATGAAGATAGAGTACCCATAAGTAGAACAACGGGTCTCAACACAGCGAGCCCAGTCAGCATCGGAGTAACCCAAAAAAGAAAATTCAGAATGTCGTCTGAATGATAGTCCATAATGCGATGCCCTTTACATAACGGAGAATTCACTTCACAGCTAAAAAAATGGTCATCAGTAGGCGAGTGAAGGAATTGACTAACCGAGTTGACTGCATAGGATAGATCAGGGCGTGTAATGGTCAAATATTGGAGAGCCCCAACAAGAGACCGATATAAGGTAGGATCACGGAATGGAGAACCGTCACTGAGAAGAGATTCTCCAGCTGCCAAGGGAGTCAAAACAGGCTTAGTATCCAATAACTCAGCACGCTAAAAAACAGGCGCAAGTTGTGACGGATATTTTAACCGTCACTAATATCCGTCGTTAAAACCCGCATTTTTTGTAGTGTAAATGACTTGGATTGGTATTAGTCTGGATACGGCAAAATTATTTCATTAGATTGAAATTAGAGTTGTTTGGTACTAATCAAGAGTCTAGTAACCTGAGAACACTAGATTGAGTCATATGCTCTGAGTCTGAGCCCATAAAGTCAGGGCTAAAGTGTTTGCAGCAATAAGAATGTCAGGAATAAATTATAAAGTTTGATGCATATCTTTTCATCTATCTTGCCAATCGATAAACTGGAGGCATGAGATGCTTAGCCCTCGAAGCTGAAAATCACATCCCCGAAGATCCGCATTGCTTTCATGAAACCTTTCAGGATAAAATCGTTCAGGGCCCGTCCAGTAATCAGGATCTCTCCCGATTGCCCACGTGTCCACTACACAATCTTCCGTCGATTCGTGGATTAGCAATGGGGCGACTGGGGTGGAGCCTCATTGATCCCTTGATGATGCAATCGAGGTAGATGAAGCTGGAGAAGTGCGACTCACTTACCATTTGGTTTATTCCCACGGTTTCTTCTAATTCTTTTTGGAATTTCTTCATTTTTTTTTATTAATTCTGAGAGTGCCCATTCTAATGTTGTTGCCTAAGTATCCATTCCAGCTACTAACATATCCTGATTTATTGTGTAGCAAAAAACAAAATTAATTTCTATTTCCATATAACAAAAACATGGAAAATTAAAGTTCATTATATATGAAAGGAAAAATGTATTTGTGGGTTTAATTGCAACTAAAATCACCACTTTTCACTTAATTGCAGTCTAATTTAAACCTTGGATAATAGCAAACAAATCACTACTTCTAAACATTGTTGCAAGTTAGGCTTACAAACAATATTTTTTGTGCCCGGATCTATCGTAACAATTCGATATAGATGTCATTATTTTGCATAACGAAAAGTCTATTAGAATTGTCACGTAAAAGAAACGGGCACAAAAGGGACTGTCCATAATCCTAACTTGCAACAATATTTAAAAGAGGTGATTTATTTGTAATCATTCAAAGGTTTAGATTAAATTACAATCGAGAGAAAAGTGGTGATTTATTTGTTATCATCCAAAGGTTGAGATTAAATTACAAGCGAGAGAAAAGTGGTGATTTTATTTGGAATTAAACATATATTTGTGTGCGAGAGTTCAAATTTTTTAACACATTAATTATTACCAAAATGAGATATAAACCAACCTAAATATATATATAAAAGGAATTTTAAAATCCTAACTCAAGAAAGACTTTTAGAAAAAAAGTGTTTTTAACTTTATCATTAGTTATTTTTTACCTCCGTACGTATGCCCCATCCTACTTGGAGCTATGCTATATACACAAAAGTGACAGGCTGATTTGGTGGATCCTCGTAAACGCCGTAGCGCTGTCCATGCGACGGCTTTATTATTTATTTTTTTTATTTTGCATCGGTCGCGCAGCCCATGCGATGGAAATTATCTTGGTCGCGTGGACCATGCGACCGAGTCCTGTTCCGTCGCTTGGACCATGCGACGACATTTTTTTTTTTTCAAAATTGTTTTTTTTTTAATTTTGATTTTTTTATAATTTTTATTTATTTATAATTTATAATTATTTATTTATGATTTATAATTAAAAATTTATTTAATCGTTGACCGGGGTGTACAAATAATATGTAATTGGTTTATACTATAATTAATATTAAGTATTAATTTTATACAAATAACATTAACCAGTCTAAAAATACGTTTTCAAAATAATATTAAGCATCAATTTAATACAGTCTTAATAAATAAAGCTACATGAATTTAAATGTCATTTCCCCAATCAAACCACGGTTTCTTTTTTATCCGTGACCCTTCAGGTTCGTCAACATGTATTTTGGCAGTTGTCCATCCTTGACGCATGAATGTTGCACAAACTTTGAAGAATGTTATTCTAAAATCAGCTGGATCTCCATTCATCTTGAATTTACCATGTAATTAAAATAAATAAGATGTGTTCACAAAAATAATAATAACTGTAAAATAGAAACATGATAAAACTTACTTGGAATATAATCCACATGTGTTCCCGACACTCGGAAGGAACCATGGGCCAATTTGTCCATTTTGGGTGAAGGTACTTGCAAAGATATAAAATTACCACGTTATTCACACAGTATCCAAACTGTGCGATGAAACTGTTTTGTCCAATTAGTTCGTCCATATTAAGAATTTCATTAATTATAAAAAGTTAAAACGTAATATTATTTATAAAAATTACATTACCTTCCATCATCGTCCAACCACAGCAACATTGGGGGTCTTTTCTGATTATCGACAGTGTTGACATTTCTGGATATAATTTTTTTTGCACTCATCTTTTTTAATAAGATATACAAACATATTAGTTTTTATAGATTTAAATAAGCAATCAATTTCTATATTATTATTGATTTTTATAAAAAGATGTTAAAACATTTAAACTAGAGATAAAAAATTGGAATACTAATTTATCATATAAAACAATAAAATACAAATAAATAATTCTGCTAAAAAAAAGTACTATTGTTGTTGTCATTCGTATCCGTTCCACCACCAACCAGGAGTTATGTCTTGTGTGAATTGTTCAGGGGGATACGCGTGTTGTTGTCCCCAATATGCAGGATCGGGGACCGTCGCGGTACCGGCATGATGGGCAATCGAGCCAAGTTGAGGCATTATATAGGGTGGACACTGTGGATCAACACTAGCTTGATTGATCAAATCGTGAGTTTCTTGCCTCACGTGTCCCAACATTTGGTGAGCTGACCTCGACATGCCACAGACATAAATATTATTCTCACTCTGTGCAGTGTTGTGCACTCTCGGATGAGTAATGTTTGCATACCATGCAGGATACTCATCTGTGGTACTGTCCTGCACTACATCGAAGGTACCAAGGTCCCCGAGACGGTAACAATGATTTTGCATTTCATTCCAATATGCCACCATGGGTCAATACACTTTTTTGTACCTCTCTGCACTGGCACTGAATTTTGAATGTTCAAGATCTAAGTCGATCGGTGGTGGCGGTATGGGCTGAACTCTCCCATATTGCCTTGCAACCCTTCTCGGCATATACCCTTCGGCGAAGTCAAGAAACTGAATGCATCCATGAAATAATGAAGGGGCGGGGATAGAAGCTGGACGGCCGTATGGAGTCCAATTGACCTATAAAGTAAGTAAAATACTTGTATATGTCATTTTGTTAAGGTACTTAAATTATTACTGACGTTATTACTATTAAGGGTGTATTGAGAATGATAAACATACATGAGTCGAAGGGTAATTATCCAACAGTTTGCGGTAATGTACAAGATCCCGTGTCGACTTTTGGAATTTTTGGGTCTTGTTCCAGTACGATGCTTTTGGGTGGGCAGGGTTAAACGAGGTAGCTTCGCTGCGTTTGCGCAAGTCAGGGAAGTACTCGTATATCCAGCACTGAAAATTAAAAATGTATTTTTTAGTTATTAGTTACATATATTGATAACAGTGTATTAATTAAATATAATTGAAAATATTATTGAAATTGAATTTTTATCTCAATTAAAGTTAAGTAGCCTGACATATGTGTCGTCTCAATTCTGGATGCCTTCCCAAGCTGCTTATATAAATAAGCTAATGCCGCGGCTCCCCATGCATATTGAGGGACAGACTCGAGATTACCCAATATATTTACATAATTTTTGGGGACAACATCACGTGTTTTATCAACGAAGAGTGTACTCCCCATTAAGTACCACAGGTAACCTCGAGCAATAGAGGCATCGCTCAGCTGCCCACTAAAACACGCCATGTGTATATCCTTAAGGAGTGTGCTTTTTAAATTGCCTCCCCTAGATCCACACCTATTAATCAATGCATTGTCAGGACCATGGTCTGCTGCCAACGACGGAGAGACCATTTATTCTCAATTCTACATTGGAAAAAAGTTATTTTTGTTATAAGTGAAATTAATTAATGAGCATGTACAAAATTTAATTTTTTAAATATTAAGTTTATTTTCAGTTTACCAAGAATAGTGTGAACGTCGTGAAGTGTGATCGTCATCTCCTCAAAAGGCATATGAAACGTGTTTGTTTCAGGGTGCCACCGTTCAACGAATGCTGTAATGAGGAGCATGTTGTTTGATTCAAACATCAATCTCCTGATACCCTCTAATCCAGATTGTTGAATTATTTGAAAATATTGATGGCCTTCAAATAATGGATTCGACGACCAGGCGGCAATAGATTTCTTTCGAGTCTGGGAACCAAGGATCTTTTGAAAATGCTACATATTTAAAAAAAAATGAACACGTTAATTTACATATTTTAACCGTTTGAAATAATAATTAAAAAAATTGTGTATTTTACTTACTGGATCTTCCCATATTTTTTTGGCTTTGTGACATTTGAAAGCAGACAACACACTTGGATCATTAGGTCCTCCAAGCATGGGCGCTATCATCCATTCAAAGATTCGGCATTTGCGACGATGAGGCTTGTGTTGCTGCGAAAGCGATTTGATATTCATTCTCGTGACGCATCTTTGAGTTGAGTGATGAGACATTGAGGTACCATGGAGAGTGGAGGAAGAGATGTGGGCCCTAATAATATTGAAGGTAGACGCGCCCGATCGATTCAAGTTGGCGTTAACATATCGAACGTGGTGAGTATAAATTAGGGAATTATCTTTGGGGTAATAGAGGTGTTGGTCATGAAGACATTATCTTCATGTGCAGGATTTGAAGTATACTGCATCGGAACAATATGTCGAGCGATCTGTTCGATGCAAAGATACACATCGAGATACGCATCTCGACATATTGTTCCATTGGAGGGGTGTTTAGATCGAGTCCTAAGATTGTACTCCAATCGAATTGTGAATCTTATTGCGTTTCTTGTTGCATTCGTTGTGAAGCTGTAACACATCGGTTACATAGTCTACACAGATAGGTGCATTGGCGCATTGGTAGTTGAAGCTTGCCATAGTGTACTAAGGAAGAAATTATGAAGTTGTTCAACTAATACCTTAGAACAAAGCAAGTGACACTTTACAACAATCAAACTAATACTTAAAATAAATCAATTAAATGTGTTAAATTAAATAATTCAAATATTAGTTAAATTAAATAATTCAATTAAATGTGTTAAATAAATTAAAAAATTCAAAATTCGAATTAAAATAAAAAATTAGTTAAATTAAATAATTTAATTAAATGAGTTTAATAAAATCAAAAAATCAAAAAAATTAGTTAAATGAAATAATTTAATTAAATGAATTTACATCAATAGAACTAATACTTTACAGCAATACAACTAATACTTTACAGCAATACAACTAATACTTTACAAGATATTTTTTTTTTGGGTAAAAAATTAATTCATTAATTTTTTTCTTCTTAGTTATTTATATTAGAGCATATTTTTTTCATATATTTTTTTAGAATATAATTTAGTGTTATATTGTTTTTTTATTCATTGAAGATAAATTATATTCTTACTATAATTTAATTATTAAACTAAGGGTCACATATATTTTCGTCCACAAATTTTACAAAGTGTAAGGGCCAGTCTAAGTGATAATTATGTATTTTTATTAGTCATGTATTTTAATTATACATTCTGTTGGGAGATGAATTTAATAAAAGATATATGATTTTGATTAGATCCCAAAACCCCTAAGTATGACATGTTCAGAATGATCTTGATAGTTGAGTCAGGATTCAGTTTTAGAGTATTCAGGATGTTATCGCAAAATGTATAGTTAGCGAGATATAGATCGGGATAGTTTCAAGACTCAAGAAATCAATATGTTTTCAAGAAACCTGAAGTTTCAAGACTCGATTAAAACCGGAAGTATCGAAGACTCGAGCAGAAATCGAGAATCAAGACTCAAAGATGAAGACTCGAGATATCGGTCAAGATATCTCAGAAGACTCGAAGACTCGAAGACTCGGAAGACTCGAAGACTCGGAAAGACGCCAAGACTCGGAAGACCCTAAAGACTCGAAGACTCAAGACGCAAGATCAAGAATGTAGATCAAGATCAAGAGTATCGAAGGCACGATGAATTATCAAGACTCAAGAATGTCATCAATGCTCAAGATAAACCTGAATGTTCCGAGGCATCGAATATATCTATCTCGAAGGATCAAATCTTGAGAAGATCGCGATTCCTTAGAAAATAGATATTATTCAAATGCAGACAAAAGGAACTAAGTCAAAAGTGTTGTTAAGGTTATATCAACTCAGAGTTTGTAACCAAAAGAGCCGTTGAAGGTGTCTACCTTTAACTGGAGACAAAAGTCAAAAAGAGGAAGACAACATTGCACTATACCGACTTGACGACAAACGATGTGTCAAAAAAAAGATGTCGGATGTACAAAAGTTCGATCGCAAAAAGTGAAAACGGCTACATGAAAATTTATTGCTTTAAAACGTGTTAGGGAGTTTCAAACCCTAAATATAGTTGTTCCTCACACACCATAAGATGAAACTCACGAAGCTAACTCTCCAACGAATAGTTTTCAAGAGTGACCTTGGTGTATGCCTATAAATACTGGTGACCCTCTACATTGTAAGGTTACGGGAAATTTATACGCAACTCAAGAGCTCAAACTTGTTATCGCAAAAGTTAAAGCACTCGAAAAACTTAGAATTTTCCAAGTGCTTCTATATTGAAGAGAGCTCACTAAACTAACCCTAGCTTGATAAGATTTATCCAAAGCTTAGTCGAGATATCCTAACCCTTTGCATTGTGCTTCATTGTAAAGGATATCTCATCCTAGTTGGAAACCAACCAAGAAACCCCAAACCCTTGAGAAGGTAGTTGGAGTGTGTTTGTTGGTGGGAAGAGTTGTAAAGAGTTAGTAAACTACGCGGAGTAGTAAGAAAACTCTAGAGGAGAAGTTAGTAAGCTACAGAGGTAGTCTGAAAGCTTGTTTGTGTTTGAGTTAGTAAACTACGGAGGTAGTCAGAAAACTCAAGGTCGGGTTGAGTAAGTAAACTACGTGGAGTAGTCAGAAAGCTCAGGGCCGAGTTGAGTAAGTAAACCACGCGAGGTAGTCGAAAAGCTCGAAGTGATTAGTGAATTTCTCCGAGGATCGAGAGAGAGTGGGACGAGGAGCTTGAGTCTCTCGAACCACTATAAATTCTTTGTGTTGTTTATTGCTTTTCTTTATTTGTGCTTAATCGTTGCATTGACTTGATTTTGAAAGCATACTTTTTCATCGATATTCGGGGTTGGAATCAATCCATTGAAGTTGCATAACCGAATCACGCCTTAATCACTATTCCATTCAGAAGGTTTTCAAAGAAAGCTTAAAACGAAAGTATAAACTAAGGGCCAACCATTCCGACATCCGAGTAGCTAGAACAGATAGTTACCAAACCGAACTTACTCTTTCGAGGGTTCAAGAAAGTTAGTTATCGATCCAAGCAACTCAGATCTCTGACACTCGGGACTCGGTTGGGATTATCCGAGTATATCGAAAGAAATTTCGGGATCACTGTCTCGAAGAGACTTTGACTCAGAGCGATCTCAGGCTTCTTTAACCTAATCTTCGTGATTATCGACCCAAGTGACCTCAAGAAGAAAAAAGTTTTAAAAAACACCGAACAAGTGTATTCCCCCATACACGTAAGAAGGCCAGACGGGACCAACAAGTGGTATCGAGCGGTGATTCAACTTGACCCTGCTTTTTTGTTGACCAAAGTTTTATTTTCTAAAAATACTTGTGGTCTATCTCGAATCTGGTCTTATTTCTTTGAATTTTTAAAAAAAAAAAACTCATCATCATCATGCCTTCTACGAAGCTTACCATGTTCTCGGTTGAGAAATATGATTTATGGAGATCGAGAATGCAGGCTCACATGTATTCCAAACATGAGCGTATGTGGAGAGTGGTCTCTCAAGGACCATTCAATTTCTTTGTGGTGAATCGGAGGAGCAGAAGATGAGAGAATTGATCCTAGAGCAGAATTTCCTAAGTCGATGACCAACCTGACTCGAGGAGAGAAAGTTAGTCAATCTAGACTACATTGCAAAAGACACACACTATCAAGACAATTGATGATGGTGTGATGGGAATGATCTCTCCTTTGTAATCTTGCTAAAGAGATTTGGGATACACTTAGTTGTAATGTGCCAAGGCACGATCATATAAAAAAAAACAAACTTTCAATTGGCAATTGGAAAGTTTGATAGTTTTGAAATGGATGATGGTGAATCAATAGACAAATTGGAAGTCAGATTCACTAGCATCATGAATGATCTAAATGCACTTGGAAAGAAATATCCACAAAGAGAAGTTGCATTGAAAATTCTTAGAGGTCTTTCTAAGAAATGGGATATTCATGCAGTGGTGATTGAAAACACCAAGAACATTAATTCAATGCCATACCAACAAGTCTTCTCTGAGTTGAAGGCCTATGAATTTGTAATTGATAAGAAATCCAAAAAAGGTCGACAAAGAAAGATGATTCATCATCTAGTAAGAATGTGGCTTTAAAAGCCAAAGATAAAATCAGTAAAACTAGAGAGTTCGAGAAACCCCCATGCCAAAAAATCGGGATGAGCTTGAGGAAAAGCTAGCGATGGCAAGGAGGTTTGAAAGACTTAATAGTAGATTTGGAAAATACAAAAGCTATTACAGGAACCACAGGTACCAGAAGAAACCTGAGGACAGATCAACTGAGAAGAAGAAGGACCTGAAAGCTGAAGGATCTTCATCCAGAAAGAAGGACTCCAAGTCCAAAGAAGAAAGTGATCAGGATGATGATACCAACAGATGCTATAATTGCCAGAAGAAAGGTCACTTCCAGTATGATTGTCCAGATTTGAGTGCTAAGGAGAGAAGAGAAAGGTAAGCTAAAAGAGACAAGAAGTTCTCTAGCAAAAAAGGCCATGGTTGCGAAGAAGAAACACTCGAGGAGGATCTAGCTCTTCAGATGAGATATTCTCAGACAGTGAAAGTGATGACATCTGTCTGATGGCCATTGAGGAGGTAAACTCTTCTTTCTCTGTTGTTGCTCCTACACTAGCACAAGAGTTTTCAAGTTCCACTGAAAACAGTCATTTTGACCTGATGGATTCTTTTGAGAATCTGATGAAGGACTATGTTGTTTTGCAAGGACTGCTAAATAGAACTCAAGAGCAGAATAAGGAACTGAAAGCTGAAAATCTAAAATGGAAAGACTCTAGCAATACTGAAATCACTTCTCAATAATTGGGACTATGATGAACTGGATGTTACGAAAGTACAACTCTCGAGAGAAAGAGAAGTTGATAATGACCCTAAGCGAAAAAGCTAGAGAAATCCATCAAGAGATTCACTAATCGGGACTAAGTTCAATGACCTCTCGAGAAGCATGAAACTCTCACAGAATCTGTGAGGATAGTGCACGGAAGAAGTTAACTCTATTGAATAATGCATCTAATGTAATAGATGAAATTCAGAGTTACCGAGATCCATCACTATAAAATCTGGATGGGATACATTCGGGGGAACCTCACAAGGTCATCTGAATCTGCCGATCAAGTAGCAAGAAGACAATCTTTGTAAAACCGATTGGTACCTACACTTCAAGTCAAGTAATGCCCAAGGTTGTAGACAAGGGAAAAAGGCCTATGGTCTCGGTAAAACCGAATGATCAAAGTTGGAAAGCCCAAACCTCGTAAAGGCTAGAAAAACCGAGCAATCGATTGAAAAGTTCGAGCGAAGTACTTCAAAGCCTCGGCTAAGAATGCAAACCTAAAAGGCTCCGCCTTTGAACCATCGAGAGGAATCCTCAGATGAGAAACACTCAGCAGAGACATTCTCAATGAAGAAACCAAGTCCTCGATTCATTTGAAAAGACCCAGATTCGAAAAGATGCATAACTTTGAACCCCACTTGCCTAAGGGTAAAGGTTATTCGAACCCAAGTCAACAAAGATTTAGACGGCCGCATACGAAGCCAAAGCAAATGAACGAAGGCCCGAAACAAAAGAAAAATTCAAAGGCACATGTTCATGCTAAAGCAAGCACACATACACGTAAACCGCTAAGGCACCAGAGTAGTAGATGTGTATGTTGATGTTTATGGAAGACAAATTAGCCACTCTAAAGTGATTAGAGTTGTCAGGCAAATTTGGATTCCGAAAGGTACATCTAACCTTGTAGGACCCTACACATACTGGGTACCTAAAAATTGATCTGTTTTTCAGGAGGAAAACAAGGGCACTAAGCTGATTAAAGATCACATAGCACCGATGAGCAGAGATGAATAGGCCCCTGATGTATGGTATCTTGACAGTGGATGTTCAAGACATATGACAGGATTCAAGAAGATACTCAGTGACTATGTTGAACAAAGAAGCCCACAGATCACTTTTGGAGATAACTCCAAGGGACAGACTGAAGGATATGGAACTTTGGAAATCGACTCAGTTCATATCCATGGTGTTTCATATGTATCTGGATTAAAGCATAACCTGCTTTCAATTAGCCAATTCTGTGATAAGGGTTTTAATGTTGAGTTCTCTAAGAACTTATGTTTTGTGAAAGATGATACATCACAGAAAGTATTACTGACTGGTACAAGAAAAGGGAATGTGTATCTTCTTGACCGAGTTCAACTCCTAAAGATACATATTTGGTTGCTAAAAGTTCCACAGATACCCGGTTGGTTATGGCATAAAAGAATGAATCACCTAAATTTCAAAAAACCCGAACAAGCTTGCAAGATTAGCTCTTGTAAGAGGGTTGCTTTAATGAAGTGTTGAAGAAGGAACATATTTGTGATGCGTGCGAGAAAAGGAAAACAAATAAAAGCATCATTTAAAAGCAAAGTTGATGTTTCTCTTTGAAAGAATACTTGATTCATCGCGATATGGATTTTTTTGGTCCTATAACACGATGAAGCGCTAATGGCAAGAAATACACATTGGTAGTAGTTGATGACTACTCAAGATATACTTGGGTCATATTCTTACACTTCGAAAGAAAGAGACTCAAATAAAGTCGCCAGAGTTCTTGAAAAGGCTCAAGATTGAGAAAAAATCTGAGTGTGGTCAAAATCAAATCGACAAAGGAACCGAATTTATAAATCATATCATATCGATTATTGTGCAAACAAATGGAATTTCACATGAAACATCACGGTGCAAGGACCCTCAACAAAATGGTGTTCTTTGAAAGAAGGAACAGGACTCGAAAGAAGTTCGCCAAGGACAATGATAGTGAAGTCGATATTCCTAAAAGATTTTGAAATTTGAAGTGTCAACCTTTGCATGCTACTCTCGAAACAGATCCATGTTGACTAAGAGTCAAGGCAAAACACCCTATGAGCTATGGAATGAAAGGAAGCCTCTTGTTTCTTTTCTTTTCGGCGTGTTTGGTTGCAAGTGTTTCATACACAATAATGGTAAAGATCGGTTGAAAACATTTGATAGTAAAGTTCGATGAAGGAATATTCTTAGGATATTTCAAGTCGAAAAAGCTTTTCGAGTTTACAAACTGTAGGACTCTTATTGTGGAGGAAACACCTCATGTTGTTTTTGATGAATCTACTTGTGTTTAAGAAAAAGCGGGGAACATGATGCAGAAGAACCGACTAAGAGGATCACCAGATTAAGCACGAAATGAAAGATAAATCATCCATTGAACCCGAAAAGAAGAAGTCGGTCACTATCTATGATTGGAGTGACTCGGACTCGAATAAAGAAGTTCGAGGATGGAACTCGGGATGGTGAGACTCGGGAAAACCAACACTCAAAAGGTGACCAATCTGAGCAGACACCGTTCGGACTTCGGGTATGTAATGCCAATGAAGATGTGGTCACACGGTGAGGCAAATTCTCAATCTATCAACCAACGGGGAACAAATGTCTCGACAATGTTCAGAATAGAATTTCCCCCGAGGAAGATGATTCCTTTCTCCTTTTCATTTGTTCCCGAAGTTTCTTGAATTAAATGAACCTAACATTTCAAATGTTGAGGATACTCTTGAAGGGGGAACATCAAGAAGGAAATGGTTAGATAGTCATCCTACAAGTCGATTGTGGGTGATCTAACCGAAGGTGTTAAAACAAGAAGGTTCCATGGTGAGAGTGCACTATTCTGCTGCTTCCTATCGGAGAAAGAACCATCGAGATTGGTGAAGCTCTACAAGATTCTCATTGGATTCTTCTTTATGCAAGATGAAATGAATCAATTCTCAAGGAATGAAGTATGGGAGCTAGTAGATAGACTGAAAGACACAATGTCATTGGAACCAAGTGGGTTTTAAGAATAAAAGAGATGAAAACAACAACATTGTAAGAAACAAGGCAAATTTAGTTGCACAAGGTTATTCCCAAGAAGAAGGCTTGGATTATGATGAAACCTTTGCATCATTGCAAGACTAGAAGCCATCGATTGTTTCTTGCATATGTTGCCCACATGAAGTTCACAGTCTATCAAATGGATGTGAAAAGTGCATTTCTCGAGCGGTGTGCTTAAAGAAGAGGTTTATGTGGAACAACCTCCCGGTTTCAAAACAGAATGACCAAGTTTCTGTGCTCGGAAAAGCTTTGTATGGTCTCAAGCAAGCACCCGAGCATGGTATGATACTCTTTCTCGGTTTTCTTCTTGACCATGGTTTTGTCAAAGGATCATTGATAGAACTCTGTTTAGGATAAAAGATGGGGAAGATATCTTCATTGGTTTCGGGGAGATATATGTTGATGACATCATTTTTGGATCTCCAAACCATCGGGTTGTGTAAAAAGTTTTCAACACCGATGAAAGGCAAGTTTGAGATGTCAATGATGGGAGAGATGAATTTATTTCTAGGTCTTCAAGTGAAACAATCAAAGGAAGGAATATTCATCAACCAGGCAAAGTACACGAGAGATCCGATTGCCAAATATGGTGTCTGATTGCAATGCGATTAGAATTCCTATGAATACTAACTACAAGATGGATCGATTCGAACAAAAATCGTTGAGTCATACCGATTATAGAGGAATCATTGGATCATTGCTCTATCTCACGCAAGTAGGCGGATATAACATTTCTTTGTTGGGATATGTGCAAGATACCAAGCTAATCCTTAGGCTAGTCACATGGAGGTCGCCAAGAAGATATGAAGTATCTTAAAGGCACGATGAATGAGGATTATGGTATCGGTGATGATAACCTTGAATTAACCGGTTACTCGGATGCCGATTATGGAGGTTGCGAAATTGATGGGAAGTCCACTACGGGGAACTTGTCAATTTCTAGGAAATAAGCCGATATCTTGGTTTTGAAGAAAGAGACCTCGAGAAGCAACCAAGATCTTCTTGAAGGTGAATACATGGGCTGCGGGAAGTTGTTGTTCGATTTTTTGGCTCGCAGACAACAATTAAGGGATTATAAAGTTGTAGCCAATGAAGTATCAATATTTTGTGACAATAATAGTGTCATTGCTATTTCACAAAATCCGTATTACACACCGGATGCAAGCATGTGGATATCGGACATCACTTCATTAGAGATCATGTCGAAGAAGAAGGACATAAGGATGGAGAAAATTCATCGATAAGCAAAAGAGCCGATATCTTGACTAAACCTTTGGGTGAATCAAGATTTCGGGAACTTTTCGTTGAATTAGGGATGTTAGATCCGGTGTATAGAGTAAAATCTCAAAAATTGAAGGTTTTCAGATGCATGAAGTTTTCTTAGAATTTTACTGAGAAGCTCGGGATAAAATGGAAATCTTCGAATCGAGTCTCAGAAACTCGATTCATCAAGGTCAAGATTTCAAAGTGTTATATTGAAACCATTCAAGATTTCAAGATATTATCTCGACATTTTATCAAGGTCAAGACTCAAGAAGACCGATAGAGATAAATTAGTTCGAAGAAGTAATGACTCACGCGACTCATTTATTGCTTAAGTGAAGCTTCAAGAATCATTTGCAATAAATACAAAACACCTAAGGAATGTTTTTGGGCGGGATCGTTTGAAATTCGAAGAAGGTCAATGATCATTTAATGCTTTCTGTTACATTAATGACCAATGAGGATGTTTTGGCGGCTTACTTTTGGGAGATCGTCGTTTCAGATACCCGATTAATGGGAGATTAATCTCAACCCGCTTTTCACCTAACCAACGCGATTCCCACGATCTCAAACTATTTAAACCCCAATAAGCCATTCAAGCCAAAATTTTATCAAACCCTTCGTTCCCAAATCCTCTGCAATTAAAAAAATTCTCTTTGCCCAGAAATCTCCAAATCCTAAAAGCTTCATTTTCTTCAATCAATCTCTAAAATGGCCCCAACCTTGTTCGAGAGATTAGCCGAAACCAACAAGCCTTGGTACGAGTTCGTTGTCTCACTCGATAGCACAACCAACTCAAAGCCAGAAGAGGAGGCTCTGCATATGATTCGACTGGCTAAACTCACCCATCTAGTCGCAAGCCGACCAGACCAGGAGTACGCAAAAGAGGTAATTGAATTCATCTGTAACTTGAGGATAGATGAAGAGGATGGTATGCATTCTTCGACATCAGATCACATCTAGAGCATTCGCCCAAATACATCGATTTTTGGGAGGGATTTGTATATAGTTCCGAAGAATTTAAATGATGTTTTTGAGCTCATGTGATAAAGGAGAGGATCCTTCTGTGTATATGTTGGGAAGAGAGCAGGAGTATTTAGATAGGATTGCTGAGAATCCTGTGAAATTTGAGGCTACACTGCATAAAAGGCATTTGAAGCCACAATATCGTGTTTTGATGGATATTGTGAGCAAAAGCATCATGAGTCTTGCGGGGAGTTTTGAGCAGATCAGTACCCCGAAGCTCAGACTGATGGCGACAATCGAGGCTTCTCCCACCACTGACTTCAACTGGTTGAAATTCTTGATTCAGACGGTGACGGAGCAAGCCAAGGTCATAAAGAAAGTTAACGGGGCGATCTCGATTAAAGGCAAGATCCACCATGCAACCAAAATAGCATTTATTTTGGAGATGTGCAGAGAGGAGGAGGAGGATATCTTCGCCAATTCGACCCCCATTCCCCAAGTCAAGGTGCTCTTCAAGCCCATTGTCAGAAGAAGAAGCAAAATCCGAGGGAAGAAGGAAAAGAAAAAGAGAATCACGGTTGCGTAAATGGCTTTGAAAAGAGACCCAACAAACCAGGGGGAAGGTTTTGTTGGATGCAAAGAAGGAGGAGGGTGAGAAGTTGAAGATGCAGAAAACCCTCGCTCCCAAGCCTTGAAAGATTGGTGGTTCTCACCGATGAAGATGGCAAATGATTCGAAGAGATTCAACCCGAGAGCTAAACCGCAAAGAATTCGCCATTACAAATTTTGGCTCAAAGTTATCTCTAAGGCACAAGAACAGATCGAGGGAGGTCTTCTCGAGGTGCTTGAGACATCGCCAAACCTCAGATAAAATTTCTCAGAAATTTTCAAAGGAACTCAGCCTCGTGAGATTCCTACCAAAGAAGTGCCGCTCGTGACAGCAGAAGAGCCAACTCGAGTCAACTCGAGGATATGCCACCAGCCCTTTAACCCACTCGGATGCAAACCGAGGACCTGTTGCAAGACAACCTTCGGGATGTCAGCCGAGACTCGAGAGCAGAATATTCTTGATGAGCTCTCGAAAGTGATCTACTTCTTGATCCTCGGTGATGCTTCAACCGAACCGTAGAGCCCGAGATGGAAGAAGGGCGAGGCGTAAGGCGCGAGTGGAGGAGCAAGGGGAACGGTTTATTCTTGACCGCTACCCGAGCTCAAATTTCATACCCCCGACCGCAAGATGTCTTCGGGAGATAAGGACGATGTGTTCATCCTCAACCGGACTCTTGGGAGATGCTTGATATTGTCAGATTTGAGGGGAATGGTGGAATGAGGAGACAGCCTTCGACCGACTTCTCGTGGTTCGGGAGGACAAAGCTCGGGATGAAAAACTCCGATTTTTGATGAGCAAGGTTCAGAGGAAGATAGCCGAGAGGAGAGCTATCGGGTTGGTGCCCCTAGCAAAGCAGAGACAAAATTTCAAGCAGGGGACCAACAGGGGAGATGCTAAGGATCGGTCCGAGATGGAGAAGGAAACTTCGTCGTCTTCGATCAACTCCGAATCGGTCAACCTCGGATGGTTAGCACTCTTCATGTACCTTTTGGCACTATTAACAATTATGCCAAAGTTACTGAAAGTTCTATCTTTAATTTCAATTGTCGATAAACGGTCGAGGCTCGATTGGAGACTGGAGCTCGGGAGGACGGTTGAAGCTTCAGATGATCAATCAAGACAGAGGTGCAGAAGGTTCTTGAGATTGACCTCACTCCTTGATGGAAAAACTTGAGAAGGTTGAGCCAATGATGATCAAGATTGCTCAGATAGAAGAAACATTGGTCAGCCAAGCTCAAAAGATGGAAAGTCTTAGTCACTCTTCAGAACTGGTGCTAATCCAAAACACTCTGACCTCACAGATGACCTCCATGGAAGATAAGCTGAATGAAAAGTTTGGTGAGTCAAGGCCGAGCTCGATCTTTGAAATGAAACGAAGCACCAGGAGTCAACTCGCATTTCTAGAGGTGAAATTGGCGAGAGAGGAATGAAGTGATGATAAAAATCGCTATTGAGGAAATGAGCTCAATGCTCTTGACCGTGAGATGACAGAGATGTTTAAAGAAGCACTCGCGCCGCTTTGCCCATTTATCCGAAGAATTTTTCGCGGGTCAAGAACCATCTCAAGAGGGTCGGAAGACGAACAAGATCGAGATAAGAGGGAGAGGTTATTTGTGTGAGCAAAGAGCAATATCACATGGACACAAAGACTTCTCCGGACTTCTTTTCAAATTACGGTGCAAAAAGGGGGAAAAGGAAGGTGAAGACTTCAGAAATTATTGGCACGCACTTTGAAAAAAAAAGCTCGTAAAGATTTGAAATGTATTATCTATCCAAAGCCTTAAATGAAGTCGGGTTCTTGACAAGATGAAGTTCGCCAGTGGAGAAGTTTATCTATACTGAAGTTTCGAAAAAACCATGCTTGATGTTGCAAGAGAGAAACCGAAGTGCTAGAACTAAGGTTGGAACAAAGCCGTGCTATTTGAATTGCCTATGAAGAGGAAAGCCTTGGGCGTTGTTCAACCCGGAAAGAAAGCGCGTAAAGGTTTTAAGCCAATCCAGAGAAAGCTGATTCTGGATGATGAAGAAACGGAAGAATCTGAGTCTCAACCTCAGAAGAAAGTCTTCAATACGAGGAATGCTCTGAAGACACTACAAGTAGAACAAGCTAAGAAAGTTGTCGCCAACCTCGCGCGTGCTCGTGATAAGAAAGAAGATCAAGAGGAGCCGGGCGAAGGAGTGGATTCAAGAAGTTTCTTAGAAAAAGGAGAGAGACATCAAAAGCATCGAAGTGGCCCCACGTTGATAAATGGATGCCTATCAAACTCAACGATATGTGGGAAGAGGTCAAGAGAACCTTGTGGTTCTATTATGATGTGCTCAGGGAGTGGAGAGGGGAAAGCTCAGATCAGAATGAAGCATTCATTGAATATATCCTAACCTTATATCCAAAATATCTCCAAAGCTGGATTAACCTTGCGGATGAAGGAGAGGTGCAGATAGTAGCCCCCGGTCCATATTCCTATCCTCCTCCAAGACTTGGTAATGGCTTGGTGAGTGAGAAGGTCATTACTCAAGAAATTGCTCAGTATGCTGGTCAGTTGGGTTTAACAGGAAACAGTCCGGATATCATCAAGGAGAGAAATGAGCTAAAGAAGAGATTTTTCGGAATGTTCGACCTGGAGGTGCCCGCTGATGAAGTTGAAGTAGAAGCAAACTGAAGAGCAGAAGACTGAATAGCCAAATCAAGATCAAGACTTAAGATTCGTAATCTTTAAATTTTTGTCTTTTTTGATTTTGTTGATAAACTCATTGTAATCTGTAACTCAAACCAATCATCAATGAAGATTTATCATTTATGCTCAAAAGATAATATCTCATTATCTTATTTACATGTCTTTTATATTTGATATGCCTGAATGAATGTCTCTGAATTAATTGTTTATGGGGGAAATTGTTTAAGTATTTAGTAATGAACTATTTAAGAAGATTCATTACTGAAGAAATTGTTGAAAGAATAATTGTTGGGAGACTCTCTGTAATTGTTGGGAGATTCTCTAATTCATAGTATTGGGAGACTCATTATTTAAGGGGGAAGATTGTTGAAAACATAACCAATCTTGTAATAGGATAAACTGAAACCTGAGTATAGGTTATATGTTTGTAACAAGATAGGTTTTGGCATCATCAAAAGGGGGGAAATTGTTGGGAGATGAATTTAATAAAAGATGTATGATTTTGATTAGATCCCAAAACCCCTAAGTATGACATGTTCAGAATGATCTTGATAGTTGAGTCAGGATTCAATTTTAGAGTATTCAGGATGTTATCTGCAAAATGTATAGTCAGAAGATATAGATCAGGATAGGTTCTGAAGACTCTGAAGAAATCAGTATGTTTCTGAAGAAACTGAAGTTTCAGTATGAAACTGAAGTTTCTGAAGACTTAGTGTGAAATCAAGTATTCAAGACTCGGTAGAAATCGAGAATCAAGACTCAAAGATGAAGACTCAAGATATCACCAAGATATCTCAGAAGACTCGAAGACTCAAGACTCCGAAGACTCAAGACTCAAAACTCAAGACGCCAAGACTCAAGACCTCAAGACTCAAGACGCAAGACCAAGAATGTAGATCAAGATCAAGAGTATCAAGGCACAAGTAATTATCAAGACTCAAGAATGCATCAATGCTCAAGATAACTCAATGTTCCGAGGCACCGAATATATCTATCTCAAGGATGACATTCGAGAAGATCGCGATTCCTTAGAAAATAGATATTTGCCAAGACATTCAAATGCAGACAAAAGGAACTAAGTCAAAAGTGTTGTTAAGGTTATATCAACTCAGAGTTTGTAACCAAGAGAGCCGTTGAAGGTGTCTACCTTTAATCGGAGAGAAAAAATCAAAAAGAGGAAAAAACAAAGATTGTACCATATCGACATCGAGCGGTGATGTGTTAAAAAAAAGATGTCGATGTACAAAAGTTCCAGCTGCGCAAAAAGTGAAGACCGGTACATGAAAGGCTATTATTGCCTAAAACGTGTTAGGAGTTTCAAACCCTAAATATATCCGTTCCTCACACACCATAAGAGGAAACTCACGAAGCTATCTCTCCAACGGATAGTTTTCAAGAGTGACCTTGGTGTATGCCTATAAATACTGGTGACCCTCTACATTGTAAGGTTTACGGAAATTTATACGTTAAGAACTCAAGAGCTCAAACTTGTTATCGCAAAAGTTAAAGCACTCGAAAAACTTAGAATTTCCCAAGTGCTTCTATATTGAAGAGAGCTCACTAAACTAACCCTAGCTTGATAAGATTTATCCAAAGCTTAGTCGAGATATCTAACCCTTTGCATTGTGCTTCATTGTAAAGGATATCTCATCTAGTTGAAACCAACCAAGAAACCCCAAACCCTTGAGAAGGTAGTTGGAGTGTGTTTGTTGGTGAGAAGAGTTGTAAAGAGTTAGTAAACCACGGCGTAGTAGTCGAAAACTCTAGAGGAGAAGTTAGTAAGCTACAGAGGTAGTCCCGAAATCTTGTTTGTGTTTGAGTTAGTAAAACTACGGAGGTAGTCGTAAAACTCAAGGTCGGGTTGAGTAAGTAAACCACGTGGAGTAGTTTTAAAGCTCAGGCCGAGTTGAGTAAGTAAACTACGCGAGGTAGTCGTAAAGCTCGAAGTGATTAGTGAATTTTCTCGAGGATCGAGAGAGTGGACGTAGGAGCTTGAGTCTCTCGAACCACTATAAATTGATGTGTTGTTTATTGCTTTTCTTTATACGCGGCTTAACATTGCATTGACTTGATTTTGAAAGCATACTTTTTCAATCGATATTCAGATTGAATCAATCAAGTTGCATAACTTGAATCACGTACTTAATCACTATTCCATTCGGGGAAGGTTTTTCAAAGAAAGCTTAAAACGAGTATAAACTAAGGGCCAACCATTCCAAGACATCCGAGTAGCTAGAACAGAGATAGTTACCAAACCGAACTTACTCTTACGAGGGTTCATGAAGTTAGTTATCTCGATCCAAGCAACTCGGGATCTCTGACACTCGGGACTCGGTTGGGATTATCCGAGGTGTCGAAAAGCGACTTCAGATCTTTGTCTCAATAGACTTTGACTCGAGAGCGATCCGTCTTTCTCGAACCTAATCTTGAGGATTATCGACCCAAGTGACCTCGAAGAAAAAAGTTTTAAAAAAACACTGAACACGTGTATTCCCCCCCATACACGTGTAAGACTCGTTTGCACCGGGACCAACACATTCCTAATAAACGAGTTCATATTGTAACCATAAGTATGTATTTTAATTGTGTATTTTTTTAATTGTCCAACCTTAATATGCAGTCCAACCATAAGTATGTATTTTAATTGTTTATTTTTTTTTTAATTCTTAATTTTTGCAAAATTTGGTTACTTAAAATGTAAGTGTTTTTATTAGTCATTCTCCTACTAACCTTTTAGTACTAACTATTTATTACTTATAATTAATCTGACCAAATTTAAATGTTAGGCCAAGTCTAATTCTACTAATACCTCAAAGAATTACAGCTAATACTTTATAACCAACTAATACTTTAAAGCAATACAAACAACACTTTAAAAGGATATTCAACTAACAGTTTAAAGCATATAATATGTATACAAGATATAAACAAGAAAAAACACCTTTAATGGTTGACGGTGGACGGCGACAAGTGGACTGCGTTATTGAATAAATTTTTCGTTAGTATTTGTCGGAAAAATTGAACAAGAAAAAGCATACATCAAGATATATTAAAACTAAAAAATGAAAAGAAAAAACAAAACCAATTCCGGCAGCGGAGGCGACGGCGTGAAAATGACTTGTGAAAATGAGAGGATTGAGTAGTGAAAATGAGAGAATTCTCTAATTTAGTTGTGATAATGAGTTGTGAAAGTGGTGTTTATATGTGTATATATTGTGTTATATATATATTTGTCAAAAACCGAAAATAAAAAAAATAAAAGAAATTCTAAACGCTCGTGACACGGTAAATTTGGAGTAATCTGCCCAGATTTGCATCTTAGCGACCGAACTGTCAAAGATGCGATTGCAGATGTTGTCGGGCAAGATGTTGTCATGCGATGTCATCGATGTTTGAATCTTTGTACAAGATGCGATCAGACAGAATCTTTGTCGCTACCGCATTGGCATCAATTTAATTTATTATTCATTTTGACCGAGAATTAATTAATATTTCAGATTTTAATTATATTTTATTAATTTACTTTGCTAATTAATTAATATTAGTTTGCTTAGAAAAATTTTATTAATTGATTAATATTATTTTACTAATTAATTTTATTTAAGATTTTAATTGGTTTTATTACTGATTTAATTAGTTTTAATTGAATTATTTAATTTAACTAATTTAAAATTACTGATTTATTTTAACTACTGATTTAATTTACTTAACTAATTAATTGATATTATTTGAATAAATAAAAAGTAATAATTTATTTTTTATCCACAATATTAGTTCATTAATTGATTAGTATTTGTTAATTTATTGAAAAGTATTAGTTAGTTGGTTATAAAGTAATTATTTGTTATTCACAATATTAGTTCATCAATTGATAAGTATTGGTTAATATATTGAAAAGTATTAGTTAGTTGATTATAAAGTATTAGTTCATTCATTGAAAAGTATTAGTTCAATTATCATGTTTAAACATGAAAAAAAGAGTACCAAAATATATTAGATATCATTAGAAGATTACATATTTAACATTACATTACATAACTCCTAAGACATTACATTAGATAAGTTATTAGTACTAGAACATTACAAAAGAGTAGCAAAATTGAACTGACATTAAGATGCAATAAAACTAACAAAACCAATGTAAGGTCCTATATGCAAGAATCAGACGTAGTACAATAAAAAATAGTTTTATCATTTTCAGTAGTTCCTTGATTGCTTTAGTGAGAACCTTGATTACTTGAACCGATTCTTCATCTCCTCAATCACCTTATAAACATGTCTTCACCTTGGCCATCATTCTTGTCAACAACCCCTTATTGTTATCATCACCCACATAAAAAAAAATCACATCCACCACCTTCACTTAGGGAGTCGGGGACAGTTTATGAAATAACCTTTCCTCTACTTCTAAAGCTTCGAGAAACGCGTCGACGACAAGCTTTTCCACAATAGCAAATAAGGTTGTGTCGGATCCACTAGTAGATGTAGAAGACATGGTTTGTTCTTTTTTTTTTTCAGAAGAACTCCTAATTTAGTAGTTGAATGTGTGGAGTATAATGTGGTTGTATGTATATATTAGCAAATGGATGGATGATTTGGAACAAAAATAATGGAGGGAAAAATGAATAATTGGCGAAAAAAAAATATATAGATAGAAAAAAAATTGGTGGTGTGGTATGGTATACACGCTACCTGTCAAGTCAGATGCATGCGTGGATCGCAGAGCTGTTAGTCGCGCGGTCGACGCGACCTTAACGCTGGCCAATCAACAGCAGATGCGACGCGATCAAGCCTTGATCGGTAGCGTGCCGACGCGAACCTCGGTCTCTGTTGACCAAAATTATTATTCATTTTGACCCGATTTTACTTCTTATAAATTCGTGTTCATTTTCACCAAATGCTATCACATAAATTTTACTTCTTATATATTTCCCATCTTCTACATCCATACATCCATCCTATATTTTCTTTATCTTCTATTATAAATTTGTCTCCTACCTTTCTTTATTTCGTATTCTTTTTAAACATGAGTTCTTATTACGATCCTGATTACGTTTTCGAGGATGTCACTGCTGATTTTATTGCTCCTGGTGATGGTTTAATCGGAAAAGACGGAGTCGCTTTTTTTTGTAAAATATGTTGCCGATATGAGAAACATCACACTGGTCATTCTTACTTCTAATGCAACTCAGGTCAGGTATATATGCAGTGAAGGTGGAAAATATAAACTTAAAAAAACCAAGAATGAGCAAAATACCAAAACCGTCAAAATTTTGTGTCCTTTTTCTTTACTTGATTGGCTTTCTGATGCCGAGCGTGATAGGTGGCATATTGAGGTGTTGGAGGGGACACACAATCATCGATTTCCATCATTTGCAGAGGGTTCAAGACTTGGTCAAATAACCCCCCGAACAATACAAACATGTACAACTGCTAGATGCAATGAATGTGAGCTCGATCAACATTTTGAGATATTTAAAGACAATCGATCCCAACAATAGTACGGACTCAAAGAGAATGTACAATTGTCAACAAAAGGTGAGGAGAGAGAGCCGGGAGGAGCTTACCTCAACGTAAAACTTCATACACCTCCTGAAACAGCAGAATTACAAGTATAAATATTAGCAAAGTTTTTAATATTTTTTTATAAAACTTCAACAGTCAAGTAGCCTTTATTTTAATCCTACTGCACTCAATATAATTTATTACTGGGGTATAGTTTGCTATATAGTCAATACAATTTATTTATTATTAATGACTAACTTTAGTCTATATGCATTACATATGAAATCCTATTTTTTATTACATACATAATTGTATTATATTTGATTAGTTTATAAACTTATAGGTACGCCTTTAGGACGGATGCTGATTACGGACTCAAAGATATAGTTTTCAGCCACCCATGTTCGGTTGTAATGGTCAACACGTATCCGCAAGTATTAATCATTGACACAACATACAACACGAACATGTACGGTATGCCTTTACTTGAGGCCGTTGGGGCAACAAGCACTCATAAGACATTCACCATTGTATATGCATTTATGATCCGTGAAACGCAGGAAAACTTCGAATATATCCTACGATTTATTCGTGGATTGTACGATGATGAACTGCCAAATGTCGTTGTTACGGACAGGGCTTTCGCGTTGATGAATGCTGTTGATGTAGTTTTTCCAAATTCTCAAGCACAATTGTGCAGGCACCACATAGAGCAAGTTGTATATAACCATGCTCTACACCTAGTGGAAAAGGGACTTAGCAAAAAGTTTGCTGATAGTTTTAAAGTAAGGTGGAATTATGCAGTCCAAGCGGGCACACGTGAAGAATGGGAATTTAGGTGGGATTCCGTAAAGAAGAAGTACAGTAAATTTACAGGCCTGATTTCGTATTGCGAAGATACGTGGCTTACGTCGCATAAACGGAGAATTTTAGGAATGTATATCGATGGTCGCCTGCACTACGTAAACTACACCACGAACAGGTAACCGTACAATCTTTATACTTTTTATCATAACTATTACATAAATTAAACTATTGAAATGACGTATTGTATTGATACATGTAATATATTTGTAGGGTTGAATAGGAACACCATAGGGTGAAAAAAAACTTGGATGACGGCAAGAAACACTTTGACGTGATCTTCAGAAAGGTTCACCAAGTCATGGAGTTGTAGATATGTGAGATAAAAAAGAAATCGAGGTTTAGCGCCCACAAGACAAGGACTGATATGCTAGAGAACCAATTCTACGGCGAACTAGTGCGCAATATCACGTTTAAGGCGTTCGACCTCATTGTCGCAGAAGTGAGTAGGAATCTAGACAAAAATATGTGCGGTTGCTATCCCAGGAGAACACATGGTCTTCCGTGTCACTGCGAGCTTACACGGTACTCTTATATACCTTTAAATTGTATAGACTCGTTTTGGAAAACATTGGATATAAATTTTTGTAGTATACCTACCACCGGAACAGATGATGATGGTGGTGGTAAGACTAGGAGAAAATTATTCGATGATGACGTGGAAGACATTCTTCCACCGAATGTTGAAAAAAAAAGTCAAAACAAAAGACCAGAGATCGTAAACCTTCTGAGTATGAGTACACGATGAAAGGTGCGGGAATTAAAAAATCTACTCAAATAAGGGGTAAGGAGAGAGTCGCGGCAACTAATGCGCACCAGGATATTCCACCAGAAGCTGATCTTAGACATAGCACATCGAAAACACACACGATGAGTTATTCTGAAGAGACTAGGAACAGATTTCCCCAAAGTCCGGGCCATACCGACATAGATCCCCCCGAAACTCCAAATTCAAAGCCCCAGAGGCCCCAAACTTCTGAAGACCCCCGTCGCAAAAGTAGGCCATCCAATTTTTAAAATAATAATAACCATCCAATACAGTTTTTTAACTCTCAGGTGGAGGACGATTTTCTTCCATATATTAAAAATTATATTCATTTCTACAATGATGTAATTGGAGATGAGAACTGCGGATTTAGATCGGTTGCACTCGCAATCTACGGAAGCAAGGACGAATGGGGTAGGGTACGAATGGATCTTTATAATGAACTGCAAATAAGACGCGATTTACACGAAAACATTTTAGGTGGTTACACAACCATCTCAGTTTTGGCAGAATCACTTAATCACTCCACAAATTCTGCCCCACCTGATAAATGGTTTGCATTACTCGAACATGGATACCTGGTTGCAACCACATATAACGTTTACGTAATGTCATTTGGAGAACACGACGGAACTTTTTATCTTCCCGCAATAACAGATGAACGTCGAGGTCTTCCGACAAACAAATTGGTCTTGGGGAACGTGCACAACAACACTCATTGGATATTGATAAGAAAAAACTATATTAATGTTACTTTAAAGTTTATTTTATTTTTTATTTTTATTTAATTATAATAATAAATTTTTAACTGTTATTTCAGTTGTATATGCCAGGCGACGATCATCCAGTACCGTTTATATCTGGATATTGGGAACGCTCACATGATCTGTAAATGGTATACATTTACAATTTCTAAACAGGATAGAGCTATTCCGTACATTACACGACTTGGATGCGCACGTGGGGCTAATTATTGGGCTAGAAAGAATAATAAACTCCAATATTATAATTCTTTTTTAATAATTATTAGATCTTTTTTCTAGCAACACGTCGTTGTGATTTATTTTCGGATGGAAATTATGTAATGTGTATATTTTTTTTCCATATAATGTGATTTTTTTTTCATGTTTAAATTGACAATTGAACTAATACTTTTCAATGAATGAACTGATACTTTATAACAAACTAACTTATACTTTCAATATATTAACCAATACTTATCGAATGATGAACTAATATTGTGAATAACAAATAATTACTTTATAACCAACTAACTAATATTTTTTAATAAATTAACAAATATTAATCAATTAATGAACTAATATTGTGGATAAAAAATAATTATTACGTTTTATTTATTCAAATAATATCAATTAATTATTTAAATAAATTAAATCAGTAGTTAAAATATGTTGGTCCCGTGAAAAACCCATGAAATGAGGAAAAATCATGTAATTATAATGCATATAAAACAGGGGTGAGGGAATGGTGGTTCCAATTTTTGTTTTTAAATATATGTGATGTGTTTTGCTTATAATTGAATGCATATGACAAGTAAGAACGTAAAATAATAAAGAACACATCAAAGTACAGTGGTTCGGAGACTCAAGCTCCTACATCCACTCTCCATGTTCCTAGGAAAATTCCTTCAAATGGGACTTATCCCCCTCCACGGGATTGCCTATAGATATTTACCGAGCTCTCACTCAAATTGGACTTATCACCCTCCCGGGCTCGCCTCTGGACTTATCACCCTATGCAGGATTGCCTACAGATGTTTACCTAGTTCACACTCCAACGGGACTTATCACCCTCTCGGAATTGCCTAACAACTACCTGACTTCACCACTAGTTATCTCTTACGAGAATGGGGTTTGTGTTGGTCCCGGTGAAAACGAGTCTTACACGTGTATGGGGGGGGAATACACGTGTTCAGTGATTTTAAAACTTTTTCATCGAGGTCACTTGGGGTCGATAATCTCAAGATTAGGTTACGAGAAGAGAGATCACTCGAGTCAAAGTCTCATCGAGACAAGTGATCCCGAAGTCGCTTTCCGATACCTCGAGATAATCCCAACCGAAGTCCTCGAAGTGTCAGAGATCCCGAGTTGCTTGGATCGATAACTAACTTTATGAATCCTCGTAAGAGAGTTCGGTTTGGTAACTATCTCGTTCTGGCCTACTCGATCGTAAGCGGAATGGTTGGCCCTTAGTTTATACTCGTTTTAAGCTTTGTTGAAAACCTTCCCCTTATGAAATAGTGATTAGGCTGTGATTCACTTATGCAACTTCAGTGGATTGATTCCAACTGAATATCAGTGAAAAGTATGCTTTCAAAATCAAGTTGATGCAACAGTTAAGCACAGATAAGGAAAGCAATAAAGAACACAACAGTTATAGTGGTTCAGAGACTCAAGCTCCTACATCCACTCTCCCTGACTCTTCAGAGAAATTCACTATCAACTTCTCGAGCTCGACTACCTCGTAGTTTACTTTACTCAACTCGCCCCTGAGTTTTTTCGACTACTCCACGTAGTTTACTTACTCAACCCGACCTTGAGTTTTCTGACTACCTCCGTAGTTTACTTACTCAATCACACACAAGCTTTCAGACTACCCCTGTAGCTTACTAACTTCTCCTCTAGAGTTTTCTGACTACTCCGCGTAGTTTACTAACTCTTTACAACACTTCTCACCAACAAACACACTCCAACTACCTTCTCAAGGGTTTGGGGTTTCTTGGTTGGTTTCCAACTAGGATGAGATATCCTTTACAATGAAGCACAATGCAAAGGGTTAGGATATCTCGACTAAGCTTTGAATAAATCTTATCAAGCTAGGCTTAGTAAAGTGAGCTCTCTTCAATATAGAAGCACTTGGGAAATTCAAGGTATTTCGAGTGCTTTAACTTTTGCAAGAATAAGTTTGAGCTCTTGAAAGGTATAAATTTCCCGTGAGCTTACAAAGTAGAGGGTCACCAAAAGATTTATAGGCATACACCAAGGTCACTCTTGAAAACTATCCGTTGGAGAGATAGCTTCGTGAGTTCCCTCTTATGGTGTGTGAGAAACGACTATATTTAGGATTTGAAACTCCTTAACACGTTTTAGGCAATAGCCTTTCATGTAGCCGGTCTTCACTTTTTGCAGTCTGGAACTTTCGTACATCTGACATCTTTTTTCGGTGACTGTCATCCTCAATCGGTGTCAAGATGGTATAAAGGTCGTCGTCTTCCTCTTTTTGACTTTTGTCTTCAAAAAAAGGTAGACACCTTTCAAGCGGCTCTTTTTGGTTACAAACTCGAGTTTGATATAACCTTAACAACACTTCTGACTTAGTTCCTCTTGTCTGCATTTGAATGTCTTGGCAGTATCTATCTTTCTAAGGTATCGCGTTTCTTTCAGTATTGTATCCTTCAGATAGATATATTCAGTGCCTCGGAACATTCAGGTTCATATCGAAGCATTCAAGACATTCGAAGTTCTTCAAGAATTACATGTGCTTACAAAGATTCTTGATCTTCAAATACTCGATCTTGGTCTTGCGTCTTGAGTCTTGAGTCTTTGTGGTCTTGAGTCTTCGAGTCTTGATTTATCGACCGATATATCGAGTCTTCATGCCGAAGTCTTGAGTTCTCGGTTTCCATCTTCGAGTCTTGAGATCTCGATTTATATCGAAGTCTTCAGAGACTTCGCCATCATCAAACTTCAAGATTCTTGTAAACATACCGAGTTCTTCGAGTCTTGTAACCTATCTGAACTATATCTCCGACTATACATTTTGCAGATAACATCCTGAATACTCTAAACTGAATCCTGACTCAACTATCAAGATTATTCTGAACATGTCATACTTTAGGGGTTTTGGGATCTTAATCAAAATCATATAATCTTTTATTAAATTCATCTCCCAACAACTTTTGATGATGATGCCAAAACCTATCTTATATGTAGATATATAACCTATACTCGTGTTTTGATTTATCCTATTACAAGATTGGTTATGTCTCTCAACAATTACTCCAAAGAATGAATCTCCCAACAACTTCATCACTAAACAACAAGAATCGGGCATATCAAATATAAAGACATGTAAAATAAGATAATGAGATATTATCTTTTGAGCATAATGATAAATCTTCATTGATGATAAGTGTACAATTACAGATTACAATGAATTTATCAAACAAAATCAAAAAAGACAAAAATTTAAAGAATACAAAATCTTTCGAGTCTTCGTTTTTAGTCTTGATTAAATTTCTTCGGTCTTTCTTTCTGTTTATTTCATTTTCGACTTCATCAAATTGGGCACTTCCAGATCAAACATTCCTAAGAATCTCTTCTTCAAATTTCATTTCTTTCCCTCGATAATGTCTAGATCATTTGTTTAGGCCCAACCGACCAACAGATCGAAAGCAATTTCTCACGTAATGGTTTTTTCATTTACCAAGCCATTACCAAGTCTCGGAGGAGGATATGAATATGGATGGGGCTACTATCTCGTACTCCACCTTCATCCGCAAGGTTAATCCAAATTTTGTAAATACTTTGGATAAAAGGTGAGAAGATATTCAATGAAAGCTTCGCTGCTCGTGCGAGCCTTCCCTCTCCATTCCCCGAGAACATCATAATTGAACCGAAGGTTCTCTTCACTTCTTCCCACATGTCGCGTTGAGTTTAATGGGCATCCATTTATTAACATGGGGCCACTTCCGCTTTTTGATGTTCCTTCCTCTTGCTCATAAACTTCCCCAAGTCACTCCTTCGCTTCGCTCTTCATCTATCTTCTTTCCCGATCACGAGGTTCCTCGGACCGGCAAAGAAACTTTCTTAGCTTGTTCTTTTGGAGTGTCATCGAGCCTCTCTGGTGTTGAAGACTTTCTTCCGAGGTTGAGACTCAGATTCTTCTCAGATCTTCATCATCCGTAACCAACTTTCTGGATTGGCTTAGAAGCCTTCGCTGACGCTTGCTTATAGGTTGAACAACGCCCAAGGCTTTCTCTTCATAAGCGGTTTAGAAGACCAAATGGCTTGTTCCAACCTTAGTTCTAAAGTTTCTCTCTTGCAACCTCAAGCTTGGTTTGCTCGAAAACTCGAATGTAGGCGAGCTTCTCTACTTGAGCAAATTTTAACTTCTCAAAAGAGCATCGACTTCTTTAAAGGCTTGGGCTAGATTGTACATTTCAAAGATCTTTCGAGCCTTCTTTTTCCAAAGTACGTGCTATGAACTTCCCGAGGTCTGCAGACCTTCCCTTTCCCCTTCTTCGCACCGTAGTTTGGAAGAAGTCCGGAGAGAGCTGTGTCCATGTGATCTTGTTTTTTTTTCACACAGCGGATCTCTCCCGCTAGCTGATCTTGCTCATCTTCCATTCTCCTAATGTGGTTCTTAGCCCCTGAGCCAGTTCTTGAGATATGTGGGCAACCGGCGAAGAGTGCATCTTTAAGCATCTCTGTCATCTTGGTCATGAGCATCGAGCTCATTTCCTCAATAAAGCAGATTTGATCAAGACCTCATTTTTTCTCTGTCGGTTTCACCTCTAGAAATTCAATCGACTTCGGTGCTTTTGTTTCATTTCAAAGACTTAACTTTCTGCGTTGACTCTCCACCTTTTTTCATTTTTTTTTTCTTCCATGGAGGTCATCGAGTGGTCGAGTGTTTTGTATCCGCACCGGCCTCAAGAATGGCTAATCCCTTCCATTGTCCGAGCTTGATTGGCTAACGTTGCTTCCATTTGAGTAAGTTTGATCGACATTGGCTCAATCTTCTCAAGTTTCTCCATGACGGGAGTGAGATCAATCTTATTTCTTGCACCTTTACCTTCAGGCCGTTTTGATCATCATCGAGCTCCGCTTTTCATCCCGAGCTCCGGTCTCCACTGAGCCTCACCGATTATCGACATTTCGTAATTAAAGATAGTACTTTCAACAACTCGCATAATTATTAATAGTGCGAAAAGGTACCAAGAGTGCTAACTTTCACCGAGGTTGATCGCCAACGTAAGTCTCTTTTTTCGTTTTGAGATCGATCCTCAAAGATCTCCCCCATTGGTCCCCATCTCCATGTTTGGATTTGTCTCCGCCGCTCGGGCACCAACCTCGATTGCTTTCTTCTCGGCTAAGCTTCCTTTGAACCGGCTCATCAAAATCGAAATTTTTCATCGAGCTTTGTCATCCGAACCCCGAGAAGTCGGTCGGGAAGGTCATCTCCTCATTCCACCAGTCTTCCCCTCTCAATGCAAAACAATATCAAGCATCTCGGGAAGAGTCGATTGAGGATATACATCGTCGTCTTAATCGAAGAATATATCTAGCGAGATCGGGGAATGAAATGAGCTCGGTATCGGTCGCGATGAACCGTTCCCCCTTGCTCTCACTCGCTTCTTCTTCCGGCCTCGCCCCTTCTTCCATCTCGGCTCTCGGTTTGAGAGAAGCTTAATTTAAGGGATCAAGCATTAGGTCACTCGGGGAGCTCATCGAGTACATTTTGCTCTGAGCCTCGATGTAGTATCTGAAGCTTGTGCATTCGAGGTCCTCGGTTTGATCCGAGTGGGTTACGAGGGCTGGTGGCATTCCTCGATATAGTCGAGTTAGCTCGTCGATCGAGCTTGCACATCTTGGATCGACTCGGTGGCTCTTGATCTGAACTCGCATCCCCGAGGTAGGCATCTCTGGTCGAGCTCGCTTTAAAAATTTCTGAGAAATTTTATACGGGCTGAGTGATGTCTCGAGCACCTCGAGAGAAGAAGACCTCCTCGGTCGATCACTGTGTCCTTGAAATAACTTTGAGCCAGCACTTGTAATGGTGAACTCGGCGGTTTGGCCCCTCGGGTTGTCTCTCCTCCAGAATCCTTTGCTACCATCGTCGGTGAGAACCACCAATCTTCTGCGCTTTGGGAGCGAGGTTAACCTGCCTCATCGGTTTGCTCCTTGCTCATTTTTGCCTCCAGCGGAGAACCTTCACTGGTTTGTTGGGTCTCTTTCTCGGCGGCCGTGAAGGTGATTCTACCTTATTTTCTCTTTTCCCTCGAATGACCTGCTTCTTCACAGCAGTGGTCTTGAAGAGAATTTTGGATTTAAGGAATGGGGTTGAGTTGGCGAAGATATCCTCCTCCTCTCTGCACATCTCCAAAATATAGGCAATTTTGGTGGCATGGTGGATCTTACCTTTCATCGTGATTTCCCCATTGACTCTTTTTATGATCTTCGCTTGTTCGACACCATCTGGACTAAGAATTTCAGCCAGTTGAAGTCGGTGGTGGGAGATGCCTCGATCGCCGCCATCAATCTGAAGCCGGGTACTAATCGCTCAAAACTCCCCGCAAGACTCATGACGCTCTTGCTCACAATATCCATCAGCAAAGTTGTGCTGCTTTATTGAGCTCATGTGTTGTGTTTTGCTTATAACTAGATGCATATGACAAGTATAAACATAAAGCAGTAAACAACACAGCAATATATAGTGGTTCGGACAACCAGTCCTACATCCACTCTCCTCTCTAGGGAAATTCCTTCAAACGGGACTTATCACCCTCCACGGATTGCTTATAGATATTTACCGAGCTCACACTTAACGGACTTATAACCCTCTCTCGGGTTCGCCTCGAACTTATCACCTCCACGGGATTGCCTTACGAGATGTTTAACGAGTTCACACTCCAACGGGACTTATCACCCTCACTCGGGATTGCCTAACAACTACCTCACTTCACCTTTGGGTTTGGGTTTGGTGTTGTCTCCAACTATGGTGAGATTTTCCCCTTACAATGGTTTAGCCTCAATGCTAAGGTTGGGAAAATCTCTCTAAGCTTATGATACATCGTGGGTTGCTTAGGTTGGGTTCAGAACACTCTTTGAATATATTTGTATATCTACAGACTTGTGTTCTAGGGTGGGAATGCTTTTGACTATAACGCTCTTTGGCTTTGTAGCATTTTGTGCATAATCTCCACGCGATCCACACTCGATAATGAAGGAAGAACTTGTATTTATAGTGTGGATTTGAATGTTACCGATTGGAGAGAATCACATTCAAATCCATACTATTCTTTTAAGAAGTTCCGTGACTTTTTTTCAGTTGGTTGTCTTCCTCTCGTTGGTCCACGCCACCGATTCCAACGGCTATATTCCTCACCTTGATTGCCTCGGAACATTCAGGGATATCGAGCATTCAAGATATTCTCGAAGTCTTTAGTAATTATTGTGCCTTCAAAGATTTCTCTGAGTCTTGTGTTCTCTCGAGTCTTCGTGTTCTCTCGAAGTCTTCGTGTTCTTGAGAAGCCTTCGGTTCTCAAGATCTCATCGAAGTTCTTCAAGATCTCGTTTCATCGAAGTCTTCGTAAACTAACCCGTTCTATATCTGCCGACTATACATGGTGCGATAATATCCTGAACACTCTAAAACCGAATCTCGATTCATCTATCAAGATTTATCCCTGAACATGTCATACTTAGGGGTTTTGGGATCTAATCAAAATCCTTTTATTAAATTCATTTCCCAACAATTTCCCCTTTTTTGATGATGCCAAAACCTATCTTGTTACAAACATATAACCTATACTCGGGTTTTAGGTTTTTCCTATTACAAGAATGGTAAATCTCTAATCAATTTAAATCATTCAATGATTTCTTCAAGAATGAATCTTTCCTAAATAGATCATTACTAAATACTTAACAATTTCTCCCATAAGATCATATAGTTTCCTTTTATATGAGCATACAATCGATCGAGACATTCAATCAGCATATCAACATAAAAGACATGTAAAAAAAGATAATGAGGTATTATCTTTGAGCATAAAGATAAAAGTTTCATTGATTGTATGTTATCGATTCTGATTACAATGAACTTATCAAATAAATAAAGACAAAAAACATAAAGAATTACAAGTCTTGAGTTTTGGTCTTCTTCTTGCATCTTCATTTCGGCTCCTCATTCTTCTTCAATGGACCTTGTCCGATCAGTATATCGACACTCATGCCGACCGAAGTTCGTTTTCTTCCGACTTCGACATCTTGACCCTCGTGTCTTTTAACCTATCTTGAGTCTCGCCATTTTACTTTATCGAAGTCTCGGATCACTTTACCCAAGCTATCTCGATTTCTTTTTTTCGATCCGATTAGCTCAACTAATCGATCATCACATCTTTTAGATCAACATAAGATCGGTCATTATATCGTTAGCATATCGGGTTTATCATATCTCGATCTTGATCACGCCCCGATCTCGATCGATCTTCATCCGCTTCATTATCATATCTCGATCTCGATCACGCCCGATCTTGATCGATCTCTTTTGCTCATATTCGATTTGTAACCTTCTCTTTCCGATTTCTTTGGTTTTAGCTTTTCTTCACTTTCGGTTTTTTCACATTTCATCATTTGAACTCATCTAACTTATTTGATCTCAATCGGTCTAAATGCTCGCAGCCATGTCTTGATCTTGATCATCTACTTTTGATTCTCGTGAGTTCCCCTCAAGTTGAAGTTCCCTTTCAACCGATATAGACCGATATATCCGATTTGGTGAAGTTTTCAAGCTCACCGATTTTCTTCATTTGATCACCAGATGTAATCGATTTTTGTTGACCTAATCTGATTCTCCTCGATTAAGCCAATTCTTGAAAGTGTTCTTCGCCAAAACTTAGTCTAGAGTAGTAGCCTCTATTCCCTAAGTTGGTGCGATTTGACATGCAGAATATCGTCGACACTCTCGATATGTCAATCCGCCGTAACTTTATCCAATTATCGGTCGCATGATTTCTACATTTGTCCTTGTGATGCAAATTTTTCTAAAAAGGCTTTGAGAGCTCAAATTTGCATATGCACCCTTGCTTGGCCTCTATAAATTGGACCAATATTTTACACCACATAACTCATTCACCATACTTATCTTCTTTGTAGAATCATGTATCCTGGTGAACCCTTGTTTTAAAGTGAGACTTCCCAAGAAACATTTTTACCCCCCTTTTCCATGATTTCATCTTCTCAAATCAACCCCTGTGTGTCTTTTTTGAAGGTTCTCGCCGTCATCAAAGATTTTCATACAATCGTTGCTAAGCTTCTCTACCATCGTGGTGGCGGATCTGCTGTCAGAATCGGAAGACACTTCTCCTAATCGTATGCACCTTGTGTGTGTCTTTCGATGACGAATAAAAGATTAGCAGGACTCGATGCGAAAATGAACGTGAGTTTGATATACGATCTTGATCGACAACGGTGATCTTCCTATATCAACTCACCATTTAACAATTTGGAGAGCCCAATCGACTCTTTCTTAGGGCTCCCGGCTTAAAAATCCTATCAAGGCCGCTCTCTCACTCCATTGGAGAGTCCATCGGTTCATGCAGATAGATTACCTTTCAAGCCTCCTCACCCTGTTAAGTGGGGGAAATGAGAGCATGAGATCTTAAAATCTCTCTCACTCCTCCTCTTAATCACTACCCCGTAGATTGGGTTTGGGTTTGGATGAAGGTTTAGGGTTATGGCTTAAAGGTTTAGGGTTTAGAGTTATGTATTGACCTCCGTGTTCTTTGCATTTGTAACTTGTAATGTAACCCCGACCTTCGGTCTTTACCAATGAAAAGTTCTATTATTCCATTGTTGTGTAAAACTTTCTTGCTTCCTTGATACCACTTGTTGGTATCGATCAGAGACAGGTTTTAAAAATGGATCTCGCCAGCGATTACATTGAAGAAGTAATCTTTTGAGCACCTATTTCCCGATACCACTTGTTGGTCCCGTGAAAACGAGTCTTACATGTGTATGGGGGAATACACGTGTTCAAATGATTTTAAAACTTTTTTTTATCGAGGTCACTTTGGGACAATCTCAAGATTAGGTTCGAGAAGAAGACAGATCACTCGAGTCAAAGTTTATCGAGACAAGTGATCCCGAAGCCGCTTTCAGATACCTCGAGATAATCCCAACTCGAGTCCTCGAGTGTCAGAGATCCCGAGTTGCTTGGATCAGATAACTAACTTATCAATCCTCGTAAGAGAGTTCGGTTTGGTAACTATCTGTTCTAGCTACTACCGTCTTGGAATGGTTGGTCTTAGTTTATACTCGTTTTAAGCTTTTTTGAAAAACCTTCCCCTTATGAAATAGTGATTAGGTTGTGATTCACTTATGCAACTTCAGTGGATTGATTCCAACTGAATATCAGTGAAAAGTATGCTTTCAGAAATCAAGTTGATGCAACGGGTTAAGCGAGGATAAGGAAAGCAATAAAGAACACAGCAAGTTATAGTGGTTGAGACCCAAGCTCCTACATCCACTCTCCCCGACTCTTCGTGAGAAATTCACTATCAACTTCGAAGCTTTTCGACTTCCTCGTAGTTTACTTACTCAACTCGCCTCGAAGTTTTACGACTACTCCGCGTGAGTTTACTTACTCAACCCGACCTTGAGTTTTTCGACTACCTCCGTAGTTTACTTACTCAATCACACACAAGCTTTTCAGACTACCCCCAGTAGCTTACTAACTTCTCCTCTAGAGTTTTTTCGACTACTCCGCGTAGTTTACTAACTCTTTACAACACTTCTCACCAACAAACACACTCCAACTACCTTCTCAAGGGTTTGGGGTTTCTTGGTTGGTTTCCAACTAGATGAGATATCCTTTACAATGAAGCACAATGCAAAGGGTTAGGATATCTCGACTAAGCTTTTGGATAAATCTTATCAAGCTAGGCTTAGTAAAGTGAGCTCTCTTCAATATAGAAGCACTTGGGAAATTCAAGGTATTTCGAAAGTGCTTTAACTTTTGCAAGAATAAGTTTGAGCTCTTGAGTTGCGTATAAATTTCCGTCACCACAAAGTAGAGGGTCACCAAGATTTATAGGCATACACCAAGGTCACTCTTGAAAACTATCAGTTGGAGATAGCCGTGAGTTCCTCTTATGGTGTGTGAGAAACGGCTATATTTAGGATTTGAAACTCCTTAACACGTTTTTAGGCAATAGCCTTTCATGTAATTTCCGGTCTTCACTTTTTGCGATCTGGAACTTTCGTGACATCCGACATCTTTTTTCAACCGCCCCGTCAATTGTCGATGTCAAGATGGTACAAAGTTGTCGTCTTCCTCTTTTTGACTTTTGTCTTGAAAAAAAGGTAGACACCTTTCAAGCAGCTCTTTTGGTTACAAACTCGAGTTTGATATAACCTTAACAACACTTCTAAGTTAGTTCCTATTTATGCGATTTGAATGTCTTGGCAAGATCTATCTTTCTAAGGTATCGCGTTTCTTTCGAAGATTGCATCCTTCAGATAGATATATTCGAAGGGTCTCGGAACATTGAGGGTTCATATCGAGCATTGAAGACATTCTCGAAGTTCTTCAAGAATTCTTGTCTTACAAATATTCTTGATCTTCAAATACTCGATCTTGATCTTGCGTCTTGAGTCTTCGAGTCTTGAGGTCTTCGAGTCTTCTTGAGTCTTCGAGTCTTGATTTATCTCGATCGATATATTTGAGTCTTGGTTTCGATTTCCTATACCGAAGTCTTGATATCTCAGTTTCATCGAAGTTTTCAGAGACTTGATTTTTCATTTGAAACTTCGGTATCTTGAAACATCTTGAGTTCTTGAGTCTTGAGAACCTATCTGAACTATATCTCACGACTATACATTTTGCGGATAACATCCCGGGCTCTCTAAATCGAATCGACTCAACTATCAAGATCATTCGAACATGTCATACTTTAGGGGTTTTGGGATCTTAATCAAAATCATATAATCTTTTATTAAATTCATCTCAGCGGTTTTGGATTTGGTGTTGTCTCCAACTATGGTGAGATTTTCCCTTACATTTGTTTTTAGCCAATCTTAAGGATGGGAAAATCTCTCTAAGCAAGGATATTACATTTGTGCTTAGATCAAAAAGGGTAGAACACTCTTTGAATATATTTGTATATCTCTGGGACTTGTGTACATGGTGGGAATGCTTGAGTGTATGGCTCTTGGCTCTGTAGCGTCTTTTTCCACATTCTCCACCCTTAATTTTGATGGAAGATCTTGTATTTATAGTGTGGATTTGAATGTTCTAACAGATTGAACTCAAATTAAGGGGGATCTATACGAAAGATCGAGATTTTCGAGGTCACAGATTTAGACCGACGAGATCAAATGAGTAAGATGAGTTCCGAAGGGTTCTCTGTGTCTTGAGCAAAATTAGAATTGAATACTTTAAGCCAAGAATCTTGATTGAGAGACTTCAAATTGGACCAGATGACTGGAATAGACTTGATCTCGGGATGATCGAAGTTCGCATGTTCGATCGTAAAGAACCCTCGGTCGATTAAGATCGAAGAGAAGGTCGGTCGATCGAAGAGGAAGATGAGATCGATTCAAATCAGACTTGATTGAGATCGATGGGCTAACTCGATGCAGATGACCCGATGTTATCTCGATCCATGTTGATTCGAAGATAAGGTCTGATCCGATCGGGCCTTCTCCTTCGATCGATCGATGCAAGAAGAAATGAGATAGCTGAAATCTTTCTGGACATCTCGAGGGTCATTAAGATCCTCAAGAATATAAAATAGATTCAAACCGGGACGGGACCAATGAGAGGAAGACAACCAAAAAAAGCCGCAGAATCCATGTAATAGTATGGATTTGAATGTGATTCTTCCAACGGTAACATTCAAATCCACACTATAAATACAAGATCTTCCATCAAAAATTAAGGGTGGAGAATGTGGAAAAAGATGCTACAAAGCCAAGAGCCATACACTCAAGCATTCCCACCATAGAACACAAGTCAGAGATATATAAATATATTCAAAGAGTGTTCTACCCTAGATCTAAGCACAAATGTAATATCCTGTTTTAGAGAGATTTTCCCATCCTTAAAGATTGAGGCTAAACAAATGTAAGGGAAAATCTCACCATAGTTGGAGACAACACCAAATCCAAACCCCATTCTCGTAAGAGATAACTAGTGGTGAAGTGAGGTAGTTGTTAGGCAATCCTGAGAGGGTGATAAGTCTCGTTGGAGTGTGAACTTGGTAAACATCTGTAGGCAATCCCGTGGAGGGTGATAAGTCCTGAGGCGAGCCCGAGAGGGTGATAAGTCCAGTTTGAGTGAGAGCTCGGTAAATATCTATAGGCAATCCCGTGGAGGGAGATAAGTCCCGTTTGAAGGAAGATCCCTAGGAACAGGGAGAGTGGATATAGGAGCTTGAGTCTCCGAACCACTATTCTTTGATGTGTTCTTTATTGCTTTACGTTCTTACTTGTCATATGCATTCATTTATAAGCAAAACACATCACATATATTTAAAAACAAAAATTGGAACCACCATTCCCTCACCCCTGTTTTATATGCATTACAATTACATGATTTTTCCGATTTCATGGGTTTTTCACGGGACCAACAAAATAAATCAGTACTTTTATATTAGTTAAATTAAATAATTCAATTAAATGTGTTAAATAAATTAAAAAAATTCAAAATTCGAATTAAAATAAAAAATTAGTTAAATTAAATATTTTAATTAAATTAGTTTAATAAAATAAAAAATAAAAAAATTAGTTAAATTAAATAATTTAATTAAATAAGTTTAATAAATTAATAAAATCAAAATTCAAAATTTAAATATAAATTAAATTTATTAATAAAATCAAAAAAAAAAAAAAAATAAATAAACCGTCGCATTGACCATGCGACGCCGACATTTTTCGTCGCATGGACCATGCGATCGCAACTTGGTCCGTCGCGTGGTCAATGCGACCGCCTCCTGTTCCGTCGCATGTCAAACACGACCGCAGGTTCTCTCACATCTCACGTCGCTTTTGTGGATATAGCAATGGTGTCCTACTTGCTAGGCTTAAATAATTATGAATTATTTGCAAGTCAAATCGGGTCAAACTATTTTTTCCAAAAAAATACGCAAAGACAAAACAGGAAAACTCGCTCCCAAATCCATGTTACCATTAGGACAAATATGTGTTATCGTAAGGAAAACTAACACATACTTATCTTTTTAGTACATATATATTTATACCTATAGTTATTGTAAAACATGTAAGATATTGAAAATTGTGTTACTATATAAAGACAAATGTGTTAATGTAAAAAGAAAGGTGTGTTACTGTATGAACAAAACGACAGTCCCTCTATTTCATATGTTTCCCCCTCTATTTTTCGTTTGCTTCTCCTTCAAGCATGTGATCAACTGTCTTTACGTAATGACCAAAACCACCAAATTACACCATTAAATTAGTAAAAATATCCTCTCTTTTTTTCAATCATCATATAGTAACACATACTTGCTCTTACAGTTTTACATATTTGTTTTTATAATAAACACAAATTCGGAGCGAGTTTTCATGTTTTGTCTTTGCACGAAAGTTTTTGAAAAATCAACTTGCACCAGTTCGACTCGCGTAGGATCCACAAACCTCCAGCTTCTTTCCATTTGCATAATATTGTACGTAAAATATAGTACAGGAAAATCACTCATAGTTTTAAGTAAGAGAGACCTTACCAAAATTGATTTATTGAAAATTTAGGGATCAAAATTGAATTAAAATTGCACAACCAAAATGATAGTCGAAAGCGTTATTTTGTAAACAAGAAAAAATTACGAGTAGCACAACCTTGACATCGCTGCGATCAAAATCGAATCCAGCTTCACTAAACTCCAGAATCTCCATCATCGTGTCCACGAAATCAGGATTCATCTTTTTCATCCTTCTTGTTCTTCACATGATCATCAATGATCCTCTCCAGAAAACCATCAAAAATCCTGGTCAACTTATTCAACCTGCGCCCCAAGATCAAATCTCCTATGATACGGAAAATAGTCTCCCAGATTGAAAGCCTCTGTCTCCTCCATCATATCCTTAAACCCGTACTTTTCATCCAAATCCCTATCCGTAAACTTTTTCTCGTCACAATCATGCACGTGATATCCGCTGTAAGAGACGCGGTTTTGGCGCTCATATTTGCGGTTTTACGTGCATTAGCAGTCTGTTTGAGCGAGTTCACAAAAAGGTGAACCTCAGCCTTTCTCATGGACTCAAACTGGATGATTTTGTGGCTACTGAGAAGCTTCAGTGTGGAGATCTTTCGCATATTTCCCCAATAAACTGTCGTATTTGGCGAAGCCTATGTTTCTTGCTCGTAGCTCAGGTAATTTTTGGCTTCTTGATCGGGCCTGTTGGCGAAAACAAGGTCGGGGTTTTGAGGAAGATCTCAGCCGCAGCAGGGGAGGACACCACCACCGTGTCGATGCAGCCGAACTAGGGAGGTAGTTGGTATATTTAATACTCACTAGGTATACATGAAACACACACAAACTATTTCACTATCAATACATTAAACACTTGTGTGAGTTTTTATCTTTGAGTAAGAGTTCCCTAAAATTGAATTCTAACTTGAGCATCGAAGTGTCCGTGCCGAAACCCCCTCCGCGCGTGTTTTTAAGGAGATCGTGATTAATTATTTAAGGAGATCGCAGTCAAGCTTGCTGCTCTTTGACCTCCAGGCGGATATAAACTCGTTGAACTCCAGGTCAGATTGTATTCCATATTTTACGCATCACGTACAACATGCTCATCCTATTCATTAGGCTGAAAATTCGAGGATCTTTTGATGGTGGAACCGGGTCAAACGGTTTTTTCCAAAAAAAAAAAATCGAGCTAAGACAAAACATAAAAAAAAGATATATATCCATTCTTATAAAGACAAACATATGTTACTGTTAGTACAAGTTTGTGTTACTGTAAGGACAAGTAACACATATTTATTTTTTTAGTATATATATTTACCTTTGTGAGGAAGAGCAAATATACCCAATCTTATAACAAAAAAAAGATATATACCCATCCTAATAAAAAAAAAGAAATATACCCATTTTACACTTTTCATCCAAATATACCCTTACCCACCACTACCCTATCCATTTATAATATATATAGATTTAAGTAAATTTATAAAAAATGTGTTAATCAAATATTACATTTAAATGCATGTTAAAATTTTAAAATTCAAATTTTATAATTAAGAATATGAGGTCAATAAAATTAAATTATTAGGTTTAGTAAAAATTATTAATAGAAAAGATTTATTTAATTTTTAGAAGTAAAATTAATGATATTTATAATTGTAAAGAATAAAAAATAATAATTGATCCACATAATTAAATTTATTTATTACTATAAAATAATTATTTATTTATTTATTCAATTGATGCAATATATTAAATTTTATCATAACAAATTATTTAATATTTTTTATTTGATTTATAAAATTAAAATATAATAAAAATAAATAAAGATGAATATATTTAATAAAATTAAACAAAAGAGAAATAGTATATCATTTATTTAAGTGTTAAGAAATAAGACTGTGTGTCATGTGAGTATATATCTTTATTTTAATAAGGATATATTTGTATTTTTATTAGAAAATTGGTAAATATCTTTTTTTTTTATATGGAATGGGTAGATTCCTTTAAATTTCAATGAAAGTGGGTATATATATTTTTTTTTCCCTTTATCTTCATACTAGCTCATATCAAGTATTGAAAATTGTGTTACAATATATACAAAAATGTGTTATTGTATGAACAAAACGACACTCCCTCTATTTCATTTGCTTCTCCTCTCTGTTTTTTATAAGCTTCTCCTTCTGTCCTGTGATTAACTGTTTTAAGTAAAGGCTCAAACCACCAAATTATAACATTGAACTAGAAAAATATATATTTTATCTATCATTACGTAGTAACAGATAATTGTTCTTACAATAACATATACATGTCTTTATATTAACACAAATAACACAAATTGAGAGCGAGTTACCCAGCACTATTCTTTGACTTTTTATAAATCTTATTTTTGTGAAACTTTATAAATCTTTTGAAATAGGTGGAGATTGTTGTAATTAAAATGATTTATAAAAAAAATTGATTTAATTACTTTTTAAATTAAGCAATGACTTGATCTTTATATTTATTATATTTTTTCAATCTGATATTTTTATTTTTTTACCAAAACTCCAATCTGTTATTTTTATCTTTGTACTATTTCTCTTCCTAAATTCCATTCAGTTATTTTGAGAGCATATCTCTTAGTCAGTTCCTTTTCTCTCGGTCAGTTCCTTTTCTCGTGCAGAGTTTTGGTATTTGATTTAATATATATACACACATATGAAAAACACTCTGCAATAGAGAAATACAGAACAATTCACGTGAAAAACTCTTCTTCTATTTTTTCCTATTTTTAGTGTTGGGTTTATATTATTTTGTTTTCCTGATCCTAAATTTATCCTAGAAGACTTATTGAATCTTGGTAGTCGCCATTTCAAAAGTGGTTTTCCTTTTATTTTTGTTTTTATCTTTTTTTGTTTTATTTTGATCTTTGGATTTTCTAATATTTCAACATTTTGGATTCTGGAGTAGCTGGATTCGATTTCGACCGTCGCCATGTCAAATCTGTGCTCCTGGTAATTCATGATCTTATTTTCTAGGATATGTTTACTGGAGGAATGGATTCTTCATCAGTATTAGTGGAATGGGCACTTACAGAACTCATTAGGCACCCAAAAGTGATGAAGAAACTCCAAAAAGAACTCGAACAGGTAGTCGGTACGGACCAAATTGTGGACGACCGTCGCCATGTCAAGGCTGTGCTCCTGGTAATTCAATTTCTGATCATAGTTTTATGGTTTTGATTTCATGGTTGTGTTCATATAACTGCCCACCAAGTGTTTGTTGATTTGCTTAAACGAGTTGGGGTCATTTATGTGATATTTTGCTGCTAACTGATTATTCAATTTTGACTGATTTGAACAAAGATTGAGAAACTTGGATTCATGATCTTATTTTCTAGGATATATTTACTGGAGGAATGGATTTTTCATCTGTATTAGTGGAATGGGCACTTGCAGAACTCATTAGGCACCCAAAAGTGATGAAGAAACTCCAAAAAGAACTTGAACAAGTAGTCTGTACGGACCAAATTGTGGACGAATCACACCTCGATAAACTCGAATACTTGAACTTGGTGGTGAAGGAAACATTCAGGCTCCACCCACCCATTCCGTTGCCGCTCCACCAATCCTTGGAAGATTGCACGGTGGGTAAATACCATGTGCCTAAAGGATCATGGATATTTGTGAACATATATTCTATCGGCAGAGATCCTAAAATATGGAACGATCCTAAAAAGTTCGCACCAGAGCGGTTTGTTGGGAGCAATATAGATGTATTGGGTCTGTTGTGTGCCAAATGATCTGGGCTAATTATTTAGGTTCCTTATGTCATTAAGTTACAAATGGAGGGCCCACTAACCTCTATTAAAAATGAGATATGGGAACGGATTGTCATGAGCCAAAAGGCGAGCTGGCCGGTAGGAATCGAGATGGGGACAAGTTGCAAGCCTAACTTCGCCCGCTCACTTGGGCTACTCGTAAGATGTCATGAAGTTGCCACTTTTAACAACAAAGGCGGACAATTTCTCCCGCTTAGATAATTCATGGCGTCCATTACTCACCGCCTTGAAGTGGTGTCGCCGCACCATGGTGTTGCGCCCGCGCCATGTTAATGCGCCCGAGCCGTGGTGGCCATTGATCGCCGTGCCGTTACTGCGAAAAAGGCGGGGAGTTCTCCCACTACCGAGGCCCGTACCCCTTTCATACCGTGGTGGATGGCGCCACGATTAGCCGGTCGTCGCCGTGCCCGTTACTGCTAAAAAGATGGGGAGTTCGCCCGCGCCTGCCGAGGCGACTCGCGCCCGCTGATAAGCCATTAATTGCCACTTACTTGACGAGACAACGCTCTCAATGTAATTGCGTACACAAAGAGACAAGTTATACTTACTCAATTTTATGAGATCCGTGATCAAGGTAAATGGGATAGAGATTTAAGTCAAAGGTTTCCACTTAACAAGACACGATTTTGGCTAAACAAACATGTAAACCTCCAGCCTAAACCAACATCGAGAATCTCCCCAAATGGCCGAGAAGAGACGAAGATACATTTGGTTCTATACCAGACTCAAAGAGGAAAGAATAGGCGCAAATCTTCATGAACCATCGCAACTCCGCCAAGGCTTCAGAGCCGGAGACGTGTTTAGCTTGATGTAATAGGTTCTTATAGTCCAACTTAGCCGGAAAACATTTAATGCTGGGTCAAACTCCCCCTTGAGGCGCGAGAAAGACCAACTAGTGAACTTGTAGTATAAATACTAGAAATTAGGACTCATTAAAGGGGGCAAAATATTAACATTCAATAAAACGACTTAATCAGCCAACAAAAGAGGCCTTCGACCCAAATCCTCTCGCATTTATTTATCGCATCTAACACTTAGATTTTAACATTTATCATTTCATACAATGAAGAACATTCAATTTGTTCTTCATTAATCACACTAGTTTCTCCACTAATACTTGTTTGTTATACCAATCCACATAGCCACATTCAATATCTTGTTCCGTAAATTTTGGTATACAACAATTGTCGCTAGAAGGAGGGTACTCTTTAAGAACTAAACTGATTTTTCATTGTTCTCATTGGAGTATTCCCACGAATCTTCAAAGGTTTTTCTTTGAATCTTCAAACATTCAAACACTTTTCCAGAAACTCAACCAAAGATGTCTCAAGCAAGTTTTCTGTCAAAAGCCAAATCTGGAATACAGAAGTTCGACGGCCGGAGTGCCGGTGGCCAAGCCGTGGGTAATCCGGGAGCTAGGGGCACGCACTTGGTGTTCTCCAAAAGCTAGAAGAAATCAACACTACTCAAGAGATTTGGGAGGCAATGGCGGTCTTGCGACGAATGAGGGCTGAGTTGGGGGCAGATCACAGCGATCTGCTCCAGAACTTGGACGAAAAATTCCGACAAGCTAAGGCCAAGGGCAAGCAGAAAGAAGCCGAAGGCCCACACCAAGTAGAAAGCCAAGAGGAGAACTCTCACATGGCTCGTTCAAAAGAGCACTACAGGCGGTCATATAAAAGATAGTTCGGCCCTGAAAGGAATGATGACTCTGCGGGTTCACAGTGAACTAAGTCAGTTTTCCAACGTTTGGATTTAAGAGTTTGGCGTCGGGCAGGCTCGTCACCATGGCTGAGGTCAAGTCGAACCATAAGGATCACTTTCCGTGACTTGGCCTGACCGCGCACAAAGACAAAGAGGATCAGCTAAAGATCATCTGGGAAGGAGCCCATCACCTCGCCATCATCAACGAGGTGATGCGGAGAGAACCCCTTCACCTCATCGTCAGCGAGGTGGGGCAGAGAGAAGCCTCTCACCTTGTCATCATCAACGTGGGAGAGCTGAAAGAAGTCTCTTACCTCGCCACCAACAGCGAGGCGGAGCCAACCAAATTGATGTTGAACAACTAGCGGTAATAGTTCAAACCCTCAAGGATCTTCAAGATCAGGTCGCTGCTAAAAATAGAAACCCAACTCCTGCTAGGATTCCATTGTCTCCATTATCACCGGCAATGATATTGGCTCCCGTCCAACCAAAAGTCACGGCGATCTCCATCACTCAGTATCTTCGCGACACAGACCCCATACATCACGTCAGCAAGTTCGCAACCTACATAAACTCAATGGGGGCAACCGATGTGACTCAATGTCGGTTGTTTCCTCTCACATTGGGTGACCAAGCCTACGGATGGTACAACACCTTGCCACCATACTCGGTGGAATCTTTTCGCCAAATGGCGCAGTTCTTCCTCGACCACTACACCACCATGACTCACAAGGTGGGAACGAAGCAGAGGTTGTCATATGTCTGGCAGTTCAAAGATGAGACCGACCGCTCATATATCGAAAGGGTTGATAAATTGATCATGGATGGGGAGCCATTCAAAGACGAAGCTAAAGTTATGGGAGTTGTTGGAGGACTCCGGAAGAACACGAAGTTGTGGAGGACAATGAATATAGATTATCCGACATCCTACGCCGATTTCAGGCACCTAGCCAAAAAATTGATCAGTAGTTCCGAGTTGCTTGCTCAACGGATGGAAGAGTAGGGAACCAACAACACAAATAAGTCAGCTACCAAGCTAGAAAAGTCATACCTCGATAGCTGATTATGTGACCCAAAAGCTTCCCGGAACCAATCCCAGGCTAGTCCCAGCACAACACCTTGGAATGCAATGCATTTGAAGAAATATTACCAGTAGTTTGGTAGTCTAAATTTTATGAAATAGTTCGCCTCAAATTTAGAAATGAAAGTTGTTTTTTTGTCAAAGTTCGGTTCAGTCAAATTTGTCATGCACTTAGATTTTAGTGATCAGAAATTGGGGACCTCTAACAAAATCAGTTGTTATAGTATATGTTCTAAACATAAAATGCTAAGGCATTAGGTCGCATCCAAATAAGACGACCATACAAGTGCTAAGACACTAAGTCACATCCAAATAAGATGACCATACAAGCGCTAAGGCACTAAGTCGCATCCAAATAAGACGACCATACAAGTGCCAAGGTAATAAGTCGCATCCAAATAAGACTACCATACAAGTGCCAAGGTAATAAGTAGCATCCAAATAAAATGACCAAATAAGTGTCAAGCACTAAGATAGCACCCAAATAAGACGACCATAATATTTTATGCCATGGACAAGGGGACAAGTGATCGACCTCCAAGGAGATCGATTACCCAAAGTCATCGATCTCTAAGGAGATCGACCTCCCAGAGATAGTCCACAAACATAAAATTTTTGTAACAGGCATTCAAAGGCATCCAAAGTTGCAAAATAATAAGACAACTAAGTCGCATACAACTAAGACGACCAACCAATAAAGTTGCAAAACAATAAGACAACTAAGTCGCATAAAATTAAGACGACAAGCCAAATATAGATTGCAAGCACATAAGACAATCGAACATGTAGAAATGCTAAGGCATTGGAAGTAAGCTTCAGTTCGTAGAGAACAAGCTAGTCTATTACAAGGCAAATCAAGAGACATGATAAAAGTTGACATAAGACTATAACAAAGAAGTACTAAGTAGCAGAATTCTCTTGAGTAGGAGCCACCTCCACCAAAACTTCATTAACGACCTCAGGGACGGACCCAGGAATTTCACCGAGGGGGGCCCAGTTTATAACATAGTGTAGCTAAATGCATTTTTTAATTTTTATATATTTTCGAGAATTATTTGGATTAAATATATTTATATTAACCGAGCTGAATACATTTATATATATATATTTAAAATGTGAATTATACATATTTCTTTATCTATTTCGCTACCCATTTCTCACCTAAAGATCAACATTTTATTAATAGAGTGTTGATTTTTACAAATATTAGTAATAGTGGTGTGGGGAAAATGATGCACATAATACTTTGTTTCGAGACAAACACTGTATGAGACCTTTTTTTACATGATATATTCAACAAATAATGGATCTTTAAAAATTAAAACCACAATTTATGCCTGTCTTATTTGCTCGCCCCATTTTGCCCATCTCACATATAAAAAGTTCAAGTGGACCCATCAAGGACCCTTTGGAGCATTGTAGGTCCTTGCCATATGTTTATTTCACCTGCTAGAGATTCTGAATATGATTCCAGCAGTTCATGGCCATGCGAGAGCTCTTTTGCCATATGGATTAGAGTTGCCCTAGCAGTTCACTTTGTGGGAGGATTAATCTCGCCAATCCGCGAGCTCGCCAAAATCCATTGGTGGAAACGAGCTAGAAGTGGGGCGAAACAACTGCTTTTATCTAGAAGGATATTTGAGAATAGCATTAAACCAAGTGAAGATCCTTGAGATGAGGGTCGCAACGAAAAAAGAATCAACTCAATCGGAGGTCGGGAACTCGAAGTTATGGGATTTAAACAAAAACTGATGCTCATTGGAACTCGCCCAACTCGCCTACTCGCCCGAATCTAAACAACTCGCCGGCATAAGAGCGATGTGGAAAAACATCTCACTCATAACCATGATAAGATCCTCGAAAATACGATCGCAACAAAAAAAATGAATCAACTCAATCGGAGGTCGGGAACTCGAGTTATGAACGAAACAAAACTGATGCTCATTGGAACTCACCCAACTCGCCTACTCGCCCCTACTCGCCCGAATCTAAACAACTCGCCCGTATAATATCGATGTGTAAAAACATCTCGCTCATAACCATGAGAATATCCTCGAAAAGACGGTCTCAACAAAAAAAGAATCAACTCAATCGGAGGTCCGGAACTCGAGTTATGGACGAAACAAAACTGATGCTCATTGGAACTCGCCCAACTCGCCTACTCGACCGAATCTAAACAACTCGCCCGCATAAGAGCGATGTGGAAAAATATCTAGCTCATAATGAGAATCTCCTCAAAAATACGGTCGCAACAAAAAAAGAATCAACTCAATCGGAGTTCGGGAACTCGAGTTATGGACGTAACAAAACTGATGCTCGATGGAGCTCGCCCATCTCGCCCCGGAACTCGCCCATCTCGCCCGGGAGCTCGCCCAACTCTCCCATCTTTCCTGGGAGCTCGCCCATCTCGCCCGCGAGCTCGCCCATATCGTCCGTGAGCTCGCCCGTGAGCTCGCCTCATATCGCAACTTGCCCATCAAGAAAGTAAGTCGTCCGGCTGTGCGAGTAACTCGCCTTAGGGAGAGACACCAATATTTCTCGCCCACAGGCAACAAGCCCGATGGGCAAGTCTCTCAGCTCACCAGGGCGCAACTCATCCACCTAGTTGCTCGCCCACCGAGCTCTACACGACTCTAGTGGCACTAATTCCTTGTCTACGTCGCCCGAGCTCACCAAAGCAGTTGGTAGTTCGCCCGGGGCACCCACGTGTTGCTCGAACTCGGGGCCGATCTTGCCGACCAAATCTCCACGCAAAGAGCTTGCAGATTGCTCTTCATCATCGCTCGACCCACATCATTTCCACCTCGCCAAAAAAGAGGGCCATTTTCCATTTCTTAAAAATGGCTTGGTGAAGGATGTCTTGCGTCTTTCCCTTGACTCGCTCCGCGTTACTCATAAATGGGCGAAAAGAAAGAATGTTCGCCCAATCGAAGGCCATTAGCTCAATGCTCACCTTCTCGAGCCAACTCGGATCAGAGAAGTCGCCAACACCAAGTAATCCGTCCACAAGGCAGGTAGCAAGTCGCCAGACTCTAAACACAAGTCGCTCAACTCGGCGAGCCATCCAAAGAAAAAGAACTCACCCGACATCGCCTACTCGCCCGAGTCGCAAGTAACTCGCCCGCCTAGTTCAAATAATTCGCTTTAAAGGCGTAGACATCGATATTCAAGAAATTCGCCACATGAGCAAGTCGCCTTTAATTCAACTAACTCACCTAAGGGTAAGACACCATTAATCAAGGAATGTAGCTCACCGAAATTGCCTAGGAAAGGCAAGTCTCCCGGGAGTCGCCCGTAGAGGTAATTGTCTAACTCAAGCAACTCTCCCATGAGGAGAGAGACGCTTGCTGAACGAGTAAATTGTAAGTCGCCTAGCTCAAGATACTCGCCCAACACTCAAATCGGTCATTGAAGCGGGATCTAGCCAAACATAGACAAAACGCCCAAGTCGCCAAGTTATGCTCACGAAGATTCAGGTCACTACTCCCACTTGAGGTGAATAGTAACCTGAGGGGCAATTGTTGTGTGCCAAATGATCTGGGCTAATTATTTGGGTTCCTTATGTCATTAAGTTACAAATGGAGGACCCACTAACCTCTATTAAAAATGAGATATGGGGCAAGTTGTCAGAGGCAAAGGCGAGCTCGCCCGCCGAGTCCAAGGACGGGGCAAGTTGCTGCCGCCTAACTACGCCCGCATCAACCCGACTACCGTAAGATGTCCGCGGTTGCCTTTAACAACACCCTTTACGCACCATGGTAAATCGCCCGATGGTCGCCAAGGTCGCCATGCCATTAACCCGCGGGCCAAGACCATGGTCGCCGGCGACTTGCCGGCGCCCTCACCGCATAATAAAATGCGCGAAGCCTTACCACGGGCGCCCGTAACGCTTATGGTCGCGCCCGGCTGCCGTCTAACTTTGCACCATGGTCGCCCGGTGATATGGCCGTGCCGATTACTGTCGCCGTGGTGAGTTAGCATTACCCGGGTGACTCGCCGCCTAGATCGCCCACTTCGCCGGCGAGACAACACTCAATGTAATTTGCGTACAAAAAAGTTAGTTATACTTACTCAATTTTATGAGATCGTGATCAAGGTAAATGGGATAGAGAGATTTAAGTCAAAGGTTTCCCACTTACCAAGACCTGATTTTGGCTAAACAAACACGTAAACCTCCAGCCTCAACCAACATCAGAGAATCTCCCCCAAATGACCAAGAAGACTCTGAAGATATGGTTGGTCCTATAGCCGCAGACTCAAAGAGGAAAGAATAGGCGCAAATCTCCATGAACCATCTCGCGAACCCGCCAAGGCTCAGATTTGGAGACGTGTTTAGCTTGATGTAATAGGTTCTTAGAGTCCAACTTAAAGGAAAACATTTAATCTTTGGGTCAAACTCCCCCTTGAGGAGCGAGAAAGACCAACTAGTGAACTTGTAGTATAAATACTAGAAATTATGATTCATTAAAGGGGGCAAAATATTAACATTCAATACAACGACTTTATCAGCCAACAAAAGAGGCCTTCGGCCCAAATCCTCTCGCATTTATTTATCGCATCTAACACTTAGATTTTTACATTTATCATTTCATACAATGAAGAACATTCAATTTGTTCTTCATTAATCACACTCGTTTCTCCACTAATGCTTGTTTGTTATATCAATCAACATAGTCACATTCAATATCTCGTTCCCTAAATTTTGGTATACAACAGGGTCAACATTTTGAGTTGATACCGTTTGGGTCGGGCAGAAGAGGGTGCCCGGGGATACAGTTGGCGCTCACGGTGGTTCGGTTGGTGGTGGCGCAGTTGGTGCATTGCTTTGATTGGGAGCTTCCACACGGCGGTTTGCCTGCTGATTTGGATCATATGGGGGAAAGCTTTGGAAATGGTGACTGGTAAAACTATGCCACTCATGGCAATTCCAACTTATAGGCTATGTAAATGATTCTATAATAGTAGTATAACTTTGTAATGATATAAGTTTTATACTATGAACAAATTTCATAGGAGAGTTTGTATTGAAATTATGTCCATCTCGTGAATGAAGAAGGGTTGCGGGCATGAGATTATATTTCAAAGCTAAAAAATAGTTAAATTCGTTATGAATCTCATTTGTGTCCTATTATCTTTAACTAATACAAACTTAAATATCAAACGTAAAACTAGCGATTTGTCCCATTTAAAAAAGGTGAAACCAGGAGTCAAAATTCACGACTCTATAACCTCAGCAGCATTTCCACGCCAAGCAAGAACAACAACTTAGCAGGAAAGGCAATGCACATTTCTTTCTCTAATAACTAAGAACTCTAATTTATCCACATCCAAGATAACAGCTTCTATATATACTTCTCACAAACCCAACCAAAAAACAACCAATTAACAAACACATTCCATTTCGGCAATGGAGTTTCAAGCAAAACCTCTGTTGGCATTATTCATCATCACCACAACCTTCCTTCTCTCTCCATCCGAAGCCGGAAAAATCGCAATCTACTGGGGCCAAAACGGAGCCGAAGGCACACTCGCCCAAACCTGCGCCACCGGAAACTACGACTTCGTAAACATAGCATTCCTTGCCACATTCGGAAACGGCCAACCTCCATTAATCAACCTCGCCGGCCACTGCGACCCCACCACCGCCAACGGCTGCGCCGCCCTCAGCTCCGACATCAAGTCCTGCCAATCAAAAGGCATCAAAGTGATGCTCTCAATCGGCGGCGCCTCCGGAAGCTACTACCTCGCCTCTGCTCAAGACGCCAAACAAGTCGCAACCTACTTATGGAACAACTTCTTAGGCGGAAAATCGGCCTCTCGCCCGTTAGGCGACGCCGTTTTGGACGGAATAGACTTTGATATCGAGGGAGGAACCGACCAGCATTGGGACGACTTAGCGCGGTACCTTTCGGGATATAACAAAAAAGTGTATCTGAGCGCTGCGCCTCAGTGCCCTTTCCCTGACGCCTGGATTGGGGGGGCGCTTGAGACGGGGCTTTTCGACTACGTTTGGGTGCAGTTTTATAACAACGCGCCGTGTCAGTACTCGTCTGGGATGAAGAGTCTGGTGGATTCGTGGAAGCAGTGGAACTCTGTTAAGGCTACTCAGATATTCCTGGGGTTGCCGGCTTCTCCCACGGCTGCTGGCACCGGTTTTGTGGCGGAAAAGGATCTGACTCAGAAAGTGCTTCCGGCGATAAGAGGGTCTCCTAAATATGGAGGGGTGATGCTGTGGGATAAGTATCATGATAACCAGAGTGGCTATAGTTCTGCCATCAGGGCACATGTTTAATCTTTGAGTATCCGGTGAAACTTGTTCATAGTATGAAATTTATACCACTACACTTACAAATTAATACCATTACACTTATCAACTGAGATCATAGTATTAAATGCTATAGATACTAGTTTGTAAGATAGTGATATCAATTTATAAGTATAATGGTATGAGTTTCATGATATGAATAAGTTTCACACGAGAGTTTGTGTTAATCCTTCATCATTGTTTTAATTTCAATGTTGTATGTTTGTGATTTTGGAGTTCTTCATGAATTTGTTGTATCTGTGTTGTATTGTGAATGAGTAAACTTGTTGTCTGTGTATTTATCATTGCAATGTTGATTATGAAAAACAAAAGCTATGAAAATTGAATGAGTGTTGAAATAATCAAACATGTAGAATATGACCAAACTATTTTATAAATTTAAGATGATATTTAGAATTTTGCCCCTGGAAACAAAATACAACGGCAAAATATAGGGGTGAACAAGTTTCACACAAGAATCTGTGAAATTGGTTAAGGGGTGCGACTTATATTATTAAAGAGTATTAGTTGTGATAACTGAATGGTATGTATTTTTACTACATAAAGGGTATTGCTCATAACACTGAAGTGTGTGTGACTTATATTATAACATGAATATTAGTAGTGATAACTGAATGATATGATTTATATTACAAAAATGTATTAGTCGTGATAACTGAAGGATCATGTACTTTGAGTTTATATTTACTCTTATATGTAATAATATTATATTTTATATATATAAAAAAAAAAAAAAAAATCGGGGCCCCCACCGGAAAGTGTGGTTTGGCGTGAAGACAACTGCACTACCGCCCTGCCTTGGCGGGCTCTTAGCCATAACATAAAGTTTTTTATTTTGATTTTTTTGTAAAATTTCCGATCGAATTCAAGTACGCTGTCTTCGATAATCTTCATGCGATTTAACACGCGTCTTTAACATTCTTCATTAGATATTGAGATTAGAGAGAATTTTGAAATAAATCGATTTGACTTTGCCTACAAGTTTATCTTTATGTATAGTTAAGATTAAGATAATAGTAGGTCTCAATAATTTTCATGGCCTACAGATGTGGCCCCTCTCCGTCTCACCTCAAGGCAACCCCTGGTATAATATAAGGATATGGTCGGTCCTTGGAATATTGAGATCTAAATCAAACTTTAAAATGAAGCCCTCTTCCGACATATTTTTTTCTATATGAACTTAAAGATAAAATAAAATAATTTTTTAAAATATTAATATTGCAAATTTTACAAAAGATTTTACTAAACTTAAAATAATACGATAATTATATTTCAAGTAATTACATAAATACAATTCGCCTAACCATTTTAATAGAAAAAGTATTTATAGAATAATCTAGTACTTTCTCAATAATTCATTTCTTAATTTGTAACTTTTGGAAAATATTCATCAATTTTCTTCAAAAAAATTCATCACCTCAATTGCACAGTTTATTTATTTTGACAAAAAAAAACATTTAAAAAATGATGACTCTGAAAATAAATTATTTCCTTCAACATCGGAAAAACCATTGGAAAATCGATTTTTAGGAGTCTAATTTTATTATTTGATTTAACCCTTTTTTGGCTGATTTATAAGGAAATTAGGTCTTTTAAATTTTTTATATTAAAATAAAGGAAAATAATTTTACTAAATTAAGATGTTGATTCTATTAATTAAGTTAGAACTTTTTTTAGATGATTAATATATTAATTAATTAGGCCTTTTAATTATTAATTATGTGATACAAAAATATAAAGATAAAAAATGTTTAATTTTGTAATTAAGAAAATCTAAACATGAGTAAATGACATACACTAAATAAAAATTAACCAAAAATATATAATATAATATAAGGTACTTAAAAAAATGGACCCTTATAAATTTAATATTTTTTTAATCTGAATCATTTGGTTTGTTCATTAGATCGACACTGTATAAGAATTTGGGCCAGAATTCCTTATAAGGATTGAATTGTTTTGGTTGGGTTGAATTTTTAGTTTGATTTGGGCAACATTGTTAATATTTCATGTACAAAAGTCTCACAAGAATGTCAATTACAAATGACACAATTACTCCTAAGTCCATTTCAAGGGTATGGATTACTCCTAAGTCCATAACTTTATAATATTACTCCTAGTTACATATTATGGGTATTAAATTCCTATTATGCCCTTATTATCCCACAAACCCACAATTCTATCATTCTCTCCCCAACATTCACGCACATACTCCCACCACAAATTCTCCACATTTCTCTCCCTTTTTTCCACAAATTCCCTTTTCCTCTCTCCTCCACAAACGTCCCAAAAAATTCCCCCTCTCTCTCGTTTTTCTCCAAGCTGCCACCATCATCTCTAATTTGGGGTTTTAAAAACTCAATGTTTTTAATTCTTCAATTTTTAAGTTTTATGCTTTTTATTAAAAACCAATTTTATTAGCCAAATTGCCCCCCGTATATCTGCAGGCAACGCGGCGGCCACCCATGACACCAACAGGCGGCGACGCGCCGGGGACGAAGGCTAGAGGATGAAGACGACGCAACCGATCACCGCCGTCTGGTTTTTTGTGCGTCGCCGCCGCCATGAGCCACCCTCCCCAACCAGATGACACTCCCACCGCCGCGGCACAACTCCCTCACAAGAAATCCACCGACGCCGCTTCGTGTTTGCAGATCATCGAATTTTTGGAGTTTCTGAGCGATAAACTCGATTGGAGGAGAGAGATTTCGCGATTCTGGGTTTTACCGCGATTCTGGGTTAAGATTTCTGGGTTAAAATTTATGGGTTTAATTTCTGAGTTTGTGTTGGGTTCGTCTGATTCTGGGTTAAGATTTGAAATGAAGGGTTCTTTGAAATTTATTTTGAAACCTGATTTTGGAAATGGATTGGTTAGCGGTGGGATAGGGAAACCTGATTTTCAGATCTGTTGAAATTTTTTTGATTTGAATTTAAGTTTTGGATTTTGTTGAATGTGTTGATTTTTTTTTTTTAATTCTGTTTCTTTGAAGATTTATATGAAGATCTGCGTGTTTCGAAGATTTGGGTTGTTGATATGAAAGTTTTTTTTGAAGATTTTGAAGATCCATTTATGAAGATTTGAGATTTGTTAACTTCTGAAGGTGAAGGTGGGAATTTGAAATCGAAGATGAACTGTTAATGTGTTTTGGGTGAACTTGTTCATGTTCTAATGAACATGTTATCGTAATAAAAAAGAGTGAGAGAAAATGAAAATGAAATTGAAATTGTAATTTTTTAATTGTAAATGAAAATGAATTTTTTATATGACATTGTAATTGTAATTTATGTATTTGAAAAAAAATTTTTTTAAATTTAAATTGGTTAACCGAGTGAGAAAATAAAATTGCAGTGAATTGAAATTGTAAAATTGAAATGAAAATTGTGCTGTGAGTTGGTAATTGGGAGAGGTGAAAAGTGGTTTTGAGAGAAAAAAATGATAGTTAGCATAGTAATTGGGAGAGTTGAGCAAGGGTAGTATTGTCTTTGAATTATAGATCTTGGACCTCTTAGTAATTTAAAATGGAGGGTGAACCTAGTAGTAATTTTTAGGTTTATTTTGGACATAAGAGTAAGTTAGACATCCCGTCATGAATAGTACCAACTCTGAATTATTGCTTTTGGGATTTTGCAGGAAGAAGGATTTTAGTAAGGATAATATTTGGTTTTACATTACATTTTGTATATAAGATTAATAGGTTTTTATGGATACACCTAAGAGTTATTATATCCCCTATTTTATACCTAAGAGTGAGCCCCTCAATTTATAAAGGAGTATTAGTTAAGGTGCTAACATTTTTTAGTAACACTCTTAGGTATATTTTTTGTCAAATTTACCCTTATGTTTACAAAATAATTACTATTAGGAATATATCATTTATGGCCGGTCAAATACCATGATTGGATTTACTATGAATATTTGTTTGTGGCCGGTCAAACTAAGGATTTAGAAGTATAGTACCATTAGTTGCCGTTAATTTAGGGATTTACCCATATTATACCAAAATCAAGTAATTCAAAATTGAAAAGGCAAAAATTCTTCAATTTTTCCAAAAAGAGTTTTTTAAGGTTTGAAATTGATTCAACATCCAAAAAAAAAAAGCAACAAAATTTTCACAAGATCTCAAAACTCGGGACATCTTTTTCACGTCGAGCAACAATTGAAGCATTTCATTGAACACATTGCATACAATTTTCTAAAAGGACATATATATGCAAATTAAATTTGAAATCTGAAATATGCAAATAAAAAAAGTTCAATAAAATTCAAACTTTAAACTTTACAATTTTAATTTTTTTAAAATATAAAATTATTAAAAATATGGGGTGCAGAAAATACAAAATTTAAATCTGCACTTGTGTCCATTTTGGTTGTTGGAGCACTTAAGGGCAATTAAGTGTTTAATACCTATTTTTTGGACGTAGGGGTAAGAGTTAAAAGGAATGATACTTAAGAATAAGAATACTCTATAAATAAAACCCCATTAATTGTTCAAAAAAAAAAAAAAAAAGCTACAAAATGTAAATTTACTTCGTGGCGGCAAGAACCAACAAGCCCACCCTGCACCTTAGGTGGACCCCACAGGACTCTCTTAGCCAATCAAAAACCCCTAAAATTTAAGAGCTAATCTTTCTCTTTCCACGTAACACACTTCTCACTTGTCTCCTCAACCGCTCATTTCCTTAATTCCAAAATTACAAGAAGCAAAGATATAACAAAACCAACTTCCATTCTTGATTCTCCTCCACCACTTCCTTTCCCCCTCAAATTACAATCTGGTTTACAAATCATGTGTTAGTTAGAACAATGGGTGTTTGAATTTATTCAGAATCAAGAAACCAGTTTTTAGTATGGCAACTTTTTCGACCTCTTTTAGTAGTCCCATCTTTCTTTCTCCTCAAAACCCAACAAAAAGACTCAAGCTTTCTTTCTATAAACCCAAACCCATTAATCTTGAGCCCAGAGGCAGAGTGAAAGTTCTTGGGGTCAGAATTAGAGCAGTTCAGGGAGAAGAAAGCGCTGTTCTTGATGAAAAAGACAGAGAATTGGAGGCTAAAGTGAATGGGAGTTCTAATGGGAATTGCAGTTATACCAATGGTTCAGTTGGTAATTACGGAAATGGGAGTGTGAAAGTTGAGGGTGAGAATGAGAATTTACTGAAGTATGTTAATGGAAATGGGAGTGGGAGTGGCAATATAAATTTGGGTGTTAGTAGTGAAAGTAAAGTTGAAAAGGAGGTGATTAGTGGGAAAAAGAGTATAGAGGAGATTGGGCAAGAGGAGGCCTGGTTTAAACAAAGTAGGGGAGATCAAGTTCAGGTATATTCTTGCATTTATAATCTCTTATGCTCTAATTTCTTGTGAATTTTGTGTTATGCCTAGACTTAAGCTAATTATGATAGATTAAGATGACTGCTGGTTTATATTTGGAGGCACACTTGCGTGAGATGGGACATAATTTGGGAATGACGCTTTAACACTTTGGGGTGGGTGGGTGGGTGTTGATTTGTACTATTATGAGACCGTCTCGTAGGAGTTTTTGTCTTATATTTGCCAATGTTAGGTGTTGCATTTTGATTTAGGGCATACTTATTGTTATGGTGGTGAATCTTTGAAACATTTTGATTCATGATTGTTGAGGAATATGTGTATTTATGTAACTGTATTAATAATGATATAGATAATTTTTCTGCAATTGTCCATTTGCATATTATGTATAAAGCTTTGTTGATTTTGTTTATAATTGTTTATTATTATGAAGGTATCTGTTTCTCCTGGCGGCCGATGGAACCGATTTAAAACCTATTCTACAATTCAGAGGTCACTGGAAATTTGGGGATTTGTTTTGACTTTTATCTTCAGAGTTTGGATAAACAATCAAAAATTTGCCTACAAAGGTTAGTCATTATGTGAAACCACTATCAGTCATTTATTTTGGGTAAACTTGTTAGTTGTTACTTATATTTTCATTGCTAATTACAGTCCTCAATCCCAGAACATTTGTGGTTTATTGTAATGTTTTCCATTTTTTGTGTTTTTCTTTTGTAAGAGTCTGTTTTGGGAGATGTGTCGATTTTACGGCTGTCTTTTAGTTTCTCTATGTTTCCACAGTGAGTTGACATATTAGATTGATGGATCACGGAGTGTATTTTTCTCTCTACCATTTTGATATTCTAATAGACTCGCAAAATGCATGCACTCAGGTGGAATAATGGAAGAAAAAAGGATCCAGAAACGAAAGGTTCTTGCAAAGTGGTTGAAAGAAAACATTTTGAGACTTGGCCCTACATTCATTAAGATTGGACAGCAGTTTTCCACTAGAGTAGACATTCTTGCTCAAGAATATGTCGATCAGTTATCAGAGCTCCAGGTTAAAAATCAGTTATACCTGCCTATAGTATTACGTTGTATGCATGTGTATATGTACATAGAATAAGTTTCTTGTACACTAGTTGTATGGTGTAATTGTACACAACTAATACAGTTCAGTGAAAACAACTAATACCTTTTAGTAAAATAACTCGCACCATTTTAAAATGCATGTGTGTTGCATGGTGCACCTGGTGCATACAAGACTTTGTCATGTATATATACTTCGTAATGTAGAGAAAGTAGTTCATTGAAAACTAACTGGGTTGCAACTGCTGCAGGATCAAGTTCCTCCTTTTCCATCAGAAACTGCAGTATCAATAGTTGAGGAAGAACTTGGAGGTTCTGTAAATGATATTTTTGAAAGATTCGATCGAGAGCCAATTGCTGCAGCAAGTCTTGGTATATTTGATTTATTTTCAAATTATTTTGATTAAAAAATTGTTTTGGCTCAAGGAAATATGATTGATCGGAATTCCATTTCAAACACAGGTCAAGTCCATCGTGCAAGATTGAAGGGACAAGAAATTGTCGTGAAAGTACAAAGACCTGGTCTTAAAGATCTCTTTGATATTGACCTTAAAAATCTGAGGGTTGGTTTCGAAATCCTTGGCTTTAATGTTTTATATTATTTGTCCATGCTTATAGTGATAGTGCATTGAGTTTAATTCGATGCAGAACACGATACGTGTGAATCTTCATCCAACATTACCAAGTTTCTTCGATCTTGTTGTCATTAGTAGTTCTAATTTAATTTCGTTATCTGATATTTTCAATGTTCAGGTAATAGCTGAATATCTTCAGAAGATTGATCCAAAATCTGATGGCGCAAAAAGGGATTGGGTCGCTATTTATGATGAATGTGCAAGCGTCTTATATCAGGTGATCAGTTACTTTTTGATTCCATGATTCTTTGTATCATAATTTCCTATTTTAAATTTCAATTCAAGAATGGTTGCAGCTGCTGTCCAGAGTCAAATGTTGACATATATATTCATATATAGGAAATATTTGTTAAAGAGTGATATGTATGATTTAACATTCCTTATACTTTTCAGGAGATCGATTACACCAAAGAAGCTGCAAATGCTGAGCTATTTGCATCGAACTTCAAAGATCTAGATTATGTTAAAGTCCCTTCAATATATTGGGAATTCACTACTCCACAGGTATGGACTTTACAATATCTTCAAGGTTTAGACATCAAATTATTAGTTATTTCCCCTGTAATATATAAGTTGTTTTTCCATGTTTAAAAGGTTCTAACAATGGAATACGTTCCTGGGATCAAAATAAACCGGATACAAGCCCTAGACCAGTTGGGTGTGGATCGCAACAGGTATTAACTGTTAAAAACAGATTTCAATGGTCCATTTTGGTTACAAAACTCATACTAATTTTGGTGTTTTTTTAATGGTTTTTAGGTTGAGCCGTTATACTGTTGAATCTTACCTGGAGCAGATACTGTCCCATGGCTTTTTCCATGCTGATCCCGTAAGTCATTCTCAAAGCTACTATTTTAGAAGTTAATATATATGTCATTATATACTAAAACTTAAACACATGAATGAAATTCTTGTAACTATCTATCCCAGATGATATTTTGGAATAATGTATTAATGTTAAACTGTTTGGACTTACCATGCAAATTTCATGCAGCATCCTGGAAACATTGCTGTTGATGATTTCAATGGTGGAAGATTGATCTTTTATGACTTTGGAATGATGGGAAGGTACAATTTCCCCTCTTATTATCATGGTTTTTATTTAATGTTTTTATGGGGGGCCGAGGGTGGTTAAATGATTACAATTCATCGCTGTCTTACATCTTTGCAGTATAAGTCCAAACATCAGAGAAGGGTTGCTAGAAGTATTCTATGGAGTTTATGAGAAAGATGCTGAAAAGGTGTCACTAAATTTGTCCCTTTATCCACCTTTGTCTATTTGTCAGTTATAGGATAATACAATATCGGCATGTTACGCGTATTGAATAAAATGTTTTGACGTGATTCAGGTTCTTCAAGCAATGGTTCAAATGGGTGTTCTAGTTCCTACTGGAGATATGACTGCTGTCAGACGAACTGCTCAGTTCTTCCTCAACAGGTCTTCCTTTTGGTTTAAATCGATCACGGATTCGTGATCTTCATCTGGTCTGTTTTAAAGTAAAACTATGACAGTTTTCGTTGTCTGTAATTGTATCTTGAGTTCTCATGTTTTGATGGAAAATTGAAATTATATAACAGAGATAGGAAACTATATAAAAGGCAAATACTTCTATGCATCAGTTTGCACCGTGCAACTCATGTGCATTTTTAAATGGTATTAGTCTTTCTACTGAAAGGTATTACTTGGTCATGTATTAGTTGTTTCACCGAACAGTATTAGTTGTGCACCAGTTGCACAGTGTAGCTGGTGCACCCAAGTGTCAACCCGATTCTGAGTGCTTGCTCATCATCCATCTGATTTGTTTGTCTGACTGCAAAACCTTGAAATAATTTCATTTAAAATTTAGAACTTTAAATCTTTAGCAGTGTTTTTTTAAAGAAAAGATTAGACATATAAGTTAATGTAAGAAGTCAACACGTGCAGCTTTGAAGAACGCCTTGTGGCACAACGAAAAGAGAGAGAGTTGGCGAAAGAAGTAGAACTTGGATTCAAGAAGCCTTTGAGCAAAGAGGAACAGGTTGAGAAAAAGAAGCAGCGCCTTGCTGCAATTGGTAACTCACCCTTCTGTATTTTATTATTGGATTACCTTATCTGTTTTTATCTTCATCTGGTGATAAAATTTTTTGACATTTAAACTATGATGCATTGTTCTGTTTGCTTTTAGGAAGGTTTTCTTATGGATTTTTCATTTTTCGATTTAAACAGGTGAAGATTTGTTATCCATTGCTGCAGATCAACCCTTTCGATTTCCTGCTACTTTCACTTTTGTTGTTCGAGCCTTTTCAGGTACTTTACTTTCATCCTAAATATTTGACATAAATTGGTGATATTGGTGTTTACTGAAGTTTATATGCACAGTGTTGGACGGTATTGGCAAGGGGCTCGATCCTCGATTTGATATCACCGAGATTGCTAAACCGTAAGTTCATTGGAAACTTAGTTAAATTATCAAACTATGGAAATTAAGGGGGTGTTTGGTTTAAAATTCTTCAATGGGTACGGTAATGAGAATGAGAATGGGGTAATTGTGGTGGTTAACGAGAATAAAAGATGATTAATTCACCTTCATCACATTTCATATGAGGTAATAAGATTCAAAATAAGTTAATCATCATTTCGTTTTAGTTAACCATTCCACATTTCCACTATTAGTTAATCAACAATCGTTTTTTGTCTCTAATCCGACATTAAAGCAGTACATTAACATCATAATCATCATTCTCATTGTAATCACTATTCGATGATTCTCATTATCATTCCGATTGAAGAATTTTAATCAAACGTCCCCTAAATTCATAGTCGTACTAACATGTACAGTGTGTATGCTGCAGTTATGCTCTAGAATTGTTAAAGTTTCGCGAAGCTGGTGTTGAAGTTATACTAAAGGCAAGTTTCTAAATCACAATTAGCTTTGTTTATGAGTTTATGCAAGAGGGATTAAGAGGAGAATAACGGAAAGTGTTGATAATTTATGTGCTTGAATTATGTTGGTCCCGGTGCTAACGAGTCTTACACGTGTATGGGGGGAATACACGTGTTCAGTGATTTTTAAAACTTTTTCTTCACTGAGGTCAGATGGGTCAGGTTGTCCTGATATTTTTGCCCGAGAAGCCCAGATTGCCCCGAGTCAAAGTCTCTCGAGATAATGATCTGAAAGCGACTTTTCGGAAGTTTCAGATTAGCCCAACCGATCTGAATTTTTTAGAGAGATCTCGAGGAGCTTGGATCGATAATTATCTTCTTGAACACTTTCGGTAAAGTTAGTTAGTTTGGTAACTATCTGTTCTAAGCTACTCAAGTGTCTTGAATGGTTGGCCCTAAGTTTATATATTTTTTAGCTTTTTTGAAAATCTTCAATTTCCTTTATTGAAACTAAATATGATTAATGTTGTGATCAATTGATGCAAGCTTTTTCGAATTCTCTCATGGTATGGATTGATTCCACCTCCACCCATTTAAATTATTCAATATCGATGAAATCCTCCCGCAGAAAGGAATGAAAACATGCAACAAATAATAAATAAATAGATTATTCAGACCTCAAAAAGCAAACAAACAACACAACAATTATAGTGGTTCGAGAGACTCAAGCTCCTACATCCACTCTCTCCGATCTTGAGAGAAATTTCTTAACCACTTCCAAAAGCTTTCAAGGCTAACTCACAGAAAGCTTACTCACTTTTCTACCTTGAGTTTTTTTCGACTAACTCTGCGGTTTACTAACTCAAACACACACAAGTGTTCGAGACTACCACAAGTAGCTTACTAACTTCTTCTCTAGAGTTTTAAAGCAACACACCTGTAGCTTACTCACTTCTTTTACAACTTTAACTCACCAACAAACACACACACAAACTACCTTCTCAAAAGGGTTTGGGTTTGGGTTTGGGTTGGTTTCCAACTAGGGTGAAATATCCTTTACAATGAGACCAAATGCAAAGACTAGGATATCTCTTCTAAGCTTTGGATATTTCTATCAATCTAGGCTTAGAATAGTGAGCTATCTCCAATGTGAAACACTTGGGAAATTCTAGGGTTTTCGAGTGCTTCAATTTGCAATATCTGAATGAATGAGCTCTTGAGTTGCTTTGAAATTTCCGTAACCTTTCAATGTAGAAGGTCATTGGTATTTATAGCAACTTTTCACCAAGGTCACTCTTGAACAACTATCCGTTGGAGGAGATAGCTTCATGAGTTTCATCTTACGGTGTTTGATGAAGCATTATTTTTAGGGTTTGAATACTCCCTCTTGCATGTTTTTAGGAAATATGCGACCATGTAGCCAATCACCAATTTTTTGCATGCAGAGTCTAGTACTCTTGACAAAATTGAGGGTTCTGTCACTTTTCGAGGTCAATTGAAGACAATGATGTTGTCTTCCTCTGATTGGTTCTTGTCTTCAGTGAATGTAGACAAACAAAAAGACTCTTTTTAGGTCAATCTCTCTGAATGAGATCATTTTAAACAACACTTAGACTTAGTTCCTTTTTATGCGCTTTTTGAATGTTTGGGCAATATCTATCCTTTTTTGAAAATATCGTTTTCCTCGCTTTTTTTATGAATTGAGATAGATATTTCTTGGTCTTGCCTCTAAACATTCGGGTTCTCGAGTCTCTTGAGAACTTCATCGAGTCTTGATGACATCCGAGTCTTCAAGAACTCATCGAGTCTTTAGTGACTTCTTGTGCATTCAGGTTTATCTGAGATCTTGATATCTTCGAGTCTTGATTCTTGATAATCTTTGACTCTTGCTTTTTTCGATTCTTCAGTAACTTCAAAGTCTAACCTGATCTATATCTGCTAACTATACATGGTGCAGATAACTTCCTGAACAATCTATACTGAAACCTGACTCAGATTGTCAAGATTATCCTGAACATGTCATACTCAGGGGTTTTTGGGATCTAATCAAAACTTCTTTATTAAATTCATCTCCCAACAATTTCCCCCTTTTTGATGATGCCAAAACCATTTTGTTACATTTAAGAAAACCTAATCTATACTCAGGTTCAGTTTATCTATTACAAACCAAAATGGTAATTCTCCCAACAATTTCAAGATAAAGACATATCAAATAATTAAAGACATGTAAAAGATAATGAGATATTATCTTTGAGCATAAAGATAAATTTTCATTGATGTAGGATAAGAGTTAGAGATTACAATGAAAATCAAAAGAAATTGATACAAAATCTTGATCTTTCTTCCACTTCATCCTCTCGGCACTTCCGGGTTGAACATCTCGTAGTATCTCTTCTTGGTTCATCTCTTTGCCTTGATGATATCGGGGTTGTTTTCTGTTAAACCTAATTTGGATGGCATCTTGAGCAATTTCACGAAAAATGGTCGCTTCATTTACATAGCCATTCTCAAACCTGGAATTTGAGTGCATGTATGGATGGGGCTACTATATCGAGTATTTCTTCATCTTCCATGTTGATCCAACTTTGCGGTACTTAGGATAGAATGTCGGTAAGTACTTTCGATGGAAGGCTTCATTCTTATCCAGAATTTGCTCCCTCCATTCTCTCGAGAATCTCATAATAGAACCAAAATGTTCTCTTGATTTCTTCCCATACATCATTGAATTGTATAGGCATCCACTTATCAATGTCGCGGCCACTTCGAGTCTTTTAAGTATCCTCCTTTTTGCTAGAAACTTTTTAAATCCACCTCTCTTTTTCTTATTCTTCTTTCTTCTTTTCGATTTGGAGCACCCGAGGGTGAATAAATTTGTCCTCTTTCTTTTTTTCAATCTGCGGGGCCCTCGAGTTTTTTTGGTATCGAAGGCTTCTTTTTCGGGTTTTGAGTTTCTTCCCAGATTCTTGAATTCCATTATTAGCTTCCTCTGAGTAGGCTTTGCTACCTTAGCTTTTTTTCTTTCTTTCTTGCTCAACAAATGCCACAACTTTTCTCTTTTACATTACGACTTGTTCTTCTCTCCTTTGCTTGTTTCAATCATCCTTCTATCACTCGGTTTTCACCAATTACTTCTGAATGGTTTGCTCAGATGTTTGAGTGAAGATAGGTTTTTCTGCTTCTTTGAACTTCAGTTTTTCAGTGGCTTCAATCTCACTTAGAGCATTTAATATCTTCTTGGCCTCAACTTCTTCTCTGGCATTCTTCTCCAAGGTTTATGCCAACAACTCATCTAATTTACCAGCAACTGACCTTTTCCCCTTTTTGGCACCATACCTTGGGAGAAGTTGGGTCAATGCAGTATCCATATAATATTGTTCTTTGCCCATACTGCGTACTGTCCCAGCCAATTGGTCATGCTCATCTTCTAGCCTCATCATGTAATTCTTGGCTATTGAGAATTCATCTGAGAGTGGAGCAAATTGCTTTGAGAACACTTCATGCATCATGTCTGTCATCTTGGTCATGAAAGGGGAGCCCATTTCTCAACAATTTGTCTTGATCATCGATCATTCTTCTCAATCAGTTTAACTTCAAGATAAGCAGTTCTGGTTTGATACCTTTGCTCCATCTCTTCATTGAGCTCAGTTTTGACCACATCCATCTTTCCTTCTAAAGCAGTCATCTTATCTGCAAGTGTTGTTTGTAGTTGAAGCATATCAGAAGATGAACTCAAATTTTCCAGTTTTTGAGATTGGCTTGCCAAGGTTTCTTCTATTTGATTCCACTTTTTCCACCATTGGCGCCACCTTCTTTAATTCATCCAGGATTGGACTGAAATCAATCTCTGGAGGTAAAACAACCTGTCTCACTGAATTGGGTTGCTCCAAACGAGCCTCGATCTGATATCATAAACAAATGATTTAAAGATAGAAACTTCAAGAACTTTGGCATAATGTATAACAAAGGTAAAAGGTACTGAAAAAGCGCTAACTTTCGGTCGAGGTTTTGTGATATTAGTCTACGCAAAGATCGATATCTGTCTCCATCCGACTCTCTGAGTCTTTTTTTCTTTCAAAGAGATCTCTAAGGTTCCTTCTCCCGCCAGTTGCTTTTCAAAGATCACCTTCGATCCCTATCTTTGTCTTGATTATGAGAATTGGAGGCATCTTCTTCAATAGATTTTCTTTCACTAGCTTTTTTTTTCACCGGTTCATCAAAATCAAGCGACTTTCATTCTCAACTTGGTTTTCCGAAACACGAGAATTGATCGAGTAAATTGTCTCAAAGATTCCACCACTCTTCTCCTCTCGAATGAAGCAATATTCAAAGATCTCCAAGAGTGTTTGATTCGAATATAAAGCGTAGTTTCGAGTTCGAAGAACATATCACGAAGGTTAGGATAAGCATTATTTCGGTATCGGTCCAAGATGAACCGTTCCTTGCTCGCCTATTCGATCTCTTGAGCTTCTCCCTTCTTCAATTGCGGGCTTTCGGGGAGGCGGTGGGTTCAGATTAGACGCAATTCAGAGTCGATGGATCAAGAAATGGTTCATTTAAAAGTGCATCCAAGTTCAGCAATTCCCGAGGTTCAGATTGATCTGAAGTCTGAGTTGGCCTTGCTTTAGTAGATATCTGAGATCCCTTGAAAATTTCCTGAGAGATTTTATCTGAGCTCAGAGAGATTTCGAGTACCTCAGAGAAAACATGTTCCTCAGTTTCTTGCTCCTGCACATTGGTCACCACCTGAGCAAGAACCTGTAGTGGAGATTTCAACCCTTGCTGGCCTTCAGGTTGAGTTTCTTCAGTTTCACTGGCCTCCTTTTCCGCAATTGTTTGGAGTATTCTTCTCTTCTGAGGGGCCAATGTTTTCTTAAGTTTTTCACCTTTTTCCCTTTTAATTTTCCTCAGGGCTTTCCCCTTGCTTGTTTGGCTTCTTCGTTAGTTTCCTCAGTGGATTTCTGAGCAGATTGTCTTGTTTCCCTGACTTGCTCCACCACTGTTGTATCCTCCTCAGTTTCCTCTTCGGCAGTCTCCTCCTGAGACTCAATATTTTTCTCTTTCTTTCCTTTCAAAGTCTTCTTCGTCGGTTTGAACATAATTTTTGACTTTGGAAAGGAAGTTGAATCGGCAAAAATGTCCCCCTCTTCTCTATATGTTTCCAAGATAAATGCAATCTTGGTTGCATGTAGAATTTTTCCTTTGACAACTACAGAGCCATTCACCTTCTGAATGTGTTTGGCTTGATCACTCACCACCTTGATCAAATAGTGCAACCAATTGAATGTCGTAGTAGGTGAATCTTCAATCGTCGCCATTAGCCTTACCTTCGGCGTGCTTATCTGCTCGAAACTACCAGATCTACTCATGATGCATTTGCTTACAATATCCAAAAGAACTTGATATTTAGGATTCAAATGCTTTTTATTCAATGTAGCTTCAAATTTCACCGGATGCTCAGTAATTTTGTCCAAATACTCTTGTTCCCTACCCATCATGTATACCGTAGGATCTTCACCTCTATCATTTAACTCATATATGACATTCAGATTCTTAGGAATAATATACAATTCCCTAACAAACTCCACATATTTCGTACTATGTTCCAAATGCAACACCGTAATCTTAGACTCTATGCAATTCTCATCATCCAATTCCATATTAGAAACACATTCGATTACCTTTTTGCATATTTAACATCTGGTTGATTTGTGACTAGACAAGTAAGCTTTGCCATACGAATCATATGCAACGCCTCCTGCTCGTGAGTCGCGTTGGATGTGCTTTCCAGAGAAACAACATGTTCGTACCATGGTTTGTTTGAAATGGCGAGTTTATCGTAGACATGAAAGCGTCATTTTGGTGCTTTTAGAGTGAAGGGTTTTTGAGATAAGAGATTTCTGGAAAATCGAAGGTTTTGAAGCAGAGTGTTTGCAAAGACGAAAGTTTTTGAAATCGGGCTTGAATGGAGTCTTTGCAATGGATATAGGATTTTGATTTATGGAAAATCGCGTAGATGAAGGTTTTGACGGTCAAGATTAAAAACCGACTAAAATGGGTATTTGAAAGGACGGTTTCGCAAGTACTTAGCCGCCAATTTATCCATATTGGTGATTAATGAACAGTGCATTTAATTATTGTTCCTGCAAACCATTGACTTTCCTCGAGAATTTCAAACTTCCCGCCCAATTACTTCTTCAGGTGTTTTGTCATTTATTGCAAATGATTACTGAGATTCAGTTTAGACAATAAATGAAGTGCATGAGTCAATACTTCTTCAGACTAATTTTACTTATCAGTCTTACTGAGTTTTGACCTTGATAAAATGTCGATATAATCTTGAAGTCTTGAACTTGAGGATAAGCGAAGTTTTCAAGACTCGGTGTTCGGGACTCTTAATTTTATCTGAGTTTTTCAAGAAAAACACGAAAAACTTCATGCATCCGAAAACCTTCAATTTTTTGATTTGTCTTATTCACCGGATTCAACATACCTAATTCAACCGATAGTTCACGAAATCTTGATTGACCCAAAGATTTAGTCAAGATATCAACTCTGCATTTTATCGGTATAAATTTTCTCCATTCGATATCCTTCTTCTCAACATGATCCCCGATGAAGTGATGTCCGATATCAACATGCTTACATCGGTGTGTAATACTGGGATTTTATGTAATAGCAATCGATTACTTTATTATTATCACAAAATATAGGTACTTTTTTGGCTATAATCTTATAATCCCTCAATTGTTATGCGAGCTAAAGAATGCATGCACAACAAACTTCAACTGACCATGTATTCAACTTTTGAAGAGATCTTTGGTTGCTCTTGAGGGTCTGTTCTTTGAAAAACTATGATATCGGTTTACTTCAAGAAATTGACAAGTTCCCGTGGTAGACTTCATGTCAATTCTACATCCACCATAGTCAGCATCTGAATAACCAGTTAATTCAAGGTTATCATCAGAAGGATACCATAATCCTCTATTCACGATTGTCTTTAAGATATTTGAGAATCTTTTTTTGGCGACCTCCATGTGACTAGCCTTAGGATTAGATTGGGATTTTGCACATATCCCAACAACAAATGTTATATCAGGCCTACTTGCTGTGAGATATAACAATGATCCAATGATCCCTCTATAATCAGTGTGATTTACTGATTTGTCTTCAAGATCAGGATCCATCTTGTAGTTAGTATTCATGAGAATTCTAACTGCATTGCAATTCTGTACACCATACTTAGCAATCAGATCTCGGTGTATTTTGCTTGATTGATGAAGATTCCTTCCTTAGTTTGTTTTCTGCGATCAAGAAAGAAATTCATCTTCCCCATCATAGACATCTCAAACTTTCCTTTCATCAGAGTAGAAAACTTTTCACACAACTGATGATTCGGAGATCCAAATATGATATCATCCACATAAATCTGAACTAGTAAGATATATTTCCCATATTCTATCCTGAACAAAGTCCTATCAACAGATTCCTTTTGATAAAACCATGGTCGATGAAGAAACCGAAAAAGTATCATACCATGCTCTCTGGGTGCTTGCTTAAGACCATACAAGGCTTTCACGAGCCTATAAACTTGGTCATTCATGCGAAACCGGGAGGTTGTTCCACATAAACCTTTTCCCAAGCATACCATTCAGAAATGCACTTTTCACATCCATCTGATAGACTGTGAATTTCATGTGGGCAACATATGCAAGAAACAATCTGATGACCTCTAGTCTTGCAACAGGTGCAAAGGTTTCATTATAATCCAATCATTCTTCTTGAGAATAACCTTGTGCAACTAGTCTTGTCTTGTTTCTCACAATGTTGTTGTTCTCATCTCTCTTATTCTTGAACACCCATTTAGTTCTAATCACATTGTGTCTCTTGGAATGCATCCACTAGATTCCAAACTTCATTTTCTTGTGAATCGATTCAACTCTTCTTTGCATAGCAACAATCCAGTTTGAATCTTGAAGAGCTTCATCAATCTCAGTTGGTTCCTTTTCAGATAAGAAACTTTAGAACAAAGCACTTTCTCCATGGAACCTTCTTGTTTTGACACCTTCTGATAGATCTCCCACAATCTGACGTGTAGGATGACTATCCAACCATTTTCTTCTGGATGTTCCCCCTTCAGTAGTATCCTCAACATCGGACATGTTAGGGGTTCGCCGAGTTTCATCAAATTTAGGGAACAACGAAAATGGAAAAGAATCATCTTCCTCAGAGGAAATTCCATTTAGAACATTGTCAGAGACATTTGTTCCCCCTTGGTTAATAGATTCAGAGTTTGCTTCAGCTGTGACCACATCTTCATCGGCATTACATACTTGAGTGCGAGGCGGTGTATGTTCAGATTGATAAACTTCGAGTGTGTTGGCTTTTCCTTCGGTGAAGAATTTCCATCCCGAGTTTTTTTTCATCCCGAAGTTTTTTTGCATGCGAGTCCGATTCACTCCATTCATAGAAGGTGGACCGACTTCTTCTTTTTCAGTTCGAGAGGATGTTTTATCATTCTTTTTCGGGCTAAGTCTCGGTGATTCTCTTGGTCGGTTCTCCGAAGTCATGTTCGCATTTCTTACGAACAAGTAGATTCATCAAAAACAACATGAGGTGTTTCTTCCACAATAAAGTCCTACAGGTTGTAAACTCGAATGCTTTCTTGACTTCGAGAATATCCTAAGAATATCCCTTCATCGCCTTTTGCTATCAAAAGTTTTCAACCGATATTTACCATTATTGTGTATGAAACACTTGCAACCAAACACACGAAAAGAAAAAAACAAGAGGTTTCCTTTCATTCCACAGCTCATATGGAGTTTTTTCCTTGATTCTTGGTCAAGATGGATCTGTTTCGGAGAGTAGCATGCGGTGTTGATAACCATCCCAAAATCTCTTAGGAATATCGGCTTCAAAGAATCATTGTTCTTGCGAACTTCTTTCAGAGTCCTATTTCTTCTTTCAAAGAACACCATTACATTGTGGGGTCCTTGCGCAGATGATGTTTCATGAGTTATTCCATTTCTTTGCACAATAATCGGATATAATATGGTTGATAAACTTCGGTTCCTTTGCTCGATCGATTTTGACCACACTCAGATTCTTTTCAAGATCGAAGTCTTTTGATGAGTTCGCACGATTTTTATGCGAGTCTCTTTCTTCTTGAAAGAAGAATGACCCGTGTATATCTAGAGTAGTCATCAACTACCACAAGTGTGTATTTCATGCATTTTGTGCTCACGGTGTCCTTTGGACCAAAGAGATCCATATGTAACAGATTGTAGTATTACATCGTTAGAAAAACATCTACTTTGCTTTTGAAAGATGCTCGATTTGCTTTTCTTTTCGACAAGCATCACAAACATGATCTTTTCTTGAACACTTCATTTGGTAACCCCTCACAAGTGCTAGTCTTGCAAGTTTGTTCGGGGTTTTGAAGTTTAAGTGGTTCGGTCTTTTGTGCCACAACCAATCGGTATCGGTGGAACTTTTTGCAATCAAACATGTATCTTTAGGAGTTGAACTCAATCAACAAGATACACATTTCCTTTTCTAGTATCGGTCAAGTAGAATTTTACGTGAAGCATTGTTTTTCACATAACATAAGTTCTTTGAGAACTCAACTTTGAATCCTTTGTCACAAAATTGGTGATAGAAAGCAAGTTATGCTTTAAACCGAGACACATATGAAACACCATGGATATGAACAGAGTCAACTTCAAGAGTTCCATATCCTTGATCCGTCTTTGGAATTGTCTCCAAAAAGTGATGATCGAGGGTCTTTTTGCTCAACATAGTCGGTGAGTAGTTTTTTATATCTGTCATATGTCTTGAACATCCTTTGTCGTGTACTATCTGGCGAGAGCCAATTCATTTCCACTCATCAGGGCTATGTTGTCTTTATTATTTCGGTTATTTTTTTACTTAAAAAAAAGGTCGGTTCTTAGGTACCCATTTGGTGTAGGGTCCTACAAAGTTATTTTGTACCCTTTTGGAACCCAAATCTGCTCGATAACTCTAATTACTTTAGAGTGGTGATTTGTCTCCCATAAATATCTACATACACATTCACCACCCTAGGTGCCTTGGCGATACCCGTGTATGAGTGTCAGCCTTAGCATAAACATGAGCCTTTGAATTCTTCTTGGGTTCAGGCCTCTTGTTCAAATACTTTGGCCTTAGTGCGGTGGTCTCTGTCTCTGTGACTTGGGTTAGAAACCTTTACCCCTTAGGCAAGTGGGGTTTAGGTTGCTGTCTTTGAAATTGGGGTCTTTCGATGTCGAAGACTTGGTCTTTTTAGTTGAGAATATCTCTGCCGAAAGTGTTTCTCTTCCGAAAATTCCTCGATGGTTTAGTCTTGAGATCTCTTGAGGTTGATATTCTTAGCCGAGGCTTTGAAATCTTGGCACGAAAATTTCCCTCTTGAGTGTTCGGGTTTTCTAGCATTTTTCCGAGGTTTGGGCTTTCTTCCCTGAACCTTGGTTTTTAAAAACCATAGGTCCTTTACCCTTGTCTAAAACCTTGGGCCGTTTCTTGGTGAGAAGATTTGATGCCCTTTGGTTTAACAAAAAGCGATCTTGATGCTCTTAGAAGTTAAAAAGATTCGAAGACCTTGTGAGGTTCCCCCGGATTATATCTCAATCCGGCCTTTATAGTTCTTTGGTCTTTGATAACTCTAAATTTCATTTATTACTTTAGATGCACGAGAATTCAATAGAGCTAACTTTCTCACAAGACTATCCTCACATTTCTTTAGAGTCTCATGTTTCTCAAAGAGGTCATTGAACTTAGTTACGATAAAATTTGAATTTCCTCGATTGGATTTTCTAATTTTCCATTCGGGATTTCTATCACCTTCTTTCTTTTTTCGAGAGTTGTACTTTCGAACATCCAATTCATCAATAGTTCCCATCAATTGAGAAGTGATCTCGGATTTTTAAGTCTTTCCACTTGATTCTCGTGAGTCGGTTTCTTGTTCTCGCTCTTGAGTTTCAAATGGCGATTCTTGTAACACGAATAGTCCATCATAAGATTCTCAAAGCGAATCCATCGGTCAAAAGTTATTTCATAGTTGAACTTGAGAACTCATGTGCTTGTGTAGGAGCAACAATAGAGATAGAAGAATTTACCTCCTCCACAACCATAAAGGCGAGACATCATCACGGCATCACTTTTCGAGAAAATCTCATCTGAGGAACTGGAACCTTCTTCAAAATGTTCTTCCTCTTCTGCAATCATAGCTTTCTTACTGGAGATCTTCCTGTCTCTCTTGTCTTGTCTCTCCTTTATTTCTTTAGCACTCAGCTCAGGACAGTCATATTGAAAGTGACCTTTCTTCGGCCGGTTGTAGCATCTGTTGGTATCATCATCCTGATCACTTTCCTCCTTGGTCTTGGTGTCCTTCTTCTTGGATGAGGATCCTTCAGCTTTCTGGTCCTTTCTTTTCTCAGTGGATCTGTCCTCACCCTCTGAGTTTCTCTTGTACCTGTGATTCCTGTAATATTTCTTATACTTCCATATCTGCTTATTAAGTCTTTCAAACCTTCTTGCCATCAAGATTAAGCTTATCCTCCCCTTTCATCCCGATTTTTTGGCAAGTGAGTTCTCGAACTCTCTAGATTTCTGAGATTTCTCTTTGGCTTTGAAAGCCACATTCTTGCTAGTTGAAGAATCATCTTTCTTTGTCAAATTTCTTAGTTTTCTTGTCAATCACAAACTCATAAACTTTCGATTCGGAGAAAACTTGTTGGTATGGCATGGAATCAATATTTTTGGTGTTTTCAATCACCACAAAGATGTATATCCCATTTCTTAGATAATCCTCTAAGAATTTTGATTCCACTTTCCTCCCTGTGGGTATCTCTTCCCAAGAGCATTCAGATAATTCATAATCTTTAGTGAATCGACCTCAAGTTTGTCAATGGATTCACCATCTTCCATTTCAAAGCTATCAAACTTTCAAATAGCAACAGAAAGTTGTTTTCCTTAATATGATCTGTGCCTTGACACATAACAGCAATTGTGTCCCATATTTCCTTTGCAGTTTCACAATGAGAGATCATCCCCATAACACCATCATCAATAGTGTTATACAAAGCATCTTTAGCAATGTAGTCGGATTGACTAACTTTCTCTCATCGAGGAGTAAGTTGGTCATCGCTTTTGAAAATTCATCTACGGGATCATTCCTCTCGAAAGATCGGTGATTAGGATTCACAACAAATAAATTTGAATGGTCCTTCGTAAACCACTCTCCACATTCTTTCATGTTTGGAATCTGGATGAGCTTGCATTCTCAATCTCCATAGATCATAGCTCTCAACAGAGAACATAGAAAGTTTCTTAGAAGGCATGATGACTGAGCCTTGTAAGATATCAGCAATAAGATCCATTCAGTAGACCACCAAAGTCTTTCAGCAAATAGACTATGGCTATCAAAGCAAGTGGTCAATAATGAACCATTTGCTCGATACCACTTGTTGGTCAAAGTGCTACTAACGAGTCTTACACGGGTATGGGGGGGAATACACGTGTTTGATGATTTTTAAAACTTTTTTTTTTCATCGAGGTCGGATGGGTCGAGGTTGTCGATATTTTTGCCATGAGAAGCCTGATTGCCCCCGAGTCGAAATCTTCGAGACAATGATCTGGCAGGATCTTTTCAAATTAATGACCGATCTGAACCAGAGATCTTGAGGAGCTTGGATCGAGATAATTATCTTCTTGAACACTTTCGGTAGAGAGTTAATTTGGTAACTATCTGTTCTAGCTACTCAAGTGTTAGAATGGTTGACCCTAAGTTTATACTTTTTTGAAAATCCTTTAAAAGAAATAGTGATTAAAGGCTTGATCAATTGATCGTGGATTGATTCCAAATGAATATCATGAAATACTTTCGGTGAAAACATGCAACAGCAGATAATATCGAAGGTCTGAAAAGCAAACAGAGTTAATTATAGTGGTTCGAGACTCAAGTACATCCACTCTCTCTGTTCTTAGAGCTAACTCAAGCTTTCAATTTGTGATGCACGGAATGGTTGATCCTAAGTTTATATTCGGTTTTTAGCTAGATTTTCAAATTTTTAGGATACGATTTAAAAAATCGTCTAATTTTTTAATTTAATTATATATATCCTTGTAATAATATTAAAAAAATTACAACAATTATATATAACACATGTAGTAATATCAAGAGTATTTAAAACACAAGTACTAATATCGTGAATTCATCTCATAAGTAACAAAACAACAATAAAATCAAATATCATTAACCCATACAAGTCATAAATCATAATAAAAGATTAATAAATTTTAATATTTAATAAGTTTTTAGAGTGTGTCTTTCAAATTATTAGTAAGTTTAATTTTTTACAAAAAAAAACCCAAAAATTTAATAAATTTTACAAAAAAAATCGATCGTATCGATCGGCGTATCCTCGGAACGAGATATGGCGTATCCAGATAAAAAAAAAAAGGGATTCTCGTGGCGAATCGGGTGCGAATCCACCGAATCGCATCGAGGGCGAATCCGAATCAAGATCTTGTTAATTTTTGAAGAATCCGTGCATTAGAGGCTTTCAGGCTAACTCACTGTAGCTTACTCACTTTTCTACCTTGAGTTTTCTGACTGACTCTCTGCAGTTTACTAACTCAAAAACACATAAGTGTTCAGACTATCACAAGTAGCTTACTAACTTCTTCTCTACAGTTTTCTGGCTAACACACTGTAGCTTACTCACTCTTTACAACTCTAACTCACCAACAATACACACACACAAACTACCTTCTCAAAAGGGTTTGGGTTTGGGTTAGTTTCCAACTAGGTTGAGATATCATTTACAATGAGACCAAATGCAAAGGCTAGGATATCTCTTCTAAGCTTTGGATATTTCTATCAATCTAGGCTTAAAATATTGAACTCTCTCCAATGTTAAACACTTGGGAAATTCTAGGGTTTTCGAGTGCTTCAATTTGCAATAATACGAATGAGCTCTTGAGTTGCTTTGAAATTTCTCGTAAACTTTCAATGTAGAAGGTCACTGGTATTTATAGGCAACTTTCACCAAGGTCACTCTTGAACAACTATCCGTTGGAGGAGATAGCTTCATGAGTTTCCTCTTCTGGTGTTTGATGAACGACTATTTTTAGGGTTTGAATACTCCCTTGCATGTTTTAGGAAATATGCAACGATGTAGCCAATCACCAATTTTTGCAGTCTGAAGTCTAGTACTACTGACAAAATTCAGGGTCCTGTCACTTTCATTGTCAGTGAAGTATAGTGTTGTCTTCCTCTGATTGGTTCTTCTCTTCAGTGAATGTAGACAAACAAAACGACTTTTTTTAGGTCAATCTCTCTGAATGAGACAATTTTAAACAACACTTAGACTTAGTTCCTTTTGTCTGCCTTTGAATGTTTGGGCAATATCTATCCTTTTGAAAATATGCGTTTTCCTCACTTTTGTATGAATTCAGATAGATATTTCTTCAGAGCCTCTGAACATTCAGGTTCTCTGAGTCTTCAGTAACTTACCGAGTCTTCAGTGACATCTGAGTTTTCAGTAACTACTGAGTCTTCAGTGACTTCTTGTGCATTCAGGTTTATCTGAGATCTTCAGTATCTTCTGAGTCTTCAGTTCTTCAGTAATCTTCTGAGTCTTCAGTTTTACTGATTCTTCAGTAACTTCAAAGTCTAACCTGATCTATATCTGCTAACTACACATGGTGCAAATAACTTCCTGAACAATCTATATTGAAACCTGACTCAGACTGTCAAGATTATCCTGAACATGTCATACTTAGGAGTTTTTGGGATCTAATCAAAACTTCTTTATTAAATTCATCTCTCAACAAATTATGTTCAGGACTTTCGAAAGAGATGGTACAGGCAATCGAGTGCAGTTTTCAACTTATTTAGGCAGGCGGATAGAGTTGAGAAACTTGCTGAAATCATTCAGCGTCTGGTACGTAACATATGTTTTATTCGAGTATAAAACAATTTCGAAATATGATTCACCATTCATCACAGAAATTGATGTGCATATTTACTTTTTTTGTGTGTTCATAGGAGCAAGGAGATCTGAAACTTCGAGTAAGGACATTGGAATCGGAGAGAGCTTTTCAACGCGTGGCCACTGTCCAAAACACGATTGGCAGTGTAAGCTGTTGTTTACTTCATATTTACTTCTTTTTCGTTCCCCCGCATATTAATTATAGATGATCGTCATGAGAAACTACGAAACGAGTTATATATATATATGTAGATATTATATCAACGTCCTGTTGACAAAATTTCAGAGAAAAAAACACTAGTTAGAATTAACATATCAGTATGCATAAATGTATTTTCATGTATAACAAAAACGTCTGCACCTCAGTTGCACCGGGTGCAATTCTGACCAAAGTTATATGCATTCACCAAAAAAAGAAAAACTGAAATATATAATGAGAAGTATTAGTCCACATAAAGAAAAGTATTAGTTCATACAAAAGAAAAGTGTCAGTTTGACCACTCTTTTTTTAACAGGCAATTGCTGCTGGAAGCTTAATAAACCTTGCTACAATTTTATACATAAACTCAATCCAGGTCAGTTTCCATTTAATCTTGTGTTGCATCAAATCCAAACGATTTGTGTCGTAACTGAATGTTGGTCGATTCTCTCACAGACACCTGCTACCGTTGCATACATCTTCTGCGCCTTCTTCAGCCTTAAAGTTCTAATCGGCTTGATCAAGGTTAAGAAATTCGATCAAAGAGAAAGGCTCATCACTGGAACTGCTTAAATATATGGTAGGCAGACATTCATTGAAAATAACTAATACAAACAAACTGATACCTTTTAGTAAAATAACTAATACCATTACTAAAACAACTTGAGTTGCACGGTGCACCTGGTACATACAAGTTTTTGTCACTCTGACTTCATTAAGAACGGAAACACGACTAAGCATGCTTGTTTTGTTCTTAAATGCAGTCGAAAATCAGTTGTCCAAACTTGGTAAGCCGCCTAAGTTGCTGGAAAGTCGCGATTTCTTCACGAAACACAACATTTCCAGAGTTTTGAATGGCTGCACGGTTTCCGGTTGGTTTTATTGCAAAGGAGTTTAAATTAACAGTTTCTAGCTTGCATCTTCTCTATTATTACAGCCTGAAGTCTGTATAGGTTGGCTTCATTTTCTGTGATGGCTGATATTTTCTTATATTCATTTACCTTTTTTATTTGTAGATATTACTGTATATATATATATTACTGAATACTTAGAACAATGTAACATATCTCAAGTTTTCATGTATTCTAACAGGACTTCTTAATTTCAGCATGTATACTCAATTCAGAGATCAAGATGATACTGCAAATTTTGGTCATGTTTCACCAACACTGTATTACAAATTATTTAGTGTGTGTCAATTTACAAGTCTTTAGCATCAAAGTTGGTATAAAAAAAAATTAATGGCAAGTCAAATTATTAAATTCATGGTTGTGTGTGTAATTTTGATGTGTTATTATAAGTATTGAATGAATATTCAATGTTACTTTAAACAATTATTATATTTTTTAAATTTTTAATGATCAAATGTTAAAATTTTGATATTTTGTATTTTACAAATAATTTAAAACTAAATGGAGCAATGCGTGGTCTCATGAAATAATTTTGTTTCATCTAAAAGTTTGAACTTATAGAGAGGTATGAAATTAATTCGTATCTAAAAGTCTTAACTTAAAGAGAAATATGAAATTAATTCGTTTATTTAATTTCCCCATTATTCTACTTCATTTGTGTGTTGAATTATCTTATTCCTTCATTGGGAAGAGACCTATCGAACGGACAATTTAATATGGATATAGTTGTTTTCAGCGGGAATCGAACCCAGGGTGTGGGTGTGAAAACTCTAATACTATGAAATAATTATATCTCATCTAAAAGTTCAAACTTGTAAAAAAATGTGAAATTAATTCTTTTATTTAATGATGATTTTAGTATTATTTTTTTGACAGTTGAGTTCTGGAATAGGTCAAACTCATCCTAGTCATGCTTGTTGCCATCCCTAACATAAAACAAATTAACAATATATGTCAATGAGAAAACAATAAATACAATTTTCTTATAATATATTAATGGTGAATGTGATATGTAATATTCTTGATTGGATATAACATGGAGTGCAAAGTTTTGGGGGGTTGCCAAGAAAGTGATGCCTCAAAGTTGAGTATCCCTTTAATTTACATTCTTTATTAATACTTTAACTTGCTGGATAATACTACAACTTAAAATGAAGTGATTGAGCTGTAGAATGGATGTCCATGTGCTCAAAGTCTCAGAATTAAAACTTGAACTAATTTTTTTTTTAATATTAATTTTGGATTATTTAAACATATCTGTTGGGTTGTAGAATACAAATATTTGTGCATAATCGTGTTTATTTGTTGCCAGACGAGTTCGCAGTTGATGAGATGTGCACAAATGCACAAACCAAAATGCATTATTTAATTGTCGTTTAGGATTTGTGGTGACATTATTGCACATATATGTACGGATTTTGTGGCTTCTTGCCTCGTGTATACAAGAACACCCAGGCCGTACAAAAACTACTCACGAAATTAAATTATTCATATTCATGTTATACATACTAATATATAATAATAAAATTATATATATATATATATGTCATGTATATTGCGCTAAAAATAAATAAATTCATGTATATTAGAATTTTAATATATAAAACGGGTCAAAACAGGACGAGGCAGGGCAAAAGTGGTACCCAGGCCTGCCTCGCTGAGGGCCACAGGACGGGGCGACCAAAATTGCGCAGGTCCAGAGCAAGCCAGATTGGGGCAGGTTAAATTATCATTCCTATATACAAGTATAAATCCAACCTAATGAAGCTGGTTTTCTTCTTTCTTTCTTTTTTCTTTTTGTGTCCCTCTGTCCTCGTTCTTAGTTAAATATTTACTATTTGTACGTGTTTTTATGTAGGGGTTATTTATTATTATTTAAAGAATAAAATTATTTTTAATGTGATTTAAATGGTAAAGTAAATACATTTGTGTAAATTTAAGGGATAAAATTGATTGTAGTGTGAAAAAATAATGACATAAGGTATAATATTAAAATGTTTGAGAGGTATAAATAAATAAAAAAAATACTATCAACAAAAATATTGAATTAAGTTTGGGACGGATGTTTTTGACAAATGTGTAAATAAAAATGAAACGGAGGGAGTGAATGTTTCATTTTTATGGGCATGACGCAAGAGTTATTTCATTTTGGTCGAATGTTTATTCTGATGGCTCTACGAGTGCATTGTAAGTTTAGAAATTTAGAATAGATTGATACTAAATTCATAAAATTATACATTAATAAATAATGATCTATAATTTTTAGTTCTTAAATAGCGAGATTACTTGCTATGTGTCTACAAATTTTTAAAATTATCTACGAATAAAAAATCACAAAAAATTAGGTAATTTGTTTGTCTAGTAAAATTACAAATTTACAAATGTGTAAACAATTTGATCATAGATAATTTGTTTGTTTACTAGAATTTTAAAAGGATTTAGACAATTAGGTCATAGTTATTATCTTCACCATTTAAGGCCGAAATTATATACTACCTCCGTCCATCAATCTTATGCCTGTCACCCCTCCTTAAAAGTCACTTTATCATTTTAATTACTAATACAAAACTCGCCCGTAAAAATGTGTGGGATCATCTATCATACCCCTCCTGAAAAACCAAATCGAACCATACCTAAACTGTGTATATCAAATTGTGTTATGATATTGCATTGCTATTGAATTCAAATATACACTAATACACATTTGGGCTTGGACAGCTGTGAAAAATGACATTGGAGAGCTGTTATAACCGCTCTCCAAGTAACAGCTGTCCAAGCTTGGACAACTGATAAAAAACCGATGTCCAAAAAATCGCACTTGGACAACGCTTTTTAACCGCATTGCAAGTTTTCACTTGGAGAGCGGTTTCCAATCACTGTCCAAGCATATACACTTGGACATCGGTTGGACAGCGGTTTTTAACGCAGACAAGTTTTTTTTGGAGAGCGGTTTTTTTTCAAATGATCCAAGCATATACACTTGGACAACGATTTTTAACCGCTCTCCAACACTTTTTTTTTTTTTAAAAAAAATCGATTTTTAGGCACGGACCCACCAAACATCTCATATATAAGCCACCAAGTCTCCCAATTAATTGAGGCAATTATTCGATCCCATGGGGGACCGAACACGAGACCTTAGGCGCTGGGCGGGATCAATTCAATTCGGGCACCGCACTTCTTCTTGCGTTTATTTAATGAAATTAATTCTATATGTTCTAAAAATCATTTTTTCTTACAATTTTTTTTAAAATTCTTTATTTCAATGATCTTATTTATTAATTCAATCACATTTTTATATAATAATTTTTTTTATATAAATTTAAATTTAAATTAAATTAAATTAAATTAAAATTATATTTTTTACTTGTTATTTTTTTTAACTACTTTTCTTTTAAACTTGTAATACTTTTCCTTCTAAACAATTAATACTTTTCTATCAAAACAAATAATATTTTTCTTTAAACAAGTAATACTTTTTCATCTAAACAAATTAATATTTTTCTTTAAACAAGTTATACCTTTCTATCTAAACAAGTAATACTTTTCTATTTAAACAAATAATACTTTTCTATCTAAATAAATAATACTTTTCTATTTAAACAAGCAATACTTTTCTATCTAAATAAGTAATATTTTTCTTTAAACAAGTAATACTTTTTCATCTAAACAAGTAATACTTTTCTTTAAACAAGTTATACCTTTCTATCTAAACAAGTAATACTTTTCTATTTAAACAAGTAATACTTTTCTATTTAAATAAGTAATAGTACTTTTCTATCTAAATAATTAATACTTAGACAAAATTGAATTAATTTATAAGAATATTAAATATTATAGGTATTAATTTATAAGAATTAATAGTGATACAAGTTAAGTGTAATATTATGAATTTAATATTATGAACAAGTTTTACATAAGAGTTTGTGTTAATCTCATTATATAAAGGCGAATATTAAAAATAAATAACACGAGAATTTAAAAAGAATAAAATATTTAAATTGTACATAAAAAGAATTTACAAAAACAAAAAAATAAAACAAAAAATACAAGCTTTAAAAAAAAAAAAAAAAAACTAATTCACTTGGAGAGCGGTTATGAACCGCTCTCCAAGCTTTACCTTGGACAGCGGTTCAAAACCGCTCTCCAAGTACCCATGCACAGCGGTTATTAACCTTTGTCTAAGCTTTTGATCTTGATTACGGTTTTTAAACCGGTTTTTTTTTTTTTTTAATAGAACCGCTCTCCAAGGGACCATTTGGAGAGCTATTCGAAAAAATGGCTGTCCAAGTGGAGCTCTCCAAGCTAAAATGTGTAGTAGTGATAATTATATTATAGCAAGCATTATCAATTTTAGAAAAAATAAATTACTAGTAAAGAAAAGTAATAGTCATTAACTAGAGAACCACAAAGTTTAAATTTAAACAATGATATAATGCATGAATCATATAAGCAATGAATATTATTAAATGAAAATATATAATACTCTTGAAAATAAATAATACTAAAAAGAGGGGTGAATAGAAAAAAAAAGGGTAAAAATTCATTTTTTCTGCTCTGATCCATTCTGTTTTGATCCAGTTCCATTGTAATCGAAAATTTGTTTCGATCCGTACTGAAAAATAATAAATTTGTACCGATTCGTACAGAAATTTAATTTAGTATGAACACAGACACTCAAATTTTAAAATAATTGAAGTTTGGTATGAACATGAATATTTTAAAATATTAATTTTGGTGAATACCGTGTACACACCTAGTGTGTAATATTAATGTGTATTAAGATTAGTATGAGTAAAATAAAGAGAAATTGAGTATTTTTCCAATAAAACAAAATTAGAGAAGCCAAATTATCATTTATAATTAGAAAAGTGCTATGACTCGGTTTTCGTTATTAATGTCATATATTCAGCTAAAATCTTCATGTTACAATATTACATTACAATAAAACATTTATATTTTGTAAGAAAATGAAAACCTCAAATTGGTGTTTTCCAGCAAGAAACACTCAATGAAATATATATCAATACGTGATGAAGACAGCATAAAACCCAATGTCATAAGACATGCCTATTAATTTATCCTCATTAAGAGCTAGCCTGATACATATATAATCAATCATAAGTAATCAAAGACTCAAATTGCAGATTATCTCATATAACTTTTATTAATATATTATTATCTGCAACTGGACCACATCAAGATTGACCAAGAAGCCACAGATATTTCTAGATTCACGAGTCATATATTAAAGCTTAATTAAGCCCAGATTAATTAAAATAATCACCTCCATTAGAACATGTCAGAGGTTTGTTGGAACATTCACATTCATTACTTTCTATTATATTATTAAGCTGTTTGTTTACAGAGAACAGGACCACATGTTAAGCTATACGTACAGATTTCTTGAAGAAGTACATTTTAGATTTTTTTTAAATAATTAAAGATATGATAGAGATTTGGGGTTATTTTGAAAACGTCATTTCAATAAGTTAGCAAGTAAAACAAGAAGAACGACTTAATGGAGGAATAGCTTGAGTAAAATAAAAATAATTAATATCAAATTCTATATTTAAATTAATCGTGCTGTCACTTTATTGTTATTATATGTCGTTGCATGCATATATATAATATATTAGATGACTTGCAAACAAAATCTTTGTATACATCAAACCCATAATGCATTTGTATTTAAAAAAGAGACGCTCTTGCATGCACTGGCGAACTACCTTACTGCTTAGGGGAGCCATAACCCCCCCGCATCTCAATAGCACTACATACCCTATGTATATCACTCAAGTACACTGGCGGATCCAGAAATTTAAAATAGGGCATGCACATTTATAAAAAATATTAATTTTTTTAAATCATAATTTATAAACAAAATATCGATAATTTATAATTTGAAAACATATAATATTAAGAGTTATAAATATTTTTTTATCTAAATAAAATATTACATTGTTCTCAACATATTTTAATATTTTGAAAGTGGTTCAAAATGTCATTGTTGCTCATTTCGTCAGTGTTTTCATAGTTCAGTTTGACAACATACTTTAGATTCTACACCACTATGTTATATGTAATATAAGGCTAAGTCTTGTATGCATCAGGTGCATCGTGCACTCCATAGTGTATCTTGAAAATATACAATTTGTTGCACTAAAGCATTCAATTTTTTTACACTGAAACATGCAACTATTAATATGAGCAACAAGTAGCATGTTTAGGCATAAACAAATTTCATGTTGTAGTACAACATATTGTATATTTCTAAAAATATTATGAAGTGCACCTGGTGCACATGAGACTCACTCATAATATAGATATGAAAAATTTTATGTCGCACTGTGAAAATTTTGAGTGGTGCATAATCTACTAAAAATTCATTACAATCACTCATATCCAACTTTCTTATTTACACTTACTGTTGTGGATCTGTCATTAACTACATACGTAAATTAAATTATGAATTGGTGAGAAATTGCAGAAGGATATAATTTAATTGATGATAAAACAATAAAAACAAAAATATATAAATTAAATACTATAATATATATATATATATATAAAGAATTATTTGCAAAAAAGAGGGTATGCACTTGCATACACTTTGGTGTAGTTGGATCCGCCTCTGCTCACGTATATATGCGAACTTCTTTCATATTCCCTCCGTCCCATGAGGATTTGAACACTAAAAATAACACGCAAACCAAGTAAAGTGGATTTTAGTGATTTTGAGTGGAATAAAATAAAGGTATTGTGAGTGTATTAATATTATGTTTGTTTCCATTTTGGGAATGTTCAAGTAATGTTGGGATGTCCAAATAAGACAAGTATTCAAATAATCGCGGGATTGAGGGAGTAGTATTTTGTTATTTCATTTTCTATCCACTTATTTTTTTAGCAGTATGTTAGTCAGCATATGTTATCATTTTTCTTCCACTCTTTAATCTATAATTAATAATTATTTACATTATTAATAACTTTCATAACAAATTTTTGTTTGGTGAAGTTACTTGACTAGTTATTTGTTATTTGATTGTTAATGGTTGTTGGAAAATTTGTATTAGTTTTGATGGAAGTTCCAAAACAGGTTGTAATATGACCAGTCAGACCTGTTAGCTGACTGATGATTTAGAATCAGGATAAGATGACCAACTGAAATGTATAGACAGCTGATATATAAAATAGGTCACATATTGAAGGAGAACTCAATATGTATAGGTCAGGTCTGAAGATCAGAAGACAAGTACGTTAGAAGACAAGACAAGGTCAGAAGATCAGACGATCATAGAGTCAGATGATCAGGTGAAGACATGAAGATCAAGATCAGATGACTACCAGAAGATCAAGACCAGAAGACCCACATCAGCCTAGTCTGCTAGTTGAGCTAAGACATCTGGCACCAGAAGACTCTATCAGGTAGACTTATCGGGTTAGCTCACACCAGGTGTCAACTGATGTTACACCAGTCATACGTTGTTGATCTGAACAAGAAGAATGTCAACTTTAGTTGGTAGAACAAACACTGAAAAGTGTACTTGTTAACCAATGAGAACAAGACACGTATGCACGGAGCTGACAATGCGGGATTCGGCGCTGCATAAGTCAAACAGCTATAAAGGACAACTATTCACGCTTCGGCCATGCCGTTCCTGAACACGTCAAATCAATCCTGCAACCTACCAAATATAGCCGGAAATTCAAATTGCTCTCCAACGGCTCTTTGATTTCGAGGTCTATAAATATGGGATTTCTTTTCATAGTGAAGACACGGAAAATATCAAGAAGCTCATACTATAGCAAAATTTCCGCACGAAGAACACAAATTTGAAGAATATTTCTAAGTGTTCATCCCATTGTTCTTAGCATAGAAATCTCATCCTCTAGTCTTAGGCTACACAAATACTAGGATAGATTTCTAGTTGGAACCACAACAAATCTTTACCCAAACCCAAAAGTTAGGTTAAGTTTGTTTAGCAAGATTTCAGACTAGGGTTTCTAGTTCTGATTTCTGGGATCGGTTGAGTGAGAACTCTATAAATATCTGTTGGTTGTAATGTGTTGGACTAACACAATAAACTAAGTCCAGTTGGTTAAGTTGGTGCCCCTTGTGATAGGGAAGAGTGGACGTAGGATTGGTTGTCCGAACCACTATAAATCTTGTGTGCATTTATCTGCTCTTAACTGCTTTACACTATCACACACGACTTTTCTTAAAATCGCATACATATTCTGAGTTAGGATCAGTTTGCATCAAGCAACTGATCTGATCAGTTTGACTCTTTGGTCAGCTGATTGAAAACAGACTTGAGAATCTGATTTGTTAAAACTGGTTTTTCACACGGGTATAAACTAGCTTCCGCACAATCAGTTAAACTGATATACACCGAACTGATCTGCCATCAGGCGATCAGTAAGTTGGATATCAGTCCAAACTGACACACTCGCACTCTGATCAGGAAACCTGCTTTCACACCTGATCTGCACGAAAAAGTTTTTCATAAGTCTATTCACCCCTCCCCTCTAGACTTCTGCCCTCACGAAACCCATTTGGGACCTACAAGTGGTATCAGAGCAGTGGTTCTACGGACCACTGGCTTTGAATATCATCGGTTCTTGAGGAAGAAACTTTGTGGTCACTTGAACTGATCTTGAAAAACCTTTTTCAAATCTCATTTGTTTTCAAACTCATGATCAGCATGGATAATACATCCGGTATGTATCATGATCTGCCAAAGTTTTCTATTGATGAGTATGCAGATTGGACCGTAATCATGAGCAACCATCTAGGAGCTATCAGCAGCAGGATGATGGAAGTCCTTGAACAAGGACTTATCCTTATCTACCACAACAACCCAGCTGAAGGTGGTGATCCAGATTTTCCAGTTGGCACTCGGATCAAAAAGAGCCCATCTCTGATGGATGCTGAAGAAAGGAAGCTGTCAACTCTGGATACGGTTGCGAGACACATCATCATGAAGACGATGGATAAGATCACACGAGAGAAGATCAAGTATCTCAAGAAAACCAAACATATGTGGGATACACTTGCTGAGATGTGCGAAGGAAATGATTTGATTAAAGACAGCAGACTGCAAGCCGAACTGGTGAAGTTTGAGAAACTTAAGATGTTGCCAAATGAAACCATAAATCAGCTAGATGAAAGAATCACCATGTCTGTCAACAAGCTACGGGAACTAGGACGAGAAATGTCAGATAAAGACGTTAACTACAAGATCTTGAGATCTCTAACAAAGAAATGGGATATGAAAGTTACAGTGCTAAAGGATTGTCAATATATTGCTAAGATGAAGCCAAGCAACTTGTTTCTAAGTCTTAAAGCCCATGAGTTTGATCTGATTGAACGAGGGCAAGAAGAAGATGATGAGTCACCTGTCGAAGCCACTCCTGCCACATCAAAAGTTGTTACATTCAAAGCAACATGCAGCAACTCAAAGTCTACTGAACTTGTTGGAAACATCATAAGTCAGACGGAACAGATTGCTTTGCTGACCAGAAAACTTGAAAAGTCCAACATTCAACTGGGTAAATATCGAAGATTCTACAGAGATTATCAAAACAACAGAGGAAGAGATATGAGGCCAACTGACAGATCACAAGAAAGAACCAGATCTGATGACCGAAGAGATGATCATAGGGAGGATCGCAGAGAAGATAAGAAAATAGATGATCGATCTGACGAAAGGAGAGACAACAGATCAGAAAGAAAAAATTCAGACTACAGGCAAACAGGAAAGTCACCTGACAGATTCTACAGACGAAATGACTCACCTGGCAGAAGAAGTTCCGTGGATCGTGGAACATGTTTCAACTGTGAGAAACCAGGTCATTACAAAGGGTGCCTCGACAGATTACGGGAAAGAAAGAAGGAAAGAAGAGAAGCGGAATAGAAGAGAGCAACGTTATAGAGATAGGAAAGCCATGGTTGCTGATACATCTGGGATTGATGATTCTTATCTGCCTTCAGAGGATTCAGGTTACTCATCTGTAGAAGACTTCTGCCTGATGAGCAATGCTGATGATTTCTACAACTACGACGATCTGATGTTCTCTTCTGATGATGAAATCTGTCTTATGGCTAAGGAAGAAGACCAATCTGAGGTAACTTCTAAACCTTCTATGCTTTCTGTTTCCACACGGTTGTCCGAAAGCACAACCTTTGGAGAGATTGACCTGCAGCTCTATAGTGAGCAATTGCTTGATGATCTCTCTAATGCAGTAGACACTTATACCATAGTAGAAGCTGAAAACGACAAGCTAGGGATTGAGAATATTCAGCTTGTTAAAGAAAATGATATCGGAAAAGCTGCTGAACTGAAATCAGCTGAAACTGTTCAGAAGATGACTGCAGAACTGGAAGCTGATGATCTCAAAATCCTTTAGGCTAAGTTTGATGAACTCTTTCGACTGCATGAGAGTCTAAAAACAACTGAGGATAGTTTGCATAAGAAAATACAGGTTTTCACGAAATCTTCTAAAACAGTTCAAGATCTGAACAACTATTTTCGTACGACAACTAATAAGAAGGGAATTGGGTATGAAAACCCTTCTACATCCTCAAAAGCCCTGTCTGGTTCACTTCAGAAAAGTGTAATCAAACGAGTTTCTGATCAAGATACACATAAAGAAAAATATGTATCAAATAAGGGAAAGAGACCTGCTGAACAAGTAAGGTAAGTGTTTGATCAGAAAGGGAACAAAAATGGACCCCAACTAATCAAGCATCAGCCGAGGAATCAACAGAAGAACCCTGCTCTTCTGAAGAAACCTCAACCTGATCAGCAGATTAGGTATCAGAAAAAACAACCTCTAAAGGGAAAATCTGATCTGAAATCTAATCAGGTCAAGCTGCCTAACATGCACGCTAAGGGTAAACTGATAAAACCAAATATGCTAAAAAGATATGAATCTTTTAATGGTAGCAGTCGTACCTACCCTTACAATCAGAAACCTAGAGGTCAACGTACCGAGCCCCAATCGATTAAAAAAGAATACATATATCAATGAAAAAGCCCAAGTCTTCTGAGTTATCCAAGGCTCACACTCATAATCATACTAACCAAATTGCATATGAAGAGACATATGATTATGTAGATGTTTATGGGAGACAAATTAGGCCCTCTGTTTTCAACAAAGGTGCCAGATATGTTTGGATCTCGAAAGGTACTTCTAACCCCCCAAGACCCAATTCTACTGGGGTACCTAAAGCCTGATTTGATTGCAGGTTCCGTGTGGGTTTGACCAATAAAGGAGGTGTACAAGCAACTATCTGGTACATCGATAGTGGATGCTCAAGGCACATGACTGGAAGCAAACATCTCCTTAGCTCTTACACAGAACAAGAAGGCCCACGTGTACTCTTTGGTGATGATAACTTTGGTTTTACCAGAGGATTCAGAACCTTAGAGAATGATGATGTACAAGTTACTGGAGTCTCGTATGTCGAAGGTTTAAAGCATAATCTGTTATCAGTTTCACAATTCTGCGACAACTGATTCAGTGTTGAGTTCTCGACTGATCAGTGCACTATCAAGAATTGAGCTACTCAACAGATTTTGATAACTAGTTCAAGGAAAGGAACGATATATACAGCAGACTAGAACAGTTGTCCAAGAAATGCATGCCTGATTGTTAAGAGTTCCAAAAGCAGCAGTTGGCTCTGGCATAAGAGAATGAGCCATCTGAACTTTAAACTCTTAACAAGATAACAAAGATGTATTTGGTTGAGGGTCTTCCGAATGAGGTATTCTCTAAGGATCAGACATGTGTCGCATGTCAGAAGGGAAAATAGGTAAAAGCCTCATTCAAGGGAATCCCAGGACCAGCATCCAGCAGAGTATTGCAACAACTTCATATGGATTTATTTGGACCAGTTACACCAGTTAGTCTCAGCGGACGCAAATATACTCTGGTAATCGTGGATGATTATTCCAAGTTTACCTGGGTTGTATTCTTGTATAAGAAGAATGAGACAACAACAAAGATACCCGAGCTGCTCAAGAAACTACAGAATGAGAAGGGTGTCAGTATAGTAAAAATCAGATCAGATAAAGGTACATAATTTTTGAACTCTTTTATTACTGACTTTTGCACTAAGTTTGGAATACAACATGAGACATCAGCTGCAAGAACACCACAACAGAATGGAGTAGCAGAATGGAGAAACAGAACACTCAAAGAAGTTCGCTTTCGAACTATGTTAAATTTAACATGTAACTCCAAACCCGTTTAAGGTGGAAGCCAAAGATTGCATGCCATACTTAGAACAGATGTTCTCTGACTAAGACTCACTTTAAAACACCCTATGAACTGTGGAAGGGCAGAAAACCTCGTGTTTCTTACTTCTATGTTTTTGGGTGCAAGTGTTTCATACACAACAATGGGAAGAGCCAGTTGAAAACTTTTGAGGCCAAGTCAGATGAGGGCATATTCTTAGGATATTTTTCAACCAGCAAAGCTTTCAGGGTGTTCAACAGGCGAACCCTAGTTGTGGAAGAAACACCTCATGTGGTCTTTGATAAGACATCTTCAGAACAAGAGAAACCTACCTCAGAACAAGCAAGCATTTCATCAACTTTGTGCACGATGCACGTAAAATGGATCAGCAAAGTATCAAGGAAAAAAGATCAGATCACGTAACAGTGTATGTTTCAGAACTTGATCTTACTAATTCACCAGGTCAATCAGACCCTAAGGTACGTACAACTGTCAATAAAGAAACTGGTACAACTGAGACAGTAACAACTGAACCATCTGGTTCAGGGGGAACACCTAATGTTCCTACGGACAGACATCAACACATGATGAGTCCAACATCAGCTGAGACTTGTCCATGTCAAGTGGATCATATTTCTGCACCACTCCCCAATCACTAGTGATGAACTACTATCAGAAGAGGATGATGTTCTCCAAATTGATGAAAATAAGAAAAGAAGGACCTGGATAACCAGTCATCCAACTGATCTGATCATCGAAGACCCATCTGATAGAGTTAAAACTAGACATCAGATTGGTGAAAGTTCCATGTATTGTTGTTATTTGTCTTTGAAGGAACCAACCGAAGTAGAAGAAGCTCTACAGGATGCAAATTGGATTCTAGCTATGCAAGAAGAACTGGAGCAGTTTGAAAGGAATCAGGTTTGGAATCTGGTGGACAGACCAACCCATCAAGATGTGATTGGCACAAAGTGGGTATTCAAGAACAAGAGAGATGAGAATTATGTCATAACCAGAAATAAGTCAAGACTTGTTGCTAAGGGTATTCACAATCACAAGGAATTGATTATGATGAGACCTTTGCACCAGTCGCTCGCCTGGAAGTCATTCGGCTATTTCTGGCATATGCTGCCCACAGAGGGTTTATTGTGTATCATATGGATGTAAAGAGTGCATTCTTAAATGGGGTACTAGCTGAGGAAGTTTATGTTGAACAACCTCCGGCTTTGAAAAAAAGCGACCAGTGTACCGTTTAAGAAAAAACTCTTTATGGTGAAACAAGCTCCTCGAGCTTGGTATGATACACTCTCTCAATTCTTGATAGGCAAATGGATTCACTAAAGGAATAGTGGGACGTAACCTTATCGAGAATAGAAGATGGAGAAGATATTCGATGGTTGATTTATGTGGATGACATCATCTTGGATCTCCCAACAAGAGTTTATGTGATAAATTCAACCAAGTGGATGCAAGGGAAGTTCGAGATGTCCATGATGGGTCGATGAATTACTTTCTGGGTCTACAAGTTAAGCAAAGTACAGAAGGGATATTCATCTGCCAGGCGAAGTACACTAGGACTTTGTTGGTTAAGTTTGGAGTTCAAAACTGTAAGGAAGCCAGAATTCCTATGATGACTGGATTCAAGATGGATCCAGATGAGAATGGTCAGAAAACTAATTAGAAAGAATACAAGGCTCTCATTGGATCTCTACTATACCTGACTGCCAGCAGACCAAATATAACTTTTGCAGTAGGTGTATGTGCCAAATTTCAGGCAAATCCAATGCAAAGCCACCTGGAAGCAGCTAAGCGGATTCTTAAGTATATGAAGGGCACATTAAGCCTTGGTTTACCCATCAGATGATAATCTAGAGCTTAGTGGGTATTCTGATTTTGATTATGGAGGTTGCAGAATTGACAGGAAGTCAACCTCAGGTACATGTCAGTTCTTAGGTAGTAAACTGATCTCTTGATTTTCAAAGAAGCAGACATCAGTTGCAACATCTACTACTGAAGCAGAATATTATGGCTGCAGGAAACTGTTGTTCCCAACTGCTCTTGCTAAGTCAGCAGCTGAGGGATTACAACATTGTAGCTAAGAACGTACCTATATTCTGTGATAGTAATAGTGCTATTGCAATTACTCAGAATCCAGTTTTACATACAAGATGCAAGCATGTGGATGTCAGACATCATTTTATAAGAGATCATGTTGAAAAGAAGAATATCAGAATGGAAAAGATCCATACTGATAAGCAGAAAGCTGATATTCTAACCAAGCCACTAGCTGAAGTCAGATTCAGAGAATTATGCAATGAGCTAGGGCTTCTGGACCTTGGAGAAAGTGCACCAGAAATGTTTGGTGGACTGGTCTCCAAGACCAGTTAGTTAAGAGATTGACCAAATAGAAAGAATCAGTTGTGTAAGGTACCTCAACTGATCAGAAAAAGGAATATCAGATTAAAGGAGAACTGATCAGATTGGATGTTCAGACTTTGTAAGTCGATTTAAGCAAGATTCAACAAGCAAGTTGCATAAGTATTAAAGCTACAATCGCATAAGGTAAAAGAGTCAACACAACAATGGGTTAAAAGAGCTTTCATTGATAAAGACCTAGAGGTCAAATTTTCATTATAAGTTCTGATTACAAAAGACCGGGAGGTCAAGACATAAACATAAACCCTAAACCCTAAAAGCCCTGAAGGGGTGAGAGAGACTTTAAAAGAACCCTAAGCCCGAAGCCCCTAGCCTAAAATCAATGGGACTCCCAGCTTTAAATGGACACGAGTGTCATACATGCGGTGCAATACACCACATGGACATAAGTGTCACATGTAAATATTGGGTTTTAGTCTGATCTAGACCGTGTACTGTCTGATCTAGGGATCAAGATCATATAACTAAACCCATATTACAAGACAGATGGAGTCTGTTTATGTTAATTTCGTCATCTCGATAGGCGCATGAGGCACATACGGTCAGGAGAAGTGTCTTCTCATTTGCGACGACAGATCCGCCACCTCGGTGGTAGAGAAGCTTGGCAATAATCGTATGATCATTCTTCGATGACGACGAAAGCAGTAATGAGGAAAGCACATGGTTGATTTGAGAGGCTGGAATCATTTGAGTAGGGTAAAGGAAGGATTTTGCCGGAAGTCTCGCCGGAATTATGGGTTCACCGGAAAACATGGATTACGAAAACTTGAAGAAGATAAGTATGGTGAATGGGTTATGTTGTGTATAAATCGTTTGTTCTATTTATAGAGGACAAGCAGGGGTGGAAATGCAAATTTGATTTCTCGAAGCCCTTCAGAGAAATTGGCACCGCAAGGACAGCGCGTAGGTGATACGCGACAAATGGTTGGATTAGTTTACGGCGTGTGATATCACAAAGTGTCCAGACTATTATTGCAAGAATGTCACATCACGCCGACTTAGGGAATCGAGACGACTCTTCGATTTCCAGAGATTAAGTTTTGGCGGGTACACACACCCTGAGAATTGACTTGATCAGAGTGGATCAGATTAGTTCAGCAGAAATCTGATCAGATAAGCAACTGATTAGATAAGGAGGATCAGTTGAGTATGGTACCTCAACTAATCAGAAAGATCAGTCAAGAATTGATCATAGATAACAGTTGAAGGGGGAACGTCAACTGATCAGATAGGATCAGAAGGCGACTGATTAGATAAGTGGGATATTGTTGGGAAATACTAAGGGATAGACTATCATCAGTAAGGTTAACAGTAATCATGCCAACCAGATCAGATCAACAGTGGTAACTGACTGATTACAATATCAGTTAGTCAGATACATTTTCTGATTTACCTTTATGCTTATTTTATGTTAGCTATTACTGTACCCATTACTTTATGATGTCATACATGCAAGCATTAAATGCGGACGTGGAATTTTTGTGTTAAATGAATTTATTGCAATCTTTTAAGTCCAAAAGTCTGTCGGTTTAAAATCTCTGACCGCACGATTTAATTACTTTTCAACCGCCTCAATCTTGATCGTCCAATGAAATCAAGGACACTCAAGTATCTTCAAAAATAATCGTGCAAAATGTTTTCCCTCCCATTCTTTTAAAACCCTAATACCTCTTCTCTGAAAACCTTTCGGATTTCAAAACTTCTTAAAACTGCAAATCAGTTCCAGAAAATACTCCAACTCTCAAAATATTCAAGCGATTAATCTGTCTTTTCAAATCCACATATCGCTTTTCTGGTAAACTTTCTCATCTTGTTGTTTTGATTCATAAATAACATATTATGATAAGATTATAAAATTTGTGTGTACTACGCTTAATCGTCTTCAAATGAGACTTGAACTGTTTATTTCTTTTCATGAAATATATGCACACTGGGGATAGATATACATATGAATGTTTCCCATATTTGCTCTTTTATGTATATAACTGTGTGATTGATTATGTTCTCTCACTTAGTCCTAAATTTGTGTAATTGTTTATGCCTTCAGAAAATGGATTCTTCATCTATAGTACCATCGGAAGGTTGTGATTATTCTTCAATGCTCAAAAATGTCATCGATGAAAAGTATGTCATATTCACTGTCACAAATGATCCAGAATCAAGGGAGATTTTGGAATGTCTAAGAGCCTGTGGACTCGACCAATTCTACTATCGACATTTGAACAGTGTACATATCCTTGAATCACTGGAATTTCTGAGAAGGCTAAAGGAGACAGACGATAAGGAGCTTTTCTCATTCGCCGGTGGGCACAGAATCGATGTCACCAATGAGGATCTTAGAAGGATTTTTGGTCTTCAAACGGGCAGTAAATACCCTGATGAGTTCACAGCTGGGATGACAGATAAAGAGTATCTGCAGAAAGTGTTATTGAGGCCTGGGAATTGTTGGGGAATGAGTTGCACAGATCTATTCGGGGTGAATATTTAAATACAAATTTAATTCTTTAATTATTACTAGCATGAATTAATCCTATATTAATTCAAATAATAATTGCAACAACATATCATGCATATAATAAGCCACGTAAAACCTACGCATGCGAAATCTACGGGTTTACGTGAACATACCTCTCGGGATGGCAGTGAATTCGGTTGGAAGGACTAACCAAAAGGACTTCCCAAGTATTCCCTTAGCCCTTGCTCAACTATCTGGTGGAAGGACACTTGTCGAACAATTAACAAAAGGAAAAAAATAAACTTTGTTGCACCACTTATGTGGATTTGCTAATTTTTCCAGCACATGGAATTGTGTTGAGAATGAAAGAATCATCCCCTATTTATAGGTGAGAGGTGGTCGATTTTTTTCAGTAGAAAAAAAATGTGGGAAAAGACTTTTCTTGATCACCAAGAAATCTTGAATATATCTCCTATATTCTTTTTCCCATAATTAAAATATTCCACAAAAATCCCACCTCCTCAACAGTATGGTAGTTTTCGAAAATTTAGTGTGCAAGAATCCAAGATTTGGATCTTCTTGAATTTATGAGATATTCTTGTATTTCAAGATATACATATCTTCCATAATATATTTTCAAGAAAATCAAGAAAATCTTTCTTGCCCTCTATTTTCAAAAATTTCGAAATATCACTATGAATAACCAAGTGGGAGATTTCTTGAATTTAATGAGATAATCTTGTATTCAAAGAATACATATCTTCATTCCATAACAAAATTCAAAGAAAATCTTTCTCCCTCTTTTACCCATAAATTTCAAAAATATTAGAGGAAAAATAAGCAACAATATTTATTTTATTTTAATCACATTTTTCAGTTATTGGACTATTTGTTGGGCTACTCAGGGGGCCTTTAGGAGAATTAAGATTGGACCTTCTAATGGACCTTGAATATCTAATATTGAGCCACAATATAATTAAAGCCCATAAATATTAATTAATTCCACTACATAATTAATATTGCACTATCCATCTTAACCCATATTACAAATCAATATGGCTCTAGGTCATTATTTTCCGTGTTTAAGATTATCTAGCCCATTAATTAATTCAAGCCCTTTGAAATAGCTTTCCATTAATTAATATCTTTTGTCCTTGGTCAAGGAGCGGTTCAACATTATCATCCATGGGAAACTAATTCCACTTGCAAGATTTGGTATGATAAAACTTATGAACCTCCCAAGGGGGCAAATCAAACAAAAGCTTGCTTACACGATTCTTCGTATTAAATCTTAGCAATCACATGTGACTAATAATATTGCCCAAGATAAAAAGTATTGAATCTCTTTGATTCGCTACCCATGATAAGTCAAAGCAATAGTTACCAATCCCACGTGATCCTATTTAAGGGGCGAAGATTAAGAAACAACGAACCATCGAGGTCTAATTTTTCCTTGTTCAGTTATGAAGAATTTATCCTCCTGAGGTCCTATTCAATGCATCAATCATGCACTAGTGTAATCTCTTGGTCAAGACAAACCAATTCTGAGCCTTACACCTCAACCTTTCGCGATGGGTTGTTCATTTCCATCTAGGTCGTGAATGGCGTACTTTTTAGTTACAAAGGATTTATTAATTTAATCTTACGTGATCCGGTATCACTAAATTAACTACAATGTAACACGTCACGAATTATTGAGAAGTTATAAAATAAATATATGTAACATTCAATCATATTTAAAGCATCAGTGATAAACAATTTATTTCAGTAAATAAGTCTGAAAATCCAGTTTCGATTATACAAAGTAAAAGCATACTTTCCAGTATAATCCCAACAGGAATATCACACACCTCACAAATGTCAAGGTTCCCTACCTCCGAAGGAAGTATAGGCTGATTTTCGAGATTGTCTCGAAAGCAAGGGTGCAGAACTCGGAAAACGCTAGTCGGGCTGTTCTTGCCCGCCTAGCTCCTAGGAGGCCGCCTAGATTTTTCAAATTTCAAAAAAAAAAAAAAAGGCTGTCGAGCCTGATTTGGCCGCCTAGGTGCCACCTAGACCCGCCTAGGCCGCCTAGGCGGTGCCTAACCCCCAAACTGATTTTTTTTGCCATTTTAGCGCACCTCGGGGTGGCGGACGGCCGCCTAGCACCTAGGCCACATTTTACATCACTGCTCGAAAGTAATTCTTGGGATAACATTTAGCCCAGATGTTCTAACTCAGCAAAAGCAGCATGTGATGGCCGCAATCATTGAGAAGGCCCCAGACATGAATTGGATGGGGTTATTCAAGCATCGGTTGCTGCAGGAAACTGAAAAGTTTGGCAAAGACAAGGACAATCAAGTAGTGCTGACCAAGAACATCTCCAACATTCACAAGGTCTCAATAATCCTTGCTGATAAGCTTCCCCAAGACTATCCCTGGTCAGAGATTGGGCAAAAACCATACTTGGAGAAGTTCAAAGCATTGCTACACAAGGACGAAGAATTGTCTGGCCTACCTGATGATGACCCAACACCATATGTGCCGAAACCTAAGCACACATCATCTGTGCAGAAAGAAGGGAGAGCCCCATCAAAGGCCAGAACTACAAAGAGAAAACAGGTTGTGAGTAAGCCTTCTAACGCAGGAAAGAAGCTGCAAAAGAAACTCACCTCTATGTTGTCAATAGGGACTGGATTGCCTTCTGAGGGTCTTCGGGACGAGGACAGTGATGTTGAGATTCTGGAATCAGAAGGGTTACTACAACTTGAGTTACCTGGTAAGGAGACTGCTGTGAGTTCTGAACACACAGTCAGTACAGATCGAGAAATAATGGAGGAGTCTGATAAGATGGAGGTTGATGATGCTGCAAAAGAAAATCTTGAAGAGGCTCAGTCTGAACTATCTGACTCAGCACACCTGAGCACACTATTTCTGAGTCGTGAATCCCCTTACCTTTCCAGATCACCTACCCCACCATCACCTCAATATAATACACCTTTACCATCTCCCCCCAAACAACCTGATCAACCAGTGACTCAACCATCTAAACCAGAAACAACCCAAGTCAACATATCTGATCCAACACCAGTTGAGACAATACATCCTGATCAACCCTCATCTCAACTGGAAATTCCTCAAAACCCAGAACCTTCAATCAACCCATCTGCACCTCAACCCACGGAACAACAAAATATTCCTACACCTCCTCAACCTTAATCAGAAATAGCCATTGAACCACAAATACACCCATCTGAGCCAACTACCTCATCTGCACCTGGTACTGAAGCAGTTGGAGAACCTGCTGATACTATGCCAAGAGATGATCTCTATGTCTCAATGTCTCACAACCCCTTCAACACTAGAACACTACTTGGATCTCCAGATGAAGAGTGCCCAGCGATATACATTCTGAAGCAGCATGTAAAGAGTATCTGCTTGAACTGTGCCCAGATTTGGTGAATCATCCTAACCTTCAGCACCAGATTGAAGAGATTGTATTATGGAGGGATGTGAGGTTGAAGAGCATCGAGGAGTTTCTGATCCTCATGGAATCCATGGACTCAGATTACTTTGTGGATCTGGAGTTGAGATGTTTGGAGAATGCAGGGGTTGACAAAGCACTGCTGAATTGGCTTCTGATGATGATATCAGATGGCTAATTCATGAGAGGTTTGGGATTGCCAGGGAGTTTGAAGAATCAGAAGAACCGCTAGCTGATGAACAACTTGAGGAAGCTGCCGATGAACCAGGCATGGGTGCTGCAGATGAGAACCAGCTTGGCAAGGCATCAACATCTGAACAGACTGCTGTGCTGAGTGATAATATTCTAGATCTTATGACATCAAAAATACAAGATATCACTGCAGATATATGATGAAGAGGTTCGAAGAAGAACAGAGGCACCTGGTTGACAGAGAAAGGATGCTCACTGTGGAAAATATCACCCACATGCATGATTCTATCCTCAGCTCTGTGATGAAACAGGTTGATCCTCTAGCTGAGAAGCTAAAGATCCAGACTGATAAGCTTGGAGAGACACAGTTTCTCTTGGAAAGTGTCTGGGGATCTTTAGAGAGAACTGACTCCTGTATGGATCTTGGCTGGAAGAGATTTGAACGTTCTATTAATCAGACCAGAAAGGCCATTGAATCAGGATTAAACAGGCTACTGGGTCCTGCGCCTACTTCTGCCAATGTTCAAATCACTTCTCTTGCTGTGGAGGAACTTAAGGAGGAGATGACAAGTCAATTTTGGGCTCTGAATGTCAGATTGTCACACCTTTTTGATGCAAACAAAAAAGGGGGAAGGACAAGATCAAGAAAAACAGATGCATATGGTAACCTTTGATGCGAAAATACTAGAAGCCACCTCATCTGATATACCTGATGTCACTCTGTCTGAGGTCAAGGTCATTCCTTCTGATGCCATTCTTTCTGAAGAACTGAAACAAACTGTGGAGCAATACAACAAGGAGATCGAGGCTCAAGGAAAAGAAATCACGGACCAGAAGTCAACTTTGTCGGAGGTTGTCGCCAGAGTTGACAAAATTGAAGATTTCTCTTCTTCTGTGCAGAAAAGGATGGAATTTGATGATCAGGATAAAAGCCTTGAACTTGCAAAGAAACTTGCAGAAGAAGATGAACATGCCGAATCTGAGCAACCTTTGTTAAGAAAGAAAGGCAAAGGCAAGATGATTAAATCAACTGCTGCAGTTTGGGGACAAGATCAGATAACCGCTACAAAATCCAGAAGCCAAATGTCTTCCGAACAAACTCAAGAGCAGAAAAGACAGAAGATAATAGAAGCTGCCATTAAGAAGCAGAAGATGGTAGAGGCTGAAGGACTTAATGTTGCATACATTCGGAAACAGAGAAAGAAGGAAGCTGCTGCAGAAGATATTAGCTGGGAAGAAAGAGCTTTTTTCGGGGACTGTTAAAGACATCCTCGTTGCTCGGGAAGATCTGCTTCTTGAGTGGGACCAGATCAGGGCGGAATGGCTCTCGCGATGTGTACATCTTGGAGATGATTCCGATTCATCAAGACCAAGTTGCCAATGATGATGAATTCCGGAACTGGTTAGAAACAAAGTACCCTGTTTTCTACCAGATTGTTATGAAGGAAGGAAAAATTATGTCGTTAATACCTGAAGCTCCTCCCTTTGAACAACTTATTCCACCATTGCGTCCAGATAAGAATCTTGATCCTGTCCAGTTTAAGAAAGCCTATTATTCATTTGCAAAGAAAGGAGGGATCATCGGGAGAGACAGATTGGATCAGCTGATGCAGAGGATGTACATAATTTTTGGTATCCCGGAACATCTTCAAAAATTCAGGCAAGGTTGAAGAAGACATTTTAATATCAGATGATAGGTATTTTCTTTAATCACGCATCTATCTTAATAAAATATCCTATCATTTTCTGATTCTAAGACAACGACTTGTTGTCTTCTGATATGTGCATCTGAATTAATATTTTGCATTTCATTCATGTTATCTATTTTTCTGATTAAATGTTTTGGTTCCATCAAAAAGGGGGAAATTGTTGAGAAATTTGTATTAGTTTTGATGGAAGTTCCAAAACAGGTTGTAATAGGACCAGTCAGACCTGTTAGCTGACTGATGATTTAGAATCAGGATAAGATGACCGGCTGAAATGTATAGACAACTGATGTATAAGATAGGTCACATATTGAGGGAGAACTCAATATGTATAGGTCAGGTCTGAAGATAAGAAAACAAGTACGTCAGAAGACAAGACAAGGTCAAAAGATCAGACGATCATAGAGTCAGATGATCAGGTGAAGACATGAAGATCAAGATCAGAAGACTTGAAGATCAGATGACTACCAGAAGATCAAGAGCAGAAGACCAGAAGACCCACATCAGCCTAGTCTGCTAGTTGAGCTAAGACAACTGGCACCAAAAGACTCTATCGTAGATCGGTCGGTTTATCTCGATCGGTCGGCTCCACACTAGGTGTCAACTGATGTTACACCAGTCATACGTTGCTCTTCATAGTGAAGACACGGAAATTATCAAGAAGCTCATACTATAGCAAAATTTCAGCACGAAGAACACAAATTTGAAGAATATTTCTAAGTGTTCATCCCATTGTTCTTAGCATAGAAATCTCTTTCTCTAGCCTTAGGCTACACAAATACTAGGATAGATTTCCAGTTGGAACCACAACAAATCTTTACCCAAACCCAAAAGTTAGGTTAAGTTTGTTTAGCAAGATTTCAGACTAGGGTTTCTAGTTCTGATTTCTGGGATCGATTGAGTGAGAACTCTATAAATATCATTGGTTGTAATGTGTTGGACTAACACAATAAACTAAGTCCGGTTAGTTAAGTTGGTGCCCCTTGTGATAGGGAAGAGTGGGCGTGGGGAGTGGTTGTCCGAACCACTATAAATCTTGTGTGCATTTATCTCGCTCTCTTAATCGCTTTACACTATCGCACACGACTTTTCTTAAAATCACATACATATTCTGAGTTAGGATCAGTTTGCATCAAGCAACTGATGTGATCAGTTTGACTCTTTGGTCAGCTGATTGAAAACAGACTTGAGAATCTGATTTGTTAAAAACCGGTTTTTCACTTTGGTATAAACTAGCTTCCATGACAATTAGTTAAACCGATAGACACGAATCGATCGCCATCGCGATCAAGAAGTTGATATCGATCCAAATCGACACACTTCACACTCGATCAGAAAACCGCTTTCACACCTAATCAAGACGAAAAAAGTTTTTTAAGTCTATTCACCTCACCCCTCTAGACTTCTGCCCTCACAAAACCCGTTCGGGACCTACAATGGTAATACATTTTATCTAATTAATTTTATTTATATAAGTAAAGTGAAATAATTTACTAAGTTTTACATTTTTTATAAAAACTTGTGTGAACCAGAGTTCACAATGAACTCTATTTTTTTAAATATTAATGTTATGCATACACATTGTCGCTATTATATTTATGTACTATCGTTGTTTAGAAATGGTTTTATTTTTTTCATTGATGTAAAAATCGGCCTAGGTGGCCGCCCGCCGCACCGAGTTGCACTGAAACGGCAAAAAAAATTGGTTTGGGGTCTAGGCGGGCTAGGCTGCCCCTAGACGGCCAAATCGGGCTTAGCAACCTTTTTTTATTATTAATTCTTTTTAATTTGGTTATGTCATTGATGAAACAATTTTTTAGACTATGATTTTATGTTGAATTTTGCACCCTTATGAATATTTCAAATTATAAAAAAAAAAAAAAAAAGCGGCGCCTAGCGCTTTAAGCTAGGCGAAGAAACTAAACGCCCCGACTAGCATTTTTCGAGTTCTACACCCTTGACTTTTTTAATGCTTGTACATAATTTTAAAAGTGATAGTATATATACGTAACAGTTTTAAAGTTTACCGTGAATTCAGATTCACAAGAGATTTACTTTTTTCTAACATGATTTATTAGTAAAGCGATATTTCCTTTATTTATCGATTGGCCCCCATCGATCACATATCCTGGCTCCGCCCCTGCTGGCATGAGATCGTCTTACGATGAGACGAAGTATAATTTGGGCATATATAAACACTTTAACGATTTTGGAGGGATGGATATTAATTGTGTTAAGTTATACTCCGTCTCATGCATGAGACCGTCTCATAAATTTTTTTATCTTTTAAAAAGTATGAATTTCTTTTTATTTAATAATATTAATTATTTTTATTGAAAAAATTATTTATTTTAATTAAATAATATTAATTGTACACTAATTATATAGTGTAATCAGTATAAAAGAGACTTACTCTCCATAAAGTGATACAAACTTATATATTAAGTAGGGATCTTCTACGGTTAGAAACGGCTTCGCCCTTCCTGGCGTCAGGAAATTATTTGATTACCGTTGGATCGTTGATCCAACTAATAATTTTAATTTTAAATGATTACAATTTGCACTAGTGCGTTTGCGATGTGCATACTGTAATCGCACTGCATCGCCCTACTAATGAATTAAATAAAATATTTATAAAATGACAAAATTATCCCGGGCCCAGACCCACCCTGAACCGGGCCCCGAACCCGAACCGAGATCCAGACCTGGACCCGCTTTGGACCCGGACCCTGATCGAACCATGTTGGGAGATGAATTTAATAAAAGATATATGATTTTGATTAGATCCCAAAACCCCTGAGTATGACATGTTCAGGATAATCTTGATAGTTGAGTCAGGATTCAGTTTTAGAGTATTCAGGATGATATCTGCAAAATGTATAGTCAGCAGATATAGATCAGATTAGGATCTGGAGATTCTGAAGACTCAGTAAAACTGAAGTTTCAAAGATGAAACCGAGTTTTCAAGACTCAAAGATAAAACCGAGAATCAAGACTCGGTAAAACCGAGAATCAAGACTTCGGTGCAGAAATCGAGATATCAAGACTCGAAGCAGTGGCGAGATATCAAGACTCAAAGGAGACTCGTAAGACTCAAGACACTGAAGACATCAAGACTCGAAAGACAGATCAAGACTCAAGACTCAAGATCCTAAAGACTCGAGAAGACCTCAAGACTCGTAAGACCCCTCAAGACTCGTAAGATTCTCAAGATGTAAGATCAAGAATCGAAGATCAAGAATATCGAAGGCACAAAGAATTATCAAGACTCAAGAATGTCTTGAATGATCAAGATAAAACTCAATGTTCCGAGGCAATCGAAAATATCTATCTGAAGGATGAAATACTGAGAAAAACGCGATTCCTTAGAAAGTTAGATATTGTCAAGACATTCAAATACAGAGAAAATGAACTAAGACAAAGTGTTGTTAAGGTTATATCAACTCAGAGTTTGTAACCAAAAGAGCCGTTGAAGGTGTCTACCTTTAACTGGAGACAAAAGTCAAAAAGAGGAAGACAACAATGTACCATATCGACATCGACAAATGATAAAGTCACCAAAAAAAAGATGTCAGATGTACAAAAGTTCCAGACTGCAAAAAGTGAAGACCGGCTACATGAAAGGCTATTGCCTAAAACGTGTTAGGGAGTTTCAAACCCTAAATATAACCGTTCCTCACACACCATAAGAGGAAAATCAAGAAGTTATCTCTCCAACGGATAGTTTTTCAAGAGTAACCTTGATGTATGCCTATAAATACTAGTGACCCTCTACATTGTAAGGTTACGGGAAATTTATAAGCAACTCAAGAAGCTCAAACTTATTATCGCAAAGTTAAAGCACTCAAAAAACTTAGAATTTCCCAAGTGCTTTTATATTGAAGAGAGCTTACTAAACTAAGCCTAGCTTGATAAGACATATCCGAAGCTTAGTCGAGATATCCTAACCCTTTGCATTGTACTTTATTGTAAAGGATATCTCATCCTAGTTGGAAACCAACCGAGAAACCCCAAACCCTTGAGAAGGTAGTTGGAGTGTGTTCGTTGGTGAGAAGAGTTGTAAAGAGTTAGTAAACTACGCAGAGTAGTCAGAAAGCTCTAGAGGAGAAGTTAGTAAGCTACAGAGGTAGTCTGAAAGCTTGTTTGTGTTTGAGTAAGTAAACTACGGAGGTAGTCAGAAAGCTCAAGGTCGGGTTGAGTAAGTAAACCACACGGGAGTAGTCGAAAGCTCAGGGCCGAGTTGAGTAAGTAAACTAGCGAGGTAGTCAGAAAGCTTAGAAGTGATTAGTGAATTTCTCTGAGGATCAGAAAGAGTGGACGTAGGAGCTTGAGTCTCTGAACCACTATAATTGCTGTGTTGTTTATTGCTTTCTTTATCTGTGCTTAACTGTTGCATCACTGAGTTTGAAAGCATATTTTCATCGATATTTTAGGTTGGAATCAATCATTTGGAAGTTGCATGTAATTGAATCACAACCCAATCACTATTCCATTAAAGGAAGGTTTTCAAACCAAAAGCTTAAAACGAGTATAAACTAAAGGGCCAACCATTCAAGACATCCGAAAGTAAGCTAGAACAGATAGTTACCAAACCGAACTTACTCTTTTGAGAGTTCAAGAAGTTAGTTATCCGATCCAAGCAACTTAGGATCTCTGAAACTTCGAGGACTCGGTTGGGATTATCCGAGGTTTCTAAAAAAGCAACTCAAGATCACTGTCTCAAAGAGAGACTTTGACTCGAGTGATTTGTGCTTCTCGGGACCTAATCTTGAGGATTATCGACCCAAGTCGACCTCAAGAAGAAAAAAAAAAAATTTTAAAAACACTAAACACGTGTATTCCCCCATACACGTGTAAGACTCGTTGGTATCGAGAAAGCAAAGGGTTCAACTTGGGACCAACAAGTGGTATTTGCTAAAAGCTTCAGATCGGGTTCAACTTGAAAATGTCTTCTAAGAAACTGTTGTTGTTCTTAGTGGAGAACTATGACAAGAGTTGTCAAGTTCAAACATGAACGAATGGAGAGTGTGGTCTCTGAAGTGCCATTCCAAATTTGACTTTGATGGATTCTTTGAGAATCGATGAAGGACTATCTTCAAAGACAATTGATGTTTTACAAGAACTCTTAAAGAAATTTGGGCTAAATGAAACTCAAACTTTCGGTTCAATAGGAAAGTTTGATTAATTGAAATGGAATAAGGAAGGACAAATTTGAAAATCTAAAATGGAAAGACTCTAGCAAAATCGAGATCTTTGGAAAGAAATATCAATTAAGAGGGAGCTCTTGAAAAACCTGGATTTTCTAAGAAAGTACAACTGATTGAAAAAAAAAACAAAAAGTTGATAATGACCCTAATTTTTAATTGATAAGAAAAGCTAGAGAAATCCATCATCAAGAAATGTGGCCTTTAAAGCCAAAGATAAAATTAGGACTAAGTTCAATGACCTCTCTGGAGAAGCATGAAACTCTATGGAAAATACAACTCGAGGATAGTAGTGAAGAAAAGAAGTTAACTCTATTGAATCGAGGATCTTGCATCTAAAGTAATAGATGAAATTGAGTTACTAGAGATCAATCGCCACTATAAAACTGGATTGGGATACATTCGTTCTCAAGGGAACCTCACAAGGTCATCCGAATCTTCGCTATCAAGTAGCAAGAAGACAATCTTTGTAAAACCAATGTTGCATCGTGAAACAATCAACACTTGAAAACCGAAGAAATGCCCAAGGTTGTAGACAAGGAAAAGGACCCATGGTTTCATCAATTAAAGAAACCGAATGATCAAAGTTGAAAGCCCAAACCTCGGTGAAGGCTAGAAAACACGAGCACTAAGTTCGATTGGAAAGTTTCAGAAGCAAGATACTTCAAAGCCTCGGGCTAAGAATGCAAAACACGAAAGGCTCCACATTGAACATCGATACATTCAGAGGAATCCTCGGATGAGAAACACTCATCAAGAGAGAGACATTCTCAACTTGAAGAGACCAAGTTCTCAATTATCTTGAAAGACCCAAAATTCGAATGGTCTGAAAGACAACCCGGTGAAGGCTAGAACCCCACTTGCCTAAGGGTAAAAGGTTATGCAAGAACCCGAAGTCAACAAAGATTTAGACCGAGACATTCGCAAAAAGCCTAAGCTTCGAAGATCTGAACAAAAGGCCTGAACCAAAGAAGAATTCAAAGGCTCATGTTCATGCCGAACAAAAGCTAACAAAGAACATATTCAAAGGCTAAAGGCTAGCTAAGGCACCCGAGTAGTGAATGTGTATGTTGATGTTTATGGAAGACAAATTAGCCACTCTAAAGTGATTAGAGTTGTCGAGCGATTTGGATTCGAAAAGGTACAACTAACCTTGTAGGACCCTATACAAATTGGGTACCTAAAATTGATCTGCTTTTTTCGGGAGGAAAACAAGGGCACAAAGTTGATTAAAGATCACATAGCACTGATGAGCAGAGATGAAAAAGCCCCTGATGTATGGTATCTTGACAGTGGATGCTCAAGACATATGACAGGATTCAAGAAGATACTCAGTGACTATGTTGAACAAAGAGGCCCACAGATCACTTTTGGAGATAACTCCAAGGGACAGACTGAAGGATATGGAACTTTGGAAATTATTTCGGTTCATATCCATGGTGTTTCATATGTATCTGGATTGAAGCATAATTTGCTTTCAATAAGCCAATTCTGTGATAAGGGTTTTAATGTTGAGTTCTCTAAGAACTTATGTTATGTGAAAGATGATACAACAAAGAAAATATTACTGACTGGTACTAGAAAAGGAAATGTGTATCTTGCTGATTGGAGTTCAACTCCTAAAGATACATGTTTGGTTGCTAAAAGTTCCACAGATACCAGTTGGTTATGGCATAAAAGAATGAATCACCTGAATTTCAAAACCCTGAATAAGCTTGCAAGATTAGCTCTTGTGAGAGGGTTGCCTAATGAAGTGTTCAGTAAGGAACATATTTGTGATCCGTGCCAAAAAGGAAAACAAATTAGAGCATCTTTTAAAAGCAAAGTAGATGTTTCTACCGACGTGAATACTTCGATTCATCGTGATATAGATCTTTTTGGTCCTATAACACCAAGAAGCACTAATGGCGGGGAAATACACATTGGTAGTAGTTGATGACTACTCAAGATATACTTGGGTCATATTCTTACTCAGTAAGAAAGAGACTCAGATAAAGCTGCCAGAATTACTGAAAAGGCTCAGTATTGAGAAAAATCTGAGTGTGGTCAAAATCAGATCTGACAAAGGAACTGAATTTATAAATCATATCATATCGATTATTGTGCAAAGAAATGGAATTTCACATGAAACATTCACCACAAGGACCCCTCAACAAAATGGTGTTCTTTGAAAGAAGGATCAGGACTCGAAAAGAAGTTTCGCAAGGACAATGATAAGTGAAGTCGATATTCCTAAAAGGTTTTGAAATTGAAGTCGTCAACACCGCACGCTACTCAAAGAATAGATCCATCTTGACCAAGAGTTAAGGAAAAACACCCTATGAGCTTTGGAATGAAAGGAAGCCTCTTGTTTCTTTCTTTTCGTGTGTTTGGTTGCAAGTGTTTCATACACAATAATGATAAAGATCTGGTTGAAAACATTTGATAGTAAAGTCGATGAAGGAATATTCTTAGGATATTCTAAAGTCAAGAAAAGCTTTTAAGAGTTTACAAATGTGAGGACTCTTATTGTGGAGGAAACACCTCATGTTGTTTTTTGATGAATCTACTTGTGTTGGAAGAAACAGAACATGACGCAGATGAACTAACCAAGAGGATCACCAGATTAAGCCCGAAAAAGAATGACAAATCATCCATCGAACCGAAAAGAAGAAGTCGGACACTATCTATGATTGGAGTTATTAGGACTTCGGATAAAGAAGTTCGGGGATGGAACTCGGGATGGTGAGACTCGGGAAAGCCAACACACCAAAGGTGACCAATGCGAACAGACACCCGTTCGGACTGTGTATGTGATGCCAATGAAGATGTGGTCACGGTGAGGTAAATTCTGAATCTATCAACCAAAGGGGGAACAAATGTCTCGACAATATTCGAATGGAATTTCCCCGGAGGAAGATGATTCCCTTTCTCCTTTTTTCGTTGTTCCCTGAGTTTATTGAATTAAATGAACCTAACATTTCAAATGTTGAGGATCTTTGTTGAAGGGGAACATCAAGAAGGAAATGGTTAGATAGTCATCCTACAAGTCGATTGTGGGTGATCTAACTGAAGGTGTTAAAACAAGAAGGTTCCATGGTGAGAGTGCACTATTCTGCCGCTTCCTATCGGAGAAAGAGCCTCTTCGAGATTGGTGAAGCTCTACAAGATTCTCATTGGATTCTTTGCTATGCAAGATGAATTTGAATCAATTCTCAAGGAATGAAGTATGGGAGCTAGTAGATAGACCGAAAAGGCACAATGTCATTGGAACCAAGTGGGTATTTAAGAATAAAAGAGATGAAAACAACAACATTGTAAGAAACAAAGGCAAGGCTAGTTGCACAAGGTTATTCCCAAGAAGAAGGCTTAGATTATGATGAAATCTTTGCACCGATTTGCAAACTAGAAGCCATCGATTGTTTCTTGCATATCTTTGCCAACATGAAGTTCACGATCTATCAAATGGATGTGAAAAGTGCATTTTCGAGCGGTGTGCTTAAAGAAGAGGTTTATGTGGAACAACCTCCACGGTTTCAAACAGAATGACCAAGTTCTGTGCTCGAGAAAATCTTTGTATGGTCTTAAGCAAGCACCAAGAGCATGGTATGATACTCTTTCTCGGTTTCTTCATCGACCATGGTTTTGTCAAAGGGCGATTGATAGAACTCGTTCGGGATAGAAGATGGGGAAGATATCTTCTTTGGTTCAAATATATGTTGATGACATCATTTTTGGATCTCCAAACCATCATTTGTGTGAAAAGTTTTCAACACCGATGAAAGGCAAGTTTGAGATGTCAATGATGGGGAGATGAATTTCTTTCTAGGTCTTCAAGTGAAACAATCAAAGGAAGGAATATTCATCAACGGTGCAAAGTACACCGAGATTTGATTGCCAAATATGGTGTACAGATTGCAATGCGCTTAGGATTCCTATGAATACTAACTACAAGATGGATCGATTACGAAGGCAAATCGGTGAGTCATATCGATTATAGAGGAATCATTGGATCATTGCTCTATCTCACGACAAGTAGGGCGGATATAACATTTCTTTGTTGGGATATGTGCAAGATACCAAGCTAATCCTAAGGCTAGTCACATGGAGGTCGCCAAAAAGATCTTGAAGTATCTTAAGGGCACGATGAATAGAGGATTATGGTATCCGGTGATGATAACCTTGAATTAACCGGGTTACTCGAGATCTTTGATTATGGAGGTTGCAGAGGATTGTGAGGAAGTCCACTACAGAACTTGTCAATTTCTAGGAAGTAAGTCGATATCTTGGTTTTCGAAGAAAGCAGGACCTCGATGAGCAACCAATCTTCTTGAAAATTTGAATACATGGTTGCGAGGAAGTTCTTTGTGCTTTCGAGATTCTTTCGCTCGCACAACAATTAAGGGATTATAAAGTTGTAGCCAATGAAGTACCAATATTTTGTGACAATAATAGTGCCATTGCTATTTCACAAAAACCGGTATTGCACACCAGATGCAAGCATGTGGATATCATACATCACTTCATCAGAGATCATGTCGAGAAAAAAGACATAAGGATGGAGAAAATTCATACTGATAAGCATAGAGCTGATATCTTGACTAAACCTTTGGGTGAATCAAGATTTTGAACTTTCGATTGAATTAGGGATGTTAGATCCAAGTGTATAGAGTAAAATCAAAAAATTGAAGGTTTTAAGATGCATGAAGTTTTCTCGAATTTTTTCGAGAAGCTCGGGGATAAAATGGAAATACCGAATCGAGTCTCGTGAAACTTCGTAATCATGAAGGTCAAGATCGGGATTATCTTGAACCCATTCAAGATTCAAGATATTATCGACACTTTATCAAGGTCGATTTTCAAGAAGACTGATAGAGATAAATTAGTCTGAAGAAGTAATGACTCATGCGACTCATTTATTGCTTAAGTGAAGTTCAGTAATCATTTGCAATAAATACAAAACACCTAAGGAAAGTTTTTGGGCGGGATCGTTTGAAATTCGAAGAAGAAGGTCAACGGTCATTTAATGCTGTTACATTAATGACCAATGAGGATATTTTGGCGGCTTACTTTTCGGAGATCGACTGTTCGTATACCCGATTAATCGGAGATTAATCTCAACCGTTGCTTTTCACCTAACCAACGCGAATTCCCACGATCTCCAAACTATTTATACCCCAAGAAGCCATTCAAGCCAAAATTTTATCAAACCCTTCGTTCCCAAAATCCTCTGCGAAAAATCCCTTTTTTTCCCAGAAAACCTAAACCCTAAATCTTCAATCTCTCAAATGGCTCCTACCATTTTTGATAAATTAGCCGAAACCAACAAACCTTGGTACGAGTTCATTGTCTCGCTCGATAGCACAACCAACTCCAAACCAGAAGAGGAGGCTCTCCATATGATTCGGTTAGCCAAGCTCACTCATCTTGTCGCAAGCCGACCGGACCAAGAGTACGCGAAAGAGGTAATCGAGTTCATCTGTAATTTGAGGATAGATGAAGAGGATGGTATGCATTCTAAGATTACAGTATCACATTTAGAGCATTCGTCCAAATACATCGATTTTAAAAGGGAATTGTATATTATTCCGAAGAATTTAAATGATGTTTTTGAGCTTTGTGATAGAGGAGAGGATCCTGTTGTGTATATGTTGGGTAGAGAGCAGGAGTATTTAGATAGGATTGCTGAGAATCCTGTAAAATTTGAGGCTACACTGCATAAGAGGCATTTGAAGCCACAATATAGAGTTTTGATGGATATTGTGAGCAAAAGCTTCATGAGCCTTGCGGGGAGTTTTGAGCAGATCAGTACCCCGAAGCTCCTATTGATGGCGGCGATCGAGGCCTCACCCACCACCGACTTCAACTGGTTGAAATTTTTTATTCAGATGGTGAGTGAGCAAGCCAAAGTCTTCAAGAAGGTTGACGGGGCTATCACGATCAAAGGCAAGATCCATTATGCAACCAAAATAGCATTTATTTTGGAGATGTGCAGAGAGGAGGAGGATATCTTCGCCAATTCGAACCCATTCCCCAAGTCCAAGGTGCTCTTCAAGCCCATTGCTGTAAAGAAACAGGCCATCAGGGGGAAGAAGGAAAAGAAAGCAGAATCACCTAAAGCTGCTGCTGCTGAAGAGACCCAACAAACCAGAGGGAAGATTTTGTTGGAGGCCAAGATGGAGCAGGGTGAGAAGATGAAGAAGCAAAAAACCTTCGGCCCCAAGCGCAGAAGAATGGTGGTTCTCACCGATGATGATGGCAGTGATTCTGAAGAGATTCAACCCGAGAGCCAAAGCGCCAGACCGCCACTACAAGTCTTGGCTCAAAGTTATCTCTAAGGGCAAGGATCGATCGAGGAGCGTGTCTTTCTATGAAGTGCTTGAGACTTCGCTTAGTTCGCATAAAATTTTCTCAGAAATTTTTAAAGGAACTCAGCCTCGAGATTCCTACCAAAGATGTGCCGGCCAGACAACAGAGCCAACTCGAAGAGTCAATCGGAGAAAGTGCTACCAGCCCCTTAACCCACTCAGATGCAAACCGAAGACCGTTGCGACAACCTTCGGGGATGTCGGCCGAGACTCGGTGAGCGGCTTTATTTTTGATGAGCTCCTCGAGTGAGCTACTTCTTGATCCTTGGTGATGCTTCAAACCGAACTAGAAAGCCCGAGATTGAAGAAGGGGCCGAAGAAACCGAGTGGAGGAGCAAGGGGAACGGTTCATTCTTGACCGCTACCGAGATCGGCTCATACCCTCGACGGCAAGATATCTTCTTCAGATTAAGGGACGACGGTTTTCATCCTCTATCGGACTCTTAGGGAGATCTTTGAACATTGTCGCATTGAGGGAAGATCGGTGGAATGAGGAGACAACATTCCCTGATGAATTCTCGGGATTCTGGGAAGACAAAGCTCAGGATGAAAAATGCCGATTTTGATGAGCTGGTTCAGAAGAAGATAGCCGAGAGGAGAGAGCTATGAAGTTGGTGCCCCTAGCAAAGCAGAGACAAATTTCAAGATGGGGACCAGCGGGGGAGATGCCGAGGATCGGCCTCGGATGGAGAAAGAAAATTGCGGTGCCGATAAACTGAAATCATTCAACCTCAGATCGGTTAGCACTCTTGGTACCTTTTTCGCACTATTAACAATTATGCCAAAGTTCTCGAAAAGTTCTATCTTTAACTCAATTGTTTGATGTACTGATCGAGGCTCGATTGGAGATGGAGCTCGGATGAAGTCAAGCTCAGTCGTGACCGACCCTCAAGTTGTGTCTGAACCTCAGGATGATCAATCAGCACAGAAGGTGCAGAAGGTTCCTGAGATCGACCTCACTCCCTTGATGGAGAAGCTTGAGAAGGTTGAGCCAATGATGAACAAGATTGCTCAAATGGAAGAGACATTGGCCAGCCAAGCTCAGAAGATGGAGAATCTTAGTCACCCTTCAGAACTGGTGCAAATCCAAAACACTCTGACCTCACAGATGACCTCCATGGAAGATAAGCTGAATGAAAAGATGGAGGAGTCAATACGAAATGAAAGTGCCGAATCAAATGTAAGCACCAGGAGAATACTGAATTTCTAGAGGTGAAACTGGAGAGAGGAATTAGGTGCTGATCAAATCTGTTGTTAAGGAAATGAGCTCAATACTCATGACCAAGATGACAGAGATGTTTAAAGAAGCTCTCTCTGGCCAATTTGCCCATTTATCTGAAGAATTTTCTGTGGCTAAGAACCACATCAGGAGGATGGAAGATGAACAAGATCAGTTAGCAGGAGAGGTGCGCTGTGTGAGCAAAGAGCAATATCACATGGACACAGCACTCTCCAGATTTCTTCCAAATTACGGTGCCAAGAAGGGGGAAAGACCAAATGAAGACCTCAGGAAGTTATTGGCACATACTTTGGAGAAAAAGGCGCAGAAAGAAGCTGAAATGAATAGCCTATCCAGAGCCTTGAAAGAAGTCGAAGCTACTGACAAACTGAAGTTCGTTCAGGTGGAGAAGCCTATCTACACTCGAGTTTCTGAGGAAACCATGCTTGATGTTGCAAGAGAGAAACTGAATGCTAGAACTAAGGTTGGAACAAGCCAGGCTGCTACTGAATTGCTTATGAAGAGGAAAGCCTTGGGCATTGTTGAACCTGAAAGCAAGCGAGCTAAGACTCAGAAGACCCTGAAGACTCGTAAGATTCTCAAGATGTAAGATCAAGAATCAAGATCAAGAATATCGAAGGCACAAAGAATTATCAAGACTCAAGAATGTACCGAATGATCAAGATAAACTCAATGTTTCGAGGCATCGAAAATATCTATCTGAAGGATGCAATACTGAGAAAACGCGATTCCTTAGAAAGTTAGATATTGCCAAGACATTCAAATACAGACAAAAGGAACTAAGACAAAGTGTTGTTAAGGTTATATCAACTCAGAGTTTGTAAACAAAAGAGCCGTTGAAAGTGTCTACCTTTAACTGGAGACAAAAGTCAAAAAGAGGAAGACAACATCGCACCATATCGACATCGACAAAGTGATGTGTCGCCAAAAAAAAAGATGTCGATGTACAAAAGTTCGCATCGCAAAAAAGTGAAGACCGGCTACATGAAAGGCTATTGCCTAAAAACGTGTTAGGGAGTTTCAAACCCTAAATATAGTCGTTCCTCACACACTATAAGAGGAAACTCAAGAAGCTATCTCTCCAACGGATAGTTTTTCAAGAGTAACCTTGGTGTATGCCTATAAATACTAGTGACCCTCTACATTGTAAGGTTACGGGAAATTTATAAGCAACTCAAGAAGCTCAAACTTATTATCATAAAGTTAAAGCACTCGAAAAACTTAGAATTTCCCAAGTGCTTTTTATATTGAAGAGAGCTTACTAAACTAAGCCTAGCTTGATAAGACATATCCGGAGGCTTAGTCGAGATATCCTAACCCTTTGCATTGTACTTTATTGTAAAGGATATCTCATCCTAGTTGAAACCAACCGAGAAACCCCAAACCCTTGAGAAGGTAGTTGGAGTGTGTTCGTTGGTGAGAAGAGTTGTAAAGAGTTAGTAAACCACGCGGAGTAGTCGAAAGCTCTAGAGGAGAAGTTAGTAAGCTCTGAGGTAGTCACGAAAGCTTGTTTTGTTTTGAGAAAGTAAACTACGGAGGTAGTCGGAAAGCTCAAGGTCGGGTTGAGTAAGTAAACTACGTGAATTCGTCAGAAAGCTCAGGGCCGAGTTGAGTAAGTAAACTACGCGAGGTAGTCAGAAAGCTCAGAAGTGATTAGTGAATTTCTCTGAGGATCAGAAAGAGTGGACGTAGGAGCTTGAGTCTCTGAACCACTATAATTGTTGTGTTATTTATTGCTTTTTATCAGGCTTAACCGTTGCATCACTGAGTTTGAAAGCATATTTTCACTGATATTTCAGTTGGAATCAATCCACTGGAAGTTGCATGTAATTGAATCACATCCTAATCACTATTCCATTAAAGGAAGGTTTTCAGCAAAGCTTAAAACGAGTATAAACTAAAGGGCCAACCATTCCGCACATCTGAGTAGCTAGAATAGATAGTTACCAAACTGAACTTACTCTTCTGAGAGTTCAGTAAGTTAGTTATCTGATCCAAGCAACTTAGGATCTCTGAAACTCAGGACTCAGTTGGGATTATCTAGAGGTTTCAAAAAGCACTCGGGTCCCTTGTCTCATAAGACTTTGACTCGAGTGATTTGTGCTTCTCAGGACCTAATCTTCAGGATTATCTGACCCAAGCTGACCTCAGTAAGAAAAAGTTTTAAAAACACTAAACAGTGTATTCCCCCCCATACACGTGTAAGACTCGTTTGCACCGGGACCAACAAACCAGAACTCAGACCCAGATCGAACCTGCCCAGACTCCGGATCCTAACCTAGACCAGGACCCAAATCGGATCTAGACTGATAAGTTGAGTTTAGTGCGTTATTTATGTGTTTATTGTAGTAATTTTGTGATTATTAATTCATTATCCTTTTGTATCTACTCGACTTATTTTATTTAGGTCTCGTGTGCTTTGATTTTATATTTTTGATGAATTTCAGGTATTTATGAAACATTTTGATAAAGTGTGAGATGAATTAAATGTGAAGACATATGAGATTCAAGTTGATTGAGCCAATTATAAAGTAAAAGTCCAACACCGAGGGGCACTTCAGCAGACTTACGTGAATAAGCCCACAAGTTAGGCCCATGAGACATCTTATTAACCTTATAGCCACGTAAAATAGCAGCCATGCAATTGAAGAAAGGCCTTTATTCTAAGCTCATGAGTATTATGTTAATTACCCTAGTATTTAAAGCCTATTAAAGGGGAATTCACGGAGGCAGCTGAGCTAGGAGGCGGCAAGGGAGAAGTATCACGACACAGCAGAGGAGACTGGGCGACGTGCAGTTTTGAGAGTCGTATTTAGTTAGTATTTTATTCCAATTTTAGGGATTTCTGAACTCGCACTTAATGACTGTTATTTGATTTGAGACGTTTATAATATTTATCTTGAGATTGTTTATTTCATCTAATTTAACTTTCAACATACGTGGATGTTTAATTTGGATTGGCCACCTAGGTTAGATTATTCTTGTATATCTGATAGTTCGTGAATTTGTAATCCGTAATTGTTGCAAATGCATGACAATTGGTAGCAACTAGTAATTTACTAGGGTGATTTAAACCGGGTTCTTTCGAATCGAGCTTGTGTATTCGGAAATTTGTATGTCCTTTATCCTAGTGTTTAATGCTTTTGACTGGATTAAATTTAGATCGTATCTAGACTGTTCAGTTAAAAATAATCGTTGGAGAGCTTGTTTCAATTGAGTATAATTAAGAGATAAGAATCGGTAGCCAGAGCTTGTTGACTACTGAGGGACATTAATCCTAAAGATAAATAGAGTAAACATCGCTATCAATTAATATCATTAAGTCGAGGGATGAATGAACTGTGAATTGGAATGTCTTTTTATTATTGAGTTTTCTTTCTTAGATTAGTTGTTATTTTCCTAGCACTTTATTGTTTTTTTAGTATTTAGAAACCAATCCTTTCCCCCCCTTTTCATGTTGCATGTTTGTCCCTATAAATTCATACAATTAACACATTAATTATTTTCACGTTCCCTGTGGATCGACCCTTACTTATCCTACTACACTCTAGTGGATCGGCTAAGGTATTTAATTTATTTTTGCGTGCCGGAAACAGCACACCAATTTTTGGCGCCGCTGCCGGGGAACAGTGTGAATATTTTTTGAGCTTTTTGTGTGTAATTTATGGGGGCTTTTTTTCTGTTATTTTTCTGAGTATTGTAGTGTCTTAGTTGTTAATTTCTCTCCCCCGTAACCCCCTCATTTACTTTGTGTGTCATTGCAATTTTCTGCAATGTTGACACTGGCCCCCCATTGTCAAAGCAGCAGTAAAATTTCTGCAGTCCCTCTTTGGTCGTCTTCTTCTGTTTTATCCTCCTTTTGCAAGCTCTCTAAGAGCACAGGTTGAAGAGCGCACACAAGGGCAGGGTGTTCAACACCCAACTGACCCTCGCTACTAATCAGGTTTACTCTCTTCATGTCTTACATTTCCCTAGTTTGCCTGTTGTTTTGTTATATATTGCTTGAGGACAAGCATTATTCTAAGTGTGTGTGTGGGGGAGGGGGGGGGGGAGAATTTGTGGCATGATCTGAAATTTTGCAATTGTGTGCATATTGCTTAAGATGTGATATTATTGTTTTGTGGTACACTGTGGAGTTTCTGGTTAAATTTGCTTTGTTTGATGCATGCGGATGTTGTGAGTAGATGAAGGTTTCATGGGAGGGTCTGTTTGAGTTTATGATAGTAATTTGGTGAATTGATGAGTTATGGTCCTAAGTTGTGCTTCGATACCTTGTAATTAATGTAGTCTAATTAGGTCACTTAGATAAGTGATGCATTCATGGTGTACCCCTTAAGGTTGGAAAAATAAATTGATGTGGTTAGGAGAAAAAAGAGTTTAGTTGAAGAATTCTGTAACAAACAAAAAGCCGGTACAATTGCCCATTTTTAGGAGCTCGAAAAAAAAAGAATTCGAGCTAAAACCTAACGATGGAGTGAAGTTGCGGTTTTGCATTTGGAAAAAAAAGGTGCTGAGACAGCTGCCTGCTTTCGGGATTCGAACATGTCAAAGTCGGATACAATTAGAGCTAAAACCCGACAAGTAGAGTGGTGCTGCAGACCTTAGAGAAAAAAAAGGAGATAGGGGGTACACTAGGATGTAGAGTTTGTTGAAGCTACCTATTTTAGATGAGTGTATAGTAAGGGGGTCGAAGTATGGTAAGGGGCTTAACGAGTCAATGAGTTGAGGATCTATCGTAAATGATTTTGGGAACTTGAGTGAAAATCTTCCAAAGTTCACGATTTCTAATTGTGTTGATCTTAGTCCGGAATTCCATGAGTTGCTACTTTACTTTAGTATCACATTCGATGTGTAGAAATGACCTAAGCGAATATCTTAGTTTCTCCATTGCTAATCTCTTGGTGCTATTTTGCTTGAGGACAAGCAAAGATTTAAGTGTGGGGGTATTTGATAAGTCGATTTTAGTGCGTTGTTTATGTGTTTATTGTAGTAATTTTGTGATTATTAATTCATTATCCTTTGATGAACTCATACTTAATGCCTGTTATTTAATTTGAGACGTTTATAATATTTATCTTGGGATTGTTTATTTCATCTAATTTAACTTTCAACATACGTGGATGTTTAATTTGGATTGACCACCTAGGTTAGATTATTCTTGTATGTCTGCTAGTTCGTGAATTTGTAATCCGTAATTGTTGCAAATGCATGACAATTGGTAGCAACTAGTAGTTTACTAGGGTGATTTAAACCGGGTTCTTTCGAATCGAGCTTGTGTATTCGGGAATTTGTATGTCCTTTATCCTAGTGTTTAATGCTTTTGACTGGATTAAATTTAGATTGTATCTAGACTGTTCAGTTGAAAAGAATCGTTGGAGAGCTTGTTTCAATTGAATATAATTAAGGGATAAGAACCGGTAGCCAGAGCTTGTTGACTACTGAGGGACATTAATCCTAAAGATAAATAGAGTAAACGTCGTTGTCAATTAATAGCATTAAATCGAGGGATGAATGAACTGTGAATTGGAATAATTTTTTATTATTGAGTTTTCTTTCTTAGATTAATTGTTATTTTCCTAGCACTTTATTGTTTTTTTTAGTATTTAGAAACCAATCCCCCCCCTTTTCATATTGCATGTTTGTCCCTATAAATTCGTACAATTAATACATTAATTATTTTCACGTTCCCTGTGGATCGGCCCTTACTTATCCTACTACACTCTAGTGGATCGGCTAAGGTATTTAATTTATTTTTGGGTGTCGGCGACATCACACCACAGACCCAGACCACCCGAACCTAAACCTAGACCCAGATCCGACCTTGATCCCGGATCTGGACCAGACCCGGACGGTACCAGACCCCGGCCCAGACCCGGATCCGGACTCAAATTTCGAGCCCAAACCGGACCTGAACACGCACTGGATCCGACCTGGACCTGAATGTGATACCCGAGTTTCTTACTACTCATTGGCCAATATATTTCATGCATTATGTGCAATTTATTTTATATGTGTGTTAATATTTATATACGAGATATTTTGATGCTACATTATTTATTTGTGCTTAAATTGTTTAAATATATATATATATATATATATATATATATATATATATATATATAGAGTATACATGTATAATGTCGTGAGGTGTGAGTAGATATAGTGCATAGTACTAAATGTAGGAATATATATAATATTATTTAATTCTATGTCTTAATTGGTATATATGTATATATGGTATGTGTGTAGAATTATTTAGTAATAATAATAATGTGATAGCAAGTGGAATGATTATTAAAATAAGATTAAATGTTAGCTTCTAAGTTAAGGAATTGGGTAGGTGACTCTTCGGTATCTATGAAACTATATCTAGGACCTTCTAATTGTGAGAAGTAGAAATACACAAAGAAGAAATAGAAAAGGGGAAAACAGCCGTGGAAAAGAAAAAAAATAGACGAGAACTTTGGAGGAAGAAAAGGTACTTAATTGTGAATTTAACCATTAACTCCTTGATTCTAGGATTATATCTACTTGAGCTAGAGGATTTTATAGTTATGAATTGTGCATGTAATTGAATCTGTAGTGGGAAAGAACATAAATAAATTAGCAAGATTGGTAGAGTATTCAATATAACTAATAATTGGAATTGGAGTATTAAGTTTCTGTTCCCTTGCACGAGCTATATCCTCTAGCTATTAGTTTTATTGAAATGCTCTATGACAATCCTGGTTAGCATAAGTTACAATTTATTGAAGAAAATAATGATAGGATTTAATTACCTGTAGAATACTATGTGATGGCTTGGTTTATTTAATAATTAAATGAATTGAACTAAAAGAGTTCATGGATTGGTTGGTATAGGGTGCCTTTACTGAGTGGGTTATTAAGAGTAATGTTGCTTTAATTGTATTAAATGTCTTATTTAGCAAATAGAAAAAAAATTAGGGAAGTATAAATCTAAGAAAACATATTTCCAAGGTAATAAGCTAATAATTTTTCTTGTTATTTATAATTGTTTTCATTAAATTTGATAGTGGGACTTGATAAGGCTGTTTAGGAGTTCAAGTTATCAATGCTTTTTCGGGTTCGAGGTAAGTAGAAATTCATCTGCAACTACAATGCATAAACATATTATTATGTGATTAATTTGTGTATATTTGACAATATGTGAATTAATGTGGGATTGGTTGATATTTAGTGATTATTGTGGAAGGAGCTTCTGAGCTTGATATTTTATATGAATCGAACCTGTGAGTTCGACGTTATGTGAATCTTGTGAGATATTATGTGTTGCATATGCATCATGCATAGCATGCATTATCATGGGAAGATATTTGAGCAGATGATGTGTGTGTTTTGGCCACTGGTTATACATTGGAAACACAAGGGGCGTATGTGCGAGGAGAACCCTTGTGGGGCATTTTATATGATAAGGGGCGTACGTGCGAGGAGAACCCTTATCGAGTATTTGTGATATGTTGTGTGGGTGTTCAGTGAGGGGACTTCTTAAGCAGACAGGGGGTCGAGTTTGGTGATGGACCTCGCTGGGCCGTTAGAGGGTGGATCCTCGGACTGCACCGTTATGATTCGGTGTGGTGGGATGACTTCTTGGTGGACATAGGGGGCGTATGTGCGAGGAGAACCCCTGTTGGGCCACAAGAGGATGGGCCTCACGTCCGGATCATACTTATGTGATATTTATATTGGTTATGTATATGTGATGAGCTCGATCCAGTGTATAACAGTGTGCCAGGGGCCCTAATGAGTGTTTCATAAATAAAATTTTGATTTCAAATGAGAGTGCATGGAGAGGATTTCTAAAGAATTACATTTCATGCATAATTTCTACTTACTGAGATTTATCTCACGTAGTTTATGCGTTGTAGGTAATCGTGATGTGGTGTGATGTGACGGATCTACTGGACAAGCTGTGGAGATCCTGCAGGTTTTGGAGTTGTTGTGTACATAGATGACGACCTGTGGGCATACCGTGGCTCTTTTTGCTTCAGTTATTGTATATTTTGTTGCTTTTGAATATGTATTATGTTATGTTATAAAATATGGTATGTTCTAGTGTGTTGACTGGGTGTTTGAGTATGAAATGTCAGTTTGTTGCTATCTTTTAATATATATGAATGAAACAGGTCATTTTAGGTGTGAAAGCATGTTGATGTTATATTGTCGAAAAAAAAAAAAAATTATATCAGGTTTACAGATTAAATTATATTTATATACGTAGTATGTTGGGTTATATAAGGGTGGTCGTGACACCGAACCCTAACTAGGAACCAACCCGAACCAGACCCGCCCTGACCCGGACCCGAACCCAGACCCGAATCCAACCCAACTAGACCCAGACCCATAATCTGACTATGACCCGGACCCAGATCGGACCCGGACCCAGACCTAGACCGAACCCTAACCTGGAGTCAGACTCAAATCCGACCCTGATCCTGGAATTGGAACGGACCCGGACCGAACCAAACCGGGCCCAGATCCAGACTTAGATCCAGATCCGAACCCAAATTACGGACTCAGACCGGACTTAGACCCGCTCCAAAAACCGACCTGGACCCAAACCCTGACTAGGATTCGAACCCGAACCAGGACTCGGATCCAACTTGGACCCAGACCCAACCCGGACCCAAACCTATTTATGAATATTGTATTTTTTATTAAAAAAATATATTATAAGGATATTTTAATAATTTTATTATTTTTATTAAAAATATAATTATTTAGTCTTATGGCGAAACAGTATCGCCCATGGCGAAGTTAAATGATGTGACAACTTTTTATTGGACGTCTAACGCCAGGAAGGACGAAACCATTCTGGCCGTAGAAAAGTATAAATTATATTTTTTAAAAATATTTTTAATATCCTGCATATAGAATTATACGTGTATATACATGTATGAAACCGACATAAAACACATAGAACTAGTGGTTTTATTTTAGAGTAGGCCTTTTATGCACCATGCAATTCAAGTATTTTTAAAATGTTCAACTTATTTTACTGAAACGTTCAATTTGTTTTCATTGAAAATGTTGAATGTTTCAGTATAAACAAATTGAATGTTTCATAATTAAAACAAGTTGTATACAAAACCTTAAAAGCAACAAAAGTTTCAGATTTTTCTCTTACAAACTCAATCCAGGTATGTCTAGAGAAATCATCTACCACAACCAATGAATACATTTTACCTCCAAGAATTTCTGTCTCCATAGGACCCATAAGATCCATATGTGGTAGCTCAAAACTCCGTGTTGTCGAAGAAAGTGACAACATTTTGTGTGACACTCGGGCCTGTTTACCTTTCTGGCATGAACCACAAATCATGGTTTCTCCTATATTCAGCTTTGGCAAACCTCTTACAGCACCAACTTACTAGTTTATGGATGTTCCTAAAATTGGGTCAAATTTATGTTACAAAAATCCACACTAAATTACCCAGTGCAGGCCCAAAGACTAGAAAATTTAAAATTGGAAAAAAGAGCAGACGAGATTTTTTGGGAGATTTAGCACATCTGTTGTGGGAATCTTTCTAGAAGATCTAGATAAAGAAATAAGATTTACCATATCCTTGAAAAGGATATAGCCAATGAAATAGGCTCGTGGCCTTATTTTGATAAACTTTAAACAATCTCAAGCATGCTGGATTACTTGAATGATTAAGGCCCAATTTATGGGCCCATTAGTCCTAACCTAATGCCTTCGGTAAAATGGTAATCGAACCGAAATCGAACTAGAGAAATCGAAAAAACCGAAATTATACAATTGGTAACCGAAACCGTACCATTTGGGATCATAACGATCAGAAACCGAACCGAATTTTTCGGTTTGGTTTCGGTATAAACCGAAAAAAAAAAACCAAAATTTTTGGCATTTTGAAATAACCACTTTTAATGGCCTAACCTGTCATTTTTACAGAAAAAAAAAATATATATATATGAAATTCACTATTATAGTTTACACAAATCAATCAACATATCCAGTTATCCACCACAACTCAATATTAAACATACTTCAACCAAAAAGTCTGGAATTAAACTGAAATACAGTCTGAAATATAGTCCAAAAAGTCTAAAATATAGTCCAAAATTCCAAATATTGCATTATGAAAGCAAAATATAACCAAAAAGTTGCAAAACAGTCCAAAAACAAGTTTAAGAACTTCAAATTTGTGTTGCTTCTCTAGTCTTTAGTTCCTCTAAATCTATGTGTCTATGTTTGTGATGCTCCAACTCCTCCAACTCCTACATTCAAGTTTGGCAATTATTGAAAATAAAAAATAACATATTAATAAATAAGAAATTAGATCATCAATAAATAATAATCACTTAGAGTTAGCTACCTTTCTCAAAATTCTCCAATCTTTAGCTCCTCCAAATCTATGTGTCAATGGTTGATGATGCTCCAACTCCTCCAACTCCTCCAACTCCTACATTTGAGTTTGACAATTCTTGAAAATTCATTTACAAAGTGAGCTTCAAAGAAAAACCCTCCTATTTTACTTGCAAAATCATCTTGATTTCAAGTGTGCATAAAACTCATACACATCAGTTTATAGTTGATCCTGTCCTTTTCCTTTAACCCCAACTTCCCGACTTTCAAATATGGATACACAAATTTCAAGTTCATTAAAGAATTGGCAAACAAAAAACCCAATCAAATCATAAGCCACAGGATTTGAAAAAACAAAGTGAAACAAATAATGGCTTTAGAATTTGAGTAGCCTGCAGGAAAAGATGCAAGTTAATTCAAAAAATAAATAAAAATAAAAGTGAACCGCTAGTATGGTGGCGTGTAAGATTACCTGCAGTGTAGGATTAATGGAGATGGGAAGGCGCCGCTGGTATGGTGGCGTGTCGCTGGACGCTGGTAATTGGTATGGTGGTCAGGTGGTGGTGTCGCTGGTAATGGTATGGTGGCCACTAGTAGCCTGGTATGGTGCAGCCGTGCAGCGGTGTCGCGGCCACGCTGGCCGCTGGTATGGTGGCCGGTGGCGTGTGGTTGGGCAGAGGTCGCGGGCGTGCAGGAAAGAGGTGTGTGTGTAGGGCTGAAGTGAAAAATGACGGAGAGGCGTGTGGCCGTATGGGGTAGGGCTGAAGTGAAAAGCGGCGGATGAAAAAAGTAAGGAAGTAAATGAAGTAGGATTAGGGTTAAAGATTTATATATATAGTATAAAATTATGGTACAAAATTCGGTAATACGGTAAATTTACCGAAATAAACCGAAACGATATCGAATGCCAAAGTTTTCAAAATCAATAACCAATACCAAACCAAAAACCATTTTAACCGAACCGAATTAAAATTTTGATTCGGTTTGGTTCGATTTTTCAGTTTTTACCATTTTTTGTTCACCCTTAACCAGGAGGATTAATTGGGAGATTATTAATTGGAGTTCTACTTCAGCACTTTTCCCTGCTATGTTAGCTGTATCATCAAGATAACATTCACAAGTTCTTGAACAGTGTTTAACCTAAGGTTGAAAATTCTATAGGCTTTACTATTTCTAGAATAACCCAAGAAAAAACCTTTGTCACTTTTAGAGTCAGACTTTCGAAGTTGGTCTCTATCATTCAGAATGTAACACACACAACCAAACACATGACAATATTTCATATTTGGTTTCTTATTGTTCAGAATCTCATAAGCAGTTTTTGAACTTTGTGGCCTCATAAAAACTCTGTTAATAATATGGCATGCAGTGTTTAATGTTGCAGCCCAAAACCTTTTAGAAAGATGTTTAGCTTGTAATATTACCCTAGACATTTCTTGAAGAGTTATATTCTTCCTTTCAGCTATTCCATTTTGTTGTGGAGTTTTAGGAGATGAAAATTCCTGCATTATACCCTTCTTTTCACAGAAATTAGAAAATAAGCTATTTTCAAATTTCCTACCATGATCTGACCCAATCTTACTCACTTTCAAGTTGTGTACAATTTAGAACCAAAAAATTACCGTTATCATGGGGAACCAAAAAATGCCCCATTCGCGTCCCCGACAGGGTACCGTGCGCCCAGTTCGTGCATTTTCCACGACCGGATGCTTGAATTGACTTGAAAAATGGATTTCGTGGATGATTTTGTGGGGAGATGCAAAGTTCCCCAGGAAAAAAATACGGTTATCATGGGGAACCAAAAAATGCCCCCTTCGTGTCCCCGACGGGGTACCCTGCGCCCTGCTCGTGCATTTTCCACGACTCGGATGCTTGAATTGACTTGAAAAATGGATTTCGTGGCGATTTTTGGGGGATACAAAGTTCCCCAGCAAAATAATGAATTAGCATCCCGACGGGTACCAAAAGGCCCCCCTTCAGATCCCGACGGGGTACCCTCACCTGCTCTCGCACTTTCCATGACCCAGATGCTTCAATTGACTTGAAAAATGGATTCCGTGGATGATTTTGTGGGGGCATGCAAAGTTCCCCAGCAAAAAAATATCGTTATTATGGGGAACCAAAACAATCCCCCTTCGCGTCGCCGACGGGGTTCCTTGCGCCCCGTTCATGCATTTTTCATTTGGATGCTTGAATTGAGTAAAAAATGGATTTCGTGGTCTATTTTGGGGGGGGGATGCAAAGTTCCCCAGCTAAATAATATTGTTATGAGGGGGAACAAAAAATGCCCCCTTTGTCCCCTACGGGGTACCCTGCGCCCCGTTCGTGCATTTTCCATGCCCCGGATGCTTGAGGAAGAGTTTAATTTTCTTAATTAAATTAATTGTTCGTTTCTTAGTAATTTATTGTTTTAATAGTAGTTATCAAATTCCTTTAAAAAAAAACCCCTTTTCGTGTTGCATGTTTGTCTCTATAAATTCATACAATTAGCATAACAATTTTTCTACGTTCCATGTGGATCGACCCCTTGCTTGCCACTACTACGAGTTTGTAGGGTAGATTAGGGTATTTATTTTTATCGCACCTCAACAGTGAGGTCAGTGCACCTAGTGCATATAAAACTTTAGATTTATTTTGTTTTGTTTTTGTTATAGGGGATTCAAGAAAGATATTGTTACGATCCCACATAGAATCCACAAAAAATTGTGCATGGATACTTAAGTGGGATTCAATACTCCACTCTTGAGCTAGCTTTTGAGTGGAGTTATGGCTTTCATGCTTGAGTGCCTAACGATTGGCCCGACCTGCCGGATCCCGGACGTGATACAAAAGAGGGCTACCTGAAGAAAAGACCGCTTGACACCAGGAACCAAGTTGCGTGGGTCTGCCTGAGTCGTTGAAGGGTCTCAAGAGTGAGAGCCATTTGTGGACGTCTGGCTATTAAGGTGGATTAATTGTTACGATTCCACACTACAAGAAAGTGCATTTCTTGTAACCAATTTATTTGTAACGAAAATTTAAATGGTTACGGAAAAATGACATATTGTAACGAATTTTTTTTTTTGGTTATAAAAAATCTTATTTTAAATAACAATGAGTAATCGTCGTTACAAATAGAAAATTTTGGTTACAAATAGTAAATGACTTCTTATTTTAAAATTCTGAAAAAAGCGTGTGATAGCGCCAATATTATTTAATAAAAAAACTCAGAGCGTGTGATACCAAATCCGCCTTCTTCACAGCAATGACCAAATTTCAGCGTGTGATACAAAATTCATCTTCTTCATAGCAATGAAACAGTGAGAATACCAAATTTCAGATTCGCGCTCCAGATTCGCCGCCAGATTCGCCTCCAGATTCGCTCCAAATTCGCTCCGATCTCACATCAGGCCTACTTGCTTCGTCTCTCCTCAATTTTGATTCTCAGTCCAGATCTTCTCTTAGGTATCTATATCTTTTGATTTTGGATTATAAGTTTTTATATTTCAATTAGAAGTGAGGCATACAATAAGAATTCGCTCCAGATTCGCTGCCAGATTCACTCCAGAATTGCCCAACCACTAACCACGGGCCACTTTGTCGCCCACCCACCCGTCAAGACTGGCCGATCTCTGACGAGGCCTACTTGCTTCGTCTCTCCTCAATTTTGATTCTCAGTCCAGATCTCCTCTCAGGTATCTATCTCTTTTGATTTTGGATTATAAGTTTTTATATTTCAATTAGAAGTGAGGCATACAATATGAATTCAATTTCTGTACTGAAACAATTTTTTGAGATATTATAGTGATTTTCCAATTGCTATTATGAATCAGAAGGGAATATTCATGGCCTGTTAACCTAGTTGTTATTATTGATGATTTGGATTGAGGATTTGTTCATGGTCTTCTATGATTTCATTTGCCTCACGTATTCTTACACAATGAGAATAATACACATAATAGCACCTTGGTACCCTTGAGATTGAATTTAGATCTCTATTGGAAGGAAACTGATAGTGATAATTTTCTTCTAATTGTTAAGTTACTGTCAAATGAAAAAAGAAATTAAAATTTGTTTGCTATATTGTTAAATTCAAATGTGTCCATTCGATTTCGTGTTGGCTATTTATTTATTCTGTTATTTATTTTGACACAATCTTAACCTTATATTCTGCTGGTTGTAGAAAATCCCATTGGTTAATGTTGCTCGACGACTTGGTGATGAATAGGTTGTGTATGCTCAAACCGACAAAGCTGAACGGGAGTTGAAGTGGAAGTAAGTCTATAATTATTTGCTCTGCATTTCATGATATAAACTTTGGTTAGGGTGGTGAATTGTGGACAGAGTTTGAGTTGTTGTTTCAAACCTATGGAATTATAATTATCTTCCTAATGTTACCCCAGCCACAAGGAATTCATCGTAGTAACTAATTTTTTTTATACTTAAATTATACAGCCATGGATAAGAGTTGAATTGGTGAAAAATATAGGTTCAGTTCTAAATATGTTTTAGGTGTTGAATCTTTTATTGATTTTTCAAGACAAAGTGTTGTTCAGTCCGAAACTAGAATTCTTTGCCCGTGCAATAGCTGTCGAAACACAAAGAAAAAAACTACTATTGAAGTCAAAAGGGACTTGATCTTGAAAGGATTTTATGTGTATTATCGTGAATGGATATATCATGGGGAATCCAAAGACTCTCAAACCTTTTCTTTTGATCAGAATACTGCTAGTAGTGTTTCTGTTGAAGAAGATGAGTTAGGCTTAATGGATGAAGAGGATGATGATATTAACATAGATAATGAACTACCTGATATGATAGGTGAAGTAAGAGATGCAGAATTTCATGAGCCTTCTTCAGAATCAAATATGGATAACTTTGAGAGGCTGTTTTCGGATGTGACTCGTGACCTATACCCTAATTGCAGGAATCATTCTCTATTGGAGTTTTTAGTGAAGTTGCTTAATATCAAAGTAATGAACAAAATTACTAACAAGGCAATTAACTTGATACTTTTGTTATTTAAAGAAGTGTTGCCAGAAGGTAATGTAGTTCCAATATCTCTTTATTGGGCTAAAAAACTTCTTTCTGGGATTGGGTTAGGTTATGAAAAAATAGACGCATGTAAGTTTGATTGTGCTTTGCCTTTTGTCCTATTTGTAAAGAACCCCGTTGGAAAGATAATGGAGGAATAGGAAAAAGAATTCCCCAAAACGTATTGTGGTACTTCCCTTTGAAACCAAGGCCGCATAGACTTTGTGCATCGTCTAAAACATCTTCCGATATGAGATGGCATGCTGAAAAGCTTATCCATGTCGAAGGCAGTATGAGTCATCCGACACATTCTCCTGCATGGAAAGATTTTGATCTGCAATACCCTGATTTTGCTTCCGATTCACGTAATATGAGACTTGGTTTAGCTGCCGACGGGTTTAATCCTTTTGGTAACATGAGTGTTTCCTATAGTATGTGGCCTGTTATACTTATTTCGTATAATATGACATTATATAAATGCATGAAAGGTGATTTCTTCATGATGAGTTTGCTTATACCTGGTCCCCGTTCCCCTGGAAAAGATATTGAAGTCTACCTTCTACCACTAGTTGATGAACTAAAAGAATTGTGGTGCGGAGTACAAGTTTATGATTCTTGCAGTAAGCAAGTGTTACAATTGCGTGCATCTCTTCTTTGGACAATTAATGATTTCCCCACACTTGGTAATTTGTTCGGGTGGAATACAAAAGGATATTTAGCATGTCCATGTTGTTTGTATGAGACGGATTCCAAAGGAATTAGAAGTAAGATATGTTACATGGGACATAGGCGTTATCTTGATAGTGATCACCCTTTCCGAAGAAGTAAACTATTTAATGGTAAGCTTGAGACCCGCTTGAAGCCAAATGAATGCAGCGGAGAAGAAGTTCTTCTAAACTTGAACTATTTGGAGCACAAGTTTGACATTCTTGGTAAACACCCAAGTAACAAAAAGAGAAAACGTAGTGCAGAAGAAAGAAATTGGGTTAAAAAAAGCATATTTTTTGAGTTGCCTTATTGGCATAAGTTAAAGATTAGGCATAATTTAGATGTGATGCATGTGGAGAAAAATATTTGTGATAATGTGTTGGGTACGTTGATGAATATTGATGGAAAGGCAAAAGACACAATAAAAGCTCGTGAACATTTGCATGATCTAAACATAAGGAAGGAGCTATACTTGGAAAGGCGTGGAAATACTATTGTTAAACCTAAAGCATGCTACAATCTTTCTACTAGTGAAAAGAAAGGCTTTTGTGAATTTTATTATGTGTTTTTAATTCCTTATTTTTATTTTTCAAATATTTCCATAAATAAAAATTTGATATTTGAAATTTATATTCTAGGTATCTTAAATCACTTAAAGATTGTGTGCGTAACCCAGCTCGACCAGAAGGCTCAATTGCTGAAGGATATGTTGTCAAAGAGTGCTTAACCTTCATGTACATGTATGTTGATGGAATTGAAACAAGGTTTAATAGAGTTGAGAGAAACTATGATGGTATTCAAGACCGTCAAGAGTATGAATTAACCATATTTTCGTTAAAAGTTCGGCCGTTTGGACCGCTTAGACATTCTAGTCCTTTAACACTGGAACAAATGAACATAGTTCAAACGTTCATAATCAACAACTGTTGTGAACTGGATATTTACAAAAGGTATGAACCTTTTTTCTTATCTAGTGTTATACTCCTATTTATTAATTTCTCTAACTTAATAGTTAATTGTTTAGCAAACATGTGGAAGAACTGAAGCTGCTAAATGTTAGAGACGTTGAAAAAATTCACCGAGAACAGTTTCATAATTGGTTTAGAGATCATGTAAGTTTTATATTTGCTATTGTCTGTTAAAATTATATCTTACAAATATTGACATATTTTTCCATGTGTCTTCTAGATCAACTTGTTGTATTATGGGCATCCTGATGAAGTTTCATTAGAACTTTGGGCATTGGCAAATGGACCTCAATCATACTTAACCAAATTTTATTCTGGTTGCATGGTTAATGAGGTTCGATTCCACACAAAAGACCGGGATGATCGTAGGGCAACACAAAATAGTGGTGTGGTAGTGAAGGGAAATCACGGAGATGATTCAATATAATTTTTTGGCTTCTTAACAAAAGTGGTAGAGGTGACATTCCTTCGTGGATATAAGGTAGTGCTTTTGCAATGTGAATGGTTCAATACGGGCAACAAAAGAACTGTGCAAAGAGACAAACACTTTTTGAGCATTGATATAAGATCTCGTTGGTACAAGGATGGTCCTTTTGTACTACCAAATCAAGTTCAACAGGTCTTCTACATTAAGGATACTAAACTTGGTGATAATTGGAGAATTGTGCAACGTGTACACCATAGGCACCTTTGGGAACTTCAAAAAGTGGAAGATACATAATTTGAAGACATGGCTGACGCAGAACAGAGCCTTCAAGTTGATGCATTCCAACGACATGAATCTAATGCAAGAACAATAGTAGTAGAAGAAGATGACAATTTGGACTATTTGGCAAGAAAAGATCTTGACCCAGATGTTATAGGTGATGATGATGCTATAGGAGAAATAAGGCAACGTGAAGACCGCGATGTAGATTACTCTTCTGAAGAAGAGGACGAAACACTTATCCAATATCGCGATGATGAATACATTCCTAATATTTTCATGATGGAAATGAAGACCAACTTTTTTAAATTTAGCTGTTTTTTTTTCTACTATTTTCTCATGTTTTCTCTTGAGCAATCATTGTCATGACATATAATAAGGGAATTTCATATGGGATGGATGCCTGAGTATTTATCTTGTAGGTTGTCATACATTCTAAGACTGAATTAAAACCCCTCTATTTTTTTGTGGTCTATAATTTAATTTGACTTTTCTTTATAAATTCTAAGACTGAATTTTTATTTTGATGTGCAGTTGAACATGCCACCACAAGGAGTAGTACTACGTCGCCCTACCACAAGGAATCGTGGAAATATTAGTACAAACCAACAAACAACTCAAGACATTTCAAATTTGGCTATAGAGCAAATTTATTTCAAATTTTCAAGCTTACCGCCACGCCGAAGTTCTCCACATATCGAGAATCATTCCTCAAAAATTACAACTCAACCAAAGAAACTTCCAAGTGCTTCAACGAATGGAGATATGTCACCTAGTGAAGCAAGTAACACAGATTGCTATTTTGAATATGTTATTCTAGTATGCCTCAATGATGCAAAAAGAGCAAAGATTTCGTGTTTGGATTTGGTTAGAGGACTTTCGATCTCATATTTTTCCGGGTTATTTAGTGCCAAGAGTATGTTTGATATCACTTGATTTAATTGTCTTTGAAGCTCGCTTTTTCACATACTTTCACTTTCATTAGCATTAGAAAAATATATCGATGTTTAGGATTGATCTTCTTTGAACTCCAAATGGTCATCCAAATGCCAACAGACTTAGAAAATCAAAGGCATGCTTTAATTAGTACAATGTTAATTAAACCGCAGAGATGAAATCTATAAATCGACTTTGAATTGAATTTTACTTTAGAAACCCTGGTGTATAATTAGGTAATATTAATTATTAAAGACCTACAATGAAGTGTTAATTATCTGAGCTTGATTCATTTTGCACACTAATATATCTTAATTCAATAAAACAAGGTCATAATAACTTTTATGCTTGTCAATAATTTTTTTTATTGATTGCAACACTTCATTAGGAACCACCAAAAAAAGAGGTCGGGGCCCTAGTTTGGGCAAATCAATCGAGAAGGAAATTGCTAAAAATGTAAGTATTAGAACTTAAAGATTTATCCCTTTCACTTATATTAATTAGTTGAAATTGCTTTTAGGGAGGAAATGTGCTAGAAATTGAGTTTCATGAGGGTTTCACGAAGCCAATTAAGCACACAACACATTTTGCAAATGGAATTGGAATAATTGTAAGACATAGTCCTGAACTTGATTTCACGAGCTCTTGGTTAGATGTTCCACAAACTAGTAAACTGCCAGTATATGCTGGATTAGATGTAAGTTTTCATTTTTGTACATCAAGTAACTTCCTGACTTTTATTGTATTGCAATGAGCATATAAATAAATATGTGATGGTTGACTTGCCACTTTTCATACTTTTAGCAATGGTTTAATGTCAAGGGATGGCCAAAAGACCCACATGTAAAAGAGTGTGTAGATGACATGTTTTATAATGCCTATAAGCATTGGAAGGGAATCCTAAGCCGTTACCATAAGGCAGTTGTGAAAGCTGGTGAAGATCGATCCAAAACCCAATCCCCCATATGATTGGATTGACCTTGACAAATGGCATATGCAGTGTGATCACTTTTCACATTCAGATTTTCAGGTTTCTCAATGTGTACTTGCACTTATTTTACTTAATCTTGCATTTTTCCTACAATGATAACTTTTCCCCCTTAATTTTATTGTAGGAAAAGTCGAAAAAAAATACAAACAACAGGTCACATTTGCCATATCCTCATACCGGGGGTACGAAGTCTTTTGTTGCACGATTGATGGAAATGGTAAGTTTTTAATTTGAATATTTGTTCTATTTTTCACACATTTCTTACAAAGTGCAATATCTATTTGTCTATAGGAAAAAAAAAAGTGAAGTGGATAACTTTGGGAATACCCATTTGAGGAAGAATGGAGAGTATGTGAATGAGAAAGCGAAACAAAAGCATGTAAGTTGGTGAATTCATTGTTATTCATCATTTGTGAGTAAAAAATTTAGTGTCACTTGAATAATGAACTTTATTGCTTATGAATCACAAAATGAAATGAAACAAAAGGCAAGTCAAGTTAATGAAGATGAAGAAATTCAACTGGAAAGAGATATTTTGATGGAGGTTCTTGGTACACGTAGTGGGTACGAACGAGGCATAGGATACGGAGTTGTGCCATCTAGGAAAAATAAGAGGATAAGAAGTGACCCAACCGAACTGCAAGAAGCTCAAGAGGAACTATCCAAGGCACAAAATGAGTTGCAAGATGATGTTTCACTTATCAAGACTCAACAAGAACAACTTAAAATCAACGAGGAGCATCGTCAAAAGCAAGATGAAGAGATCGCTAGGCAAAATGCTGAGATAGAAAATCTGAAAGAGGGCTTAAATGGATTAAAGCAAATGCTATTGGGCTTGTTCACACAAAAGTTATCATAAATTTTTCAGGTACTTATCTATAGACTCTTTTATTATTATTGTTTGACAATTTTTGCTTGAAAATGCTGAAAGTGGTATTAGTGTTGGGAAACTTATATGCTAGAGAATTCATGTGCTTTGTTCTGCTCATATGGATCATATGCATCATTATATTAATCTGTAAATGCATGGATCATATGCGTCATTATATTAGTCTGTAAATGCATGGATCATATGCGTCATTATATTAGTCTATTGATTTTATTGTAATATTTATGTTATTGTAAGCTGAGAATTGATTTGAATTTGAGGGATGATCTGAGTCAAGTTGATAACCTTTTTTGTCTAGGATCAAAGCTTTTTTTATTTGTAAATATGTAATAGGCTGTTAGGTAGGATGTTATTCAAGAACATTTGGAAGTATTAGGATGTGAGTTTCTTCCATTAGAGAAAGCTTATGTAGTCAACAGTGATCTGTGAAAATCTCTGGTGCAGATCATTAGAAGTTAATCTGCTGCTTTTTGTTTGCAATTTGTTGATGTATGTGTATTTATATTAATTTGTTGAATTCAGCTGCTGCTCCATTGAAGATTAATTTGAATACATGATGTATGTGTTATACATTGAAGATTCGGTGACTTATAATGCTTATTTGATGTTCTACTTGAGGAACTCATGCTTTAGTTTTATATGCATGGCTACACAATGAATTAATGCATTCAAATTATTGTCAATTTTTTTCATGTTTGTTTTTTATGGGTCTGGAACTTAAAGTATGTGGTGTGTGGTTTCAATTCGAACTAAAAGTAATAATATTTTATTGTTTGTATATTTTGTAGGACAATGAAGATTCTAGCTAATCGAGGACAAGAAGAAAAATCAAGACTTCAATTTTAAAGTTACTAAGCACATTTAGTGTTCAAATACACTTTTAATAATTGTTTATAATGCCTTTAGACATATTTTGTTCATGAATCAAGACAATTGATAGTTTTATTTTACCAATAACATAACATTGTTGATTTAGTGTATTTACTTTTTTTTTTAAATAGTATCATTGCAATATGGCTTTTTATTTTTATGGTTTACAGTATTAATGTATAATATTGTAAATAAACCAACAGGTTATTTGTAACTATTTATTTGTAATGAAATTAATTTTTTGATCAAAATGAGTAACATTTTGTGACAAAGCTTTTGTTACCATTACTAGTTCTTTTGTAACAAAGTATGTTTCGTTACAATTGTATTTGTAACGAAATTGATTTTTTCTCGTTACAAAAGCTTTTAGCGACGAACTTTAAAAGACCAACTTTTTGTAACCAACAAAAGATTTTTGTAACCAAAATGAGACTTTTTGTAACCATTTTTTTTCGTTACAAAAAATGCATTTTCTTGTAGTGTCATATCGGATCCACAAAAAATTGTGAATGAGTATTTAATTGAGAGTCAATCCTCCATTCTTAAGCTAGCTTTTGAGTGGGGTTAGGCCAAGTAGTGAGTAAAGATTCTTTACTTTTCTTATATGGAATTGAATTTTGATTCTGAAAGGCAGAATTCGTACTCAAGTTAGAGTCGTTATTGTTGGGGAACGTTATAACCCCAACAGTTATATCATGTACTCCCTCCGTCTCTATTCTTTGTAAACACTTACTTTTTTTTCGTGTTTTAATAAGCAAGTTGTTTATTATTATTTCAAATGATAAAGTGATTTTTTAAGAAGGGGTATGATAGATCTACATCTCCTCTATTATATGGCTCCTTAAAAATTATTTTATCATTTTAAATACTAATAAAAAGCTCGCTCGCTAAAACACGAGAAAATAGTATTTGTGAACAAAGAGTTGGAACGGAGGTAGTATCTCGTTAATCTTATTCCCATTCTTTTTAGGGCTTGCTTGGTTGGGGGTAATGGAAGATGGTAATGAGAATTATTCCAATTAATTAATTTTACTTGGCAGTATTGATACATTAGTAATGAGAATAGAAGTAAGTAATTGATTACTCCCCTGTAATCACTTACTCAATCCTCCTCAAATGATATTTATTGTTAATTTTCTAACCAAACAATAGCAATATAATCAATAACCCATAGGGATTGACCCTTCAACGATTCTCATTACCATTATCATTCTCAAGTGTCCTGTTCAAATTAACAAGAAACGACACCGTAGCTATATGATAACTAAAACAAAAGAGAGACGAAAATATATAATACCATAATTGAATATTGCGAGATTGCAAATCGAAAATGTTAATTACTTATTAAAATAAATAATTTACATTACTTTGAAACATAAAAAGTAGTACTTATTTCTAAGGCTAGCTCATGGCAAAGACTGCGTGTAGATGTAATCTTCACTTTCCAAAATAGTTTCTTGCGACTTTGCACTGCTCTTTTTGCCCTCGTCAACGTTACAATTGTCTTTTACCTGCACCAGTCAGTCGGTTTTTTTATGAATAATTAGTAGGGGTCGGAAGAATTCGAACAATCACAAAAACTTCTACAAAATCAGGTTCTCGTGAACCCTCTCTTCTTCGAAGTGTCACTGTTTAGTATACGAAGTGTCACTGTTTAATAATTTTGAGAACAACACATAAAATCAAGTATATCTTAAACAGTGATACTTCATATGCTAAACAGTGACACTTCAAATATTAAATAGTGATGCTTGAAAAAAGAGCTAGCATGAATCCGGCCGGGTTCACAAGAGATTTACTCAATCGAGAAGAATAATATAGTATCACAAACTCGATCTCATGTGAAACTTGTTCATAGATAGAAAATGATACTATTACACTTATAAATTGATACTATTACTTTTATAAACTAATATCAATAACATTTAACACTATGATCTTAGTTTAAAAGTATAATGGTGCTAGTTAATAAATATAGTGGTATTAATTTGCAAGTGTAATGGTATAAATTTTGTAATATGAACAAGTTTCACCGAAAACTTACTCGTTCGTATATTATATATATACATAATACATATATACATATAAGTGAGTGGTGTGTGTGTAAAATTAGCGAGGGCTTACCAAAAGAGGTGACTTCCCAACTTCCATTACATTTGTGGTTCCTTCTTTGCTGGATAACACAGAATCATGAACTAACAAAATTATAAGAAGAAGATGAAACATGCTTGAAAATCTCATTATAATTCTTTTGTGTGAAACTTGGTTCAAAAGAAGTGACTAAGTGCAACTGATTTTGGTGATTGTATATGTATAATTAGGAAAGGAGAAAGATATGAAATCTTGTGTATATATATTAATTTAGTGTAATTAGGGTTTTGCTGTTTTTCAAAGATGGTTTGACCTGTCTTGTGATTCCACAACAAGAAGCTCGATCACCAAGATAAAAGAGTTGGCTTCTCTGGCTGTTTCAGTATAAAATTGCTAACCCCACCCCAACACACAGGTACAAGGACATAAGAACGTGCCATCAATAATATACATGAGCTAGAAACGAAATTGAACACGAATTATCGACTTCAAATATAAATAAATTGCAAATATCAAATTCTCCTGCGAAATTTGTTCATAGTATAAAACTGATCATTACACTTACAATTGATACCACTAGTACTCTTATAAATTATTGTTAATAGCATTTAATATTATATCATAATATTAATTTATAAGAGTAATGGTATCAATTGATATATATAATGGTATTAATTTGTAGGTTTACACTATGAACAAGTTTCATTGGAGACTCACTCTTAAGTTGCGACTTCTCCGTCCTACAAAGATATAGTTCGTGACTTTTATTTTCCACACATATCAATAAAATGTTATTTATGTATTGTGTTTGGAATTCTGAATTTATTTATAAAGTTCCTAGTATATCTGTATCCTTATTTATTGAATATATAATTATGTTTAATCTCATTATACATAAAAAAAAATGAGTATTTTAAATAGTGCACACATTTTTTGTTAGAAAAATTAAATAAACGAATTAATTTCACACATCTTTACAAGTTTGGACTTTTAGAAAAGACAAAATTATTTTATGGTATCAGAGCCTTCAGGCTCACTCCCACGTCCTGAGTTCGATTCCCGCTAAAAGCAACTACACGTATATTAAATCAATATGTCTCCTCCCAATGATGGAGTAAGAGAATTCAGTCTATGAGTAAAATGAAGTGTTAAGGGAATAGTATAAACAAATTAATTACACACCTTTTTACAAATTCGAACTTTTGGATGAAACGAAATTCATTCACATTTAATAAAAAAGCGGGGTATAAAATTTGAAACAAACCAAAAAGAAATTATGGATTATTTTTTTGTGGGACTCAGGGTATATATATAAGATAATAGGAGATCATATAGATGCAGAGACATTTAAGGGTGGTACATGATTGGAATTTCCTTTAGGCAAATATATGTATGATCATATAAATCTTGAAAAGCTTGTGCCATCTTTTCGGAACTGTATAACGCTGTGGCCCATGAATGTAACATTTTGATTTGTCGAATGAATATGCAATTCATTATTAACACCAAAAAGAAAAAGAAGGAAGATCCCCTCACTATATCAACCATTTTATAAAGTGCATAATTGCAAGTCGCCCTCCAAGATAGACTCAATTTATTAAGTGATGACATGACACGTCCATCAAAATTTTAAATGCTAAAACTTTAATACAAATGGTTAAGTTCCAATTGAAATATTTGTACAACGAAATATTTGACTTCAAATGTAACACCCTGAAATCTCAAATTTGTTATTTTCGATAGATCTAGGGTTGTTTGTAACAAATTATCCTTTTAAAAAATTGATTAGCAATTGATAAAAGAAAAAAGAAAAAAAAGTGATTAAAATTAGTGATTATGAAAAAATTGATTAATAGTAGAAGTTGATGATGTTTGTAAAATTTTTAAAAAAAGTTAATATTATTTACAAAAAGAGTTAATAATATTTAAAAAATGCTCATAAGCTACCAAAATCATCCCTCTTTCAACTTTGACAAAAACTTGTATAGACTTGGTTCATACTATGAACATTGTTTTTAATTCATGACATTTGGCCCTATCCAGGGTATAATACGGGTCAAGTTCAGTGGTTTAGAAAAATATGTTGGAAATGAGTCAAATGAGTCAAATAATTCAAGTTCATAGCATAGACCTAGTTCATGGAAAACCAACTCCCCGACTTTTAGCTTGTAAATTTGAGAGCTTATTTAATCTAATAAAAAATAAATAAAACACTTCAAATTGTTTATGCACACAATTTTAGGTGACTATGATCACTTGACAAAATGCATCTCTAGGTCCCTTATAAACTATTACTTTTTATTTCGAAAGGTCCCTAAACTATTTTTTTGTTTTAAGAAGTCCTTGAACTATTAATTTTTGTTTCGAAAGGTGCTTAAACTATTTTTTATTTAATGAAGTCCATAAACTATTGATTTTTGTTTCACGCCGTCCTTCTTGACTTTTTTTAATCATCTAACGTTACGTAAATGCGCATATCATCATTCTCAAAATTGTCAATATAGACCATTGTTTTACTTAATGGTTCCGTTAGATTATTTAGAACAAGGTGATGCTCAAACTGAAGTGCATACATGAGATTTCAATCTTTTCGTAGACTTAACAGCTGCAAATTCAGATTTGATAGAGATTGACAGCGGCGGGGAGGATAACGAGTATGATGAAGGTGAGGATTTGAATGAGAATGAAGATGGTGAGGAAGAGGAGGAGGAGGAGGACGACGACGACGACGAGGATGATGATAATACAGATGGGGGCAACAATGAGGATGACGAATAATAATTATATTGTCTTTCATTTGTAATATTACATGTTGACAATTATATTTGCATATTACATGTTATTTGACATTGCTTAACATAATTTATTTTTTGCTAATTATCCAATATAAAAACTATAATTAAATAAGATAATTGAAATAAAGAATTTTAAATAAATATACAATTACTTTTATTCAAAATAATTAAAAAAATACAATTTAATTTAAATTTATAAATAAAAAAAATAAATTATTATATTAAAATGTAATTGAATCATTAAATAAGATAATTGAAATAAATAATTTAAAAAAAATTGAAAAAAAATGAATTGTAAATTAATATAGCATTAATTTTATTAAAAATAAGTAAAAAAAATACAATTTAATTTAAATTTATAAATAAAAAATATAAATTATTATATTAAAATGTAATTGAATCATTAAATAAGATAATTTAAATAAAGAATTATAAATTAATATAGAATTAATTTTATTAAAAATAAGTAAAAAAAATACAATTTTAATATAATATAATTTAATTAAAATTTATAAATAAAAAATATAAATTATTATATTAAAATGTAATTGAATTATTAAATAAGATAATTGAAATGAAGAATTAAAAAAAAAATTGAAATAAAAAATGAATTTTAGGACATATAGAATTAAATTGATTAAGTAAACGCAAGAAAGCAAGTGTCCGAACGGAATTGATCCCCGCTCAGGCGCCCAAGGTCCCGTGTTCGGTCCCCCATGGGAGCGAATAATTGCCTCATTTAATTGAGAGGTTTGGTGGCTTATATATGACATGTTTAGTGGTTGGGTTCGAGATGGTCCGTTGCTCGGGTGGTTCGGTGCCCACCCGGGCCCGGGTTCGAACCATCGTGAGCCATTTTTTTTAAAAAAAAATTACTATTTAGCGACGGTTATAGCGATGGATTTAGCGACGGAATCCAGTTTAGGAACTTGCACCAGTGATCTCGCCTTTACTTTGCAAACAACCATCCATTCATTATTTGCTCTCGAACCTGGATACGTGCAGTAGTATACTTGGGATACCTGAGCATCAAACACAAACGGATCATACCCCGGATATTTTCTTCTTCTATGAACATCGACCAGTTTGTATTCGGGATGAATCCTTGTTCCTGAAGCAGATGGATCATACCAATCACACTTGAACAACACAACAGTCTTCTCAAGGAACCCCTTATATCCTACTTCAACGACTTCTTGCAGGTATCCGAAGTAGTCACGGCTTTCTCCATTGAACATTGCACTGTTAATGCAAACTCCACTGTTTGCAGTAGATCTGGTCGATGCATACTCTACCGTATGGAATTTATAACCATTTACATAGTATCCTTGGTACGTGTTGACCCGACGTAGTGGTCCTCTACTGAGATCCCGCATAAATGGGTTCTCAATGTGTTGATTATAACACTGTGACGGTTTTAGGTTAAATATATAATTGTAAACATATAATATGAATTCATTAATAAACGGTGGTTAGATAACACTCACACAGTTTTGGAACCACTCTGAAAAATCACGAGTAATAGATTCACCTTGTTGTGCATCTAAGATGTTTGGATGTATACGGTGTAGCTCTTCAGCATAGATCCTTATTGAAAGCAATATATTATTAATCATATATTATATAATAAATATGCTATAATTAAAAGTGTAAATGATACGCATATGAAATACTTACTGAATGTACGGTTGGACTTCATCACAATTGAATAACACATATTTATGTGAAACTTCAATCTCTTGTCAGTTTAAACCAGGGTCGTTCAATATTTTTTCCCAAACATCGGCCTGGAAACTTAAACACGGACAAGTTACCCTCAATATCATCAGCAACATTGTCTGCGCCTCTACCGTCGTAATTACGAGGCTCGTTTCTCAATCTTGTTCTAACATGATCCTCAAAATAGTAAGAACAAAAGGTTGTAACCTCCTCACACAAGTAGGCATTAACAATTGATGCTTCAACTTTTGTCTTTTGTTTAGCATTGAACTTCAAGTTATGGAGATACCTATAGATATATAATAAAAAAATTGATAAAAGCAAAACATAAAATATATATATATTTGTATAAATAGATGTGAAGTGAAGGTTTACCTCTCAAATGGATACATCCACCTGTATTGCACTGGACCAGCAATTTTGGCTTCATATGCTAAGTGTACTGGTAAGTGCTCCATCGAATTCAAAAAATCGTCGCTGAATCCGTCGCCAAAACCGTCGCTAAAAACATAAATTATTAAAAAAATAGAAATTAAAATTGTTCAACATAGAATAAATAAAATTAAAATTGTTCAATCATTCATTAAAATAAAAACAGAAATTAAAATTGTTCAATCATACATAAAACATTAAAACTTAAACAGAAATCATAAATTATTCAGAAAATTACTAATTGTTCACATAATTAAAATAACAATATTTAAAATGTATTTGCCCTCCAAACAGCAACAATTGAGTCCCACACCTCCGGCCCAACGAAAAGGCAAACGAGGAATAGGCGCCTGGGATGAAGTTGGGACGTTATTACCACCTTCAGCATTCATCTAAATAAAATATGAAATTTATATATTAATTAAATTAAATTATATAAAATAAAATTAAATATAAATAAATAAAAGAAAAAAATTAAAGTATTACCGTTATATCAAAGAATACAAATGAAATTGACTCGTTTGTGTTACTTTCTGAAGTGATTGATTAACCATATGCGCAGGGTGTGTGGTATTTATAAAATTGGAGTTAGCGACGGATTTCACATATCCGTCGCTAAATCCATCGATAAAGCATTAATGACAGCGGCGCCCAACGGGCGGATCTCTTTGTTTTCTGCACGGATTTCAAAATTCCATCGCTATGACTGTCGCTAAAACCGGCGATTCGAATTAACCGTCGTATTCAGCGACGGTTTTGTTTTTCGTATCTAAGAATGGTGGATTTGACCGTTTGACTACTTCCATCGCTAATTTCCATCGTTAAACACCGCTTTTTTTTAGTGATAGTTTAGGGAACTGAATATGCATTTTGCCTAATCACTTATAATTTCTTACAAACACCCCTTAATTACAGATAAAATCACAACCTTAACTAATTAAATTGCAATTTAATCTAACTTTTGAATCTTAAAAAGAAAAATCTTAATTTACAATTTGAACTAACCAGCAGATTTTCTTCCGTCGATTGGATTGTCATTTTTTTTCTTCTTTTTATTAGGATAACGTTTCTTATTTGTAATATAGGAATTGGGATTATACATATATTTAGTTATGTATGACTAGATTGTTGATTTTCATACAATTTTAATCAGAATTTTTTTTATTTGTTATTTTAAAAAGAGCATAGCAGGATATATAATGGAAAAGCATAGAGAACGAGCTAGAAAAAAAAAAATTACATACAACAATTTTTACTTAAAAATATACTGTATTACTTTTCACTTGAAATATCACTTTTTAAAAATGATAAAAGTTTATTTAGAAAGTGAAAATGTTTTAATTTAAAAGTGATAGTCGCTTTTAAAATAAAACATTATTACTTTTTTATTTTTAATTAAAGGTACACTTGTGAAGACGGTCTATAAAGGGAATCCCTTATCATCTAAAGCTAAAGGTGAACCACCCGCAATTCATATGGTAACTTTATTTCAAATCTCTGAATTTCTGTGATAAGTTATTTATGGTATTATTATTAATTTTTAATTTTTTAATCTCAGTTATTCATTATTTAATTTTAATCTTTACAACTCATTTATCCCTTATTTATTTTAAGCTTTGATTTGTAGTTGCATCAACTTCTCTTCCATCATTATATTTGAAGAAATAATATATTTAAGAATCTTAATTTGTAAAATTAAAAAAATCTTTACTTTTGGATAATTGCAATAGTGAAAATTAAAAATATTAAAAAATTAATTTATTCTACTAATAAATAAAATAATTATGTTATAAAATTTATGAACCCAAACCTGTTTAAACTTTTGTGACACAAGCACGTTGGCCTACGTAAAGCTTAATTCAACCAAATTATTTCGTTCAATCCCTGCGTTTTCATTAGAAGTTACTTAAATTTTTAATTTCAAAACTGTATATCCCACATCGATTATATATCATTGTTAAAAAAAATTATTTTATAAAAATGTATTAAGTGTTGAATTTTAATTGAATCAACTTATCTTCCATCTCCTTATATTTAAAGAAATCATAGTCCCATTGTATTTGTCTCACTTTCCTTTTATGGACGTCCCACTATAATTGTCTCAGTCCATAAAAAGAAAAAGTAACACTCCACTAACTATTATTTTAATATTATTTCCCTCATTTTTTATCCCAACTACCCCAAATACCTTCATTTTCCATCCATTAAATACTATAAAAGTCAACTATCTATTATTTTAATATTATTTCTTAAACAATTTAACTAAAAGAAGTGAGACAAATACACCGGGACAGAGGGAGTATTTAAGAATCTTAATTTATAAAATTAAAAGAATTTTAATTTATGAATAATCTCAACAATGAGAATTAAGTATATTAAAAGTTCATTCTAATAAAATTAATCGTTCAGATTAAAAATTGAATAATATAAGATATAATAAATAGTACATTACATAAAAAAAAATTTAGCGCATACATTATATAAAAATTAATTATTTTGAAATAGAGTGATTAAAGAAGTTGGGCTAAAACGAAGATGTGGAAAAGGGGATATTATAAATGTCTTGTCAAAATGATGCACGCACACAATACAAAATTTGATACTTAAAACGTTTGCACTAATTATATTTTGACAAAAACTTGTATGCAATATTGCATACTAGTGTTATGTACAAATCTAGTTTAAATTGGAATTTTTTAAGAATTCACGGGTCAGACGAATTGGGTCGGATCAAGCCCAGGCCCGCGTTACGGATCCAACGCATTTACTTTATTCTTCCTCGCGATTCCTAGGTTTTTCCATCCTGGCAACACGAATCTGGTGCTTTCAAATTCTTCTACCTCGCGATCTAGGGTTCTTCTTCCTTGCAACCAACCAGATTTTTGATCGTGCATCTGCATCTAAGATGTTTTTTCCTTCTCTTCCTATATTATGAATTCATTATATGGAATTCTTCCATATTGTAGGTCTAAGATGTTAACGGGTTTCATATTTAGGGCGTAAGTCTAGGGGGAGGGTGAATAGACTTCAACACGGACGAAAACATTTTTTTTTTATGCAGATCAGGGTGTGATCCTCAAAATAGTAAGAACAAAGGTTTCACCCGATCGAGTGCAAGTGCTTTTTTTATTTTTGTTTTCATTGAGCATAGCAAGTTATGGAGATACCTATAGATATTTAAAAAATTGATAAAAAAAACATGATATCATATAAATTCTTGAAGGTTTACCTCTCAAATGGATACATCCACGTATTACCTTAATTTGACCAATTTTCGAAGTTGTCTTCGGTAATCGAGTTCAAAAAATCGATTGTGTCATAAATTATTAAAAAAATAGAAATTAAAATTGTTCAACGTAGAATAAATAAAATTAAAATTGTTCAATCAGTTTATACAGAAATTAAAATTGTTCAATGAAAAAACATTAAAACTTAAATAGTAAATCATTTATAACAAATCACATAATTAAAATAAAGTTGTTTTCAATCGAGATGACTATGGAGTCAATCAAAAGGCAATCGGATCGATAACTTGGTGCTAGTTGATCCTAACTTTCATCTAAATATGTATTATATATTTAATCAAGTTGTGTGCAATAGTGTAAAGCGCTTATCAAACAAGCGGTAAATGCACACAAGATTTATAGTGGTTCGGACAACCAATCCCACGCCCACTCTTCTTCCCTATCACAAGGGCACCAACTTAACCAACTTAACCAATGGTGGGATTTAGATTATTGTGTTAGTCCAACACATTACACCAACATATATTTTATAGAGCTCTCACTCAACCGATCCCTAACTTTTTAAATCGAAAAAACTAGAAACCCTAGAAATCTTGCTAAACAAACTTTTTAACCTAACTTTGGGTTTTGGGTATAAGATTGTTGTTTGTTCCAACTTTGAAATTTTTTCCTAGTATTTAAGTTTTAGAGGATAAGATTTTGTGCTAAGAACTTGGGATGAACACTTAGAAAATAATCTTCAAGGTTGTGTTAATTTTCGTAAAATGGAAATTTTTTATTTTTAAGTAGTATGAGCTTCTTGATCATTTCCGTCCTTTCACTCTTAAGAGTAATCCCATATTTATAGACCTCGAAATCAAAGAGATTTGTAGTTGCATAACTTCTCTTCCATCATTTTTGAGAGAAATTTGAACTTATTTGAACTTTTTGTAAAATTAAAAAAATCTTTTTATTTGGTAGGTTTGTAGGATTTTTATAAAACGCGTTATTTCTTCCAAACCTGTTTAAATGGCACAAAGCGTGTATGTCGTCGTTTTTTTCTAGTCGTTTGACTATCTGCGGCAAATTTTTAAAATCCATTGTTAAAAAAATTATTTTATAAAATGTCATTTGATTTTAATTGAATCAAGTCTTCCACGAAATCATAGTTTGTCTTGTTCTTATTGGTTAACAAGTACTCCACTAACTATTATTTTAAGATATCATTTTTTAGTTTGTTCACCAACTAAAGTTGACATTCTTCTTGTTGAGACAAATAACGTATGGCATGGTGAAACATTAGTTGACAATGGTGTGATTGAAAGTTCATTCTAATCTAACCCGATAAAAAATTGAATCTTAAGGTGCATTACAAAAAAAAAATTTGTCTTAGCTAAAAACTAATTAGCGGAGTGATTCGAAGTTGGGCTAAAACGATGTAGGTCCCAAAATTGGTCCGATCTTTTTGTAGTCATCCGATCTTGAGTCTTCTAGTTTAAATTTGTGTTTCATGACTTCACCGATTATCGACTTTATAAGATCGTATGATCTTTTGTCTTCCCTCGCCTTTTCCGGCCCGCTTCGGACTTCAAATTTGATCTTTTGTTCTTCTGGTCTTTAGATCTGACCTATACATATTGAGTTCCCCCTCAATATGTGACCTATCTTATACATCAGTTGTTCTATATAATAATTATCAACTGGTCATCTTATAACCGGTATTAAAAACATCATCGACCTAATAGGTGTCCGATTGGTCTATTACACGTGTTTTAGAACTTTCATCAAAACTCTAAATTTCCCAACAATTTTTCCTTTTGATGAAACCAAAACACTTGAGAAACCAACACAATTGATAAATATAAAACAGTAAAGAACACATAATCAGAAGACAATGATATTTTGTCTTAGGATCAGAAAAAGAATAAACTTTTCATTCATCAGATTTATCGATTACATATTACATCATAAAAGTTTGGGTTTAAATTCATTTGATCCTAAATGGTCTTCTAGTCGATCTTTAATCTCTTGGCTTATATCCTCGGCATTTTCGTTGATCCCGAGGAATGTTGAATATCCCAGATAGCTTCCATTTGACATCATTGATCTGGCCGAGGATCGATCTTATGCGAGCTTTGTTCAGATGTCAAAATAGAACCTTGAAAAAGCGAGTTCCCGTGACCTAAATGAGCCATCTGGCCTTCTTTCGAGTAGACCATCACGTCATACTCTTGACGAGATATTCTCACATTGATTACTCTGGCCTCATTTTCCAGATATTTCAGAAAATCTGGGAGCTTGTTCTCCAACCAGTTGATAAATTCTGCATCTGGTGATTCTTCTTGTGGCACTAGGTCCAGAACAAATGCATCCAGAAGCCATTCACTTCTGATCTTATTCCATTCCTTGAACCTATCAAAGCATGTCATGCGGTTTTTTCGAATGATTTCATCAAGTCTTCTTGGCTTGTTATCCAACAACCGAGGTTCTCGCCCAGATTTTCCGGCTTTGCCTTTCTTCTTATTCCCCTCGACCGTATTTCTTTTTCAGATCTTCTGCCTCTGCCAATTTTTTTGCTCTTCTTTTTTCTTCACTAATTCGAGCTTCTTCAGCAATCTGCTCCTTAGTCAGTCGTGTTGGGGAAATGATTGCCCGGATCTATTCGGGATGAATATTTAAATACAAATTTAATTTTAACAATTATTACTAGCATGAATTAATCCTAAATTAATTCAAATAATAATTCAACAACAAATCATGAATATAAACAGTTCACGTAAATCCTACGCATGCGGAATTACTACGAGTTTACGTGAACGTACCTCTTGGAATGGCAATGGTCTCGTCGATGAAAACACACCAAAAGACCTTCCCAAGTATTCCCTAGTCCTTGCTCGACAATCCAGTGGAAGGATGATCGCGAACAATTAACAAAAGGAAAAATAATCTTTGTTGCACCACCTTTGTGGATTTACTAATTTTTTCAGCACATGGAATTGTACTTGGGAATGAAAGAATCATCCCCTATTTATAGATGGGGTGGTGGTCGAAATTTTGAGGAAAAACCAATGTGGGAAAATATTTTCTTGATCTCCAAGAAATCTTGAATATATCTCCTATATTCTTTTCTCCATAATAAAAATATTCCACAAAAATCCCACCTCATCTTGTTATGACAATATTTTTGAAAATCAAGAGACAAGAATCCAAGATTTGGATCTTCTTGAATTTATGAGATATACTTGTATTTAAAGAAATACATATCTTCCATAATATCTTTTCAAGAAAATCAAGAAAATCTTTCTTTCCCTTAATTATCCAAAAATTTCGAAATTTTCATATGAATAACCAAGTGGGAGATTTCTTGGGAGATTTCTTGAATTTTAATGAATACAATCTTGTATTCCAGAACAAATTTCAAAGAAAATTTTATTCATAATATTCATAATATTCGAAAAAGAGAGGAAAAATAAGCAACAAAATTTATTTTATTTTTAAACACCTTTTTCAGTTATTGGACTTTATCTTGGACTACTTGGGGGGCCTTTAGGAGAATTAAGATTGGACCTTCCAATGGACCTTGAATTATCAATATTGAGCCACAATATTATTCAAACCCATAAATATTAATTAATCCCACTACATAATTAATATTCAAGACTATCCATCTTAACCCATATTACGCTTAATATGGCTCCTTTATTATTTCCCGTGTTTAAGATTATCTAGCCCATTAATTAATTCAAGCCACTGAAATAGCTTTCCATTAATTAATATCTTTTATCCTTGGTAAAGGAACAATTCAACATTATTATCCATACCGGAAACTAGTTCCACTTGCAAGATTTGGTATGATAAAACTTATGAACCTCCCAAGGGGGCAAATCGAACAAGCGTACTTGCACACGATTCTCCGTATTAAATCTTAGCAATCGCATGTGACTTATAATATTGCCCAAGATATAGAGTATTGAATCTTATAGATTCTCTTCCCGTAATAAGTCAAAGCAATAGTTACTAACCACACACAATCCTATTTAAGGGACGAAGATTAAGAAATAACTAACCACTGAGGTCTAATTCTTCCTAGTTCAGTTCTGAAAAATTTGTTCTCCTGTAGGTCCTCTTCAATGCATCAGTCATGCACTAGTGTAATCTCTTGGTCAAGACAAACCAATCTGAATCTTACACTACAACCTTTCACGATGGATTGTTCATTTCCATCTAGGTCGTGAATGGTGTATTTTTAGTTACAAGGAACTGTTAATTTAATCTTCTGTGATCTAGTATCACTAAATTAACTACAATGTAACACGTACTATTTATTGAACAATTATGCAAAGAAATATATGTAACATTCGATAATATTTAAAGCATCGATGATAAATAATTTATTTCAATAAATAAGTCCGAAATTCACCGATTATACAAAGTAAAAGCATACTTTCCAAAGATAATCCCAACAATCTCCCACTTATACTCAAAGTCCGCTTTTAAGTATACATCAAGATGTCTCGTGTAGTTCTACGTGACATCAAATGTCACCTACACTAACCTAATAATGTCTCCCACTTATACTCAAAGCAGATTGGCAAAACGGTCTTGACACCCATTCCTTTCACATGTCTCTCGAATGTATTATGAGGCGGGCCCTTTGTGAATGGATCGCCTAGGTTGTCTTCCCGACGCGATCTTTGCCAATTTATATCTCTCTCTTAACGATTTTCGTATAAGATGATATTTCCTTTCAATGTGTTTGTCGGCCTTGTGGGCTCTTGGTTCCCTTGAATTTGAAAACGCTTCCCAAGCATTGTCACAATAAAATGTTGATTGTCTTTGGGCAAATTCGAACTACATCCAAGTCCACTAGGGTTATTGAGCCAAACCGCTTTTTCATTTGCCTGAAGCGACTACATATTCGCTTCCATGGTAGAATTTGCGATGCATTTTCGCTTAACGCTTCTCCACGTCATGGCTCCTCCCCCATGCAAAACACACTACCGGAGGTAGATTTTTCGAATCTAAGTCCGATTGGAAACCGAGTCCGTAGTAGTGTGGGATTGGGGATTATCTCGATCGATAAACCAACATTCTATCTCGAGTTCTTTTAAGATACTTCAGAATGTTTTTAACTGCCGTCCAATGTTCCTTCCCTGTGTTACTTTGATATCTTACCACAATGCCAACGGCAAAGCAGATATCCGGTCTCGTGCACAGCATTGCATACATAAGGCTTCCAACAGCCGAAGCATAAGGAATGCCTTTCATGTCATCTATCTCTTTTTTTGTGTCTTAGGGCACATTTCCTTGGATAGATGGATTCCATGCCTAAAAAAGATACGAAGTCTTTCTTGGAATCTGCATCTTTGAATCGTTTCAAAGGCGGTGTCTATGTATGAAGCTTGCGATAAGCCTATCATCCTTTTCTTGCGATCTCTAGTGATCTTGATCCCAAGGATGTGTCCCGGCTTCCCCTAAGTCCTTCATATCAAACTATTTTGAAAGCCATGCCCTTACCTCTGATAACACCTTTACATCGTTCCCGATGAGCGTAATGTAAATCTCACGATAGTACTAAGAATACCAATGCGGTTCGACATGCTTTTTGTACACACAACTTTTCGAACTAGTTTTGATCAAACCCATAAAACTTTATAATATGATCAAAACATTGGTTCAAAGCTCTGGATGCCTGTTTGAGTCCGTAAATGGACTTCATGAGCTTACAAACTAGGTGTTCTTGGCCCTTTTCAATGAAGCCTAGGGGTTGTTGCATATAGATTTCCTCATCAAGACTTAGTTAAGGAAAATTTGTCTTGACATCCATTTGCCGATTTCAAAATCGAGATGTGCGACTATCGACAAGAGAATCGGGATGGACTTGAGCATTCTTCTGGTGAAAAAAAAGTTTCCTCATAGTCGATCCTTCTTTCTGAGTATAACCTTTCGCCACAAGCCTTGCCTTGAAGGTTTCTACCTTCCCGTCTGGTCCCCTCTTTCTCTTGTATACCCACTTGCAACCAATAGGTTTGACCCCATTAAGTGGTTCGACTAGCTCCCACACTCTTTTATGATCCATAGAACCCATTTCTGCTTTCATTGCCTTTTGCCAAGAAACCGCATCCTTGTCTTGGATTGCCTCATCATATGTCCATGGGTCTAATTCGTCTTGTCCGAGAATCAAGTCCGAGGACTCTCCTATCCCCATGAATCTCTCGGGCTGTCTTACAACCCTCCCACTACGACGAGGTTCCGGTTGTGAAAGTGTGTCGTTTGGTATATCATCTTGTACAGTTGGCAATGAGGTTAGCCCCCTTAGCTCACTTAAGGTAATCTCACTTCTGGGTCTTATTTCGTTCATAGAGTCTTGCTCCAAAAATCTAAAGTGGGTGCTTATTACCACCTTTTGATCTTCGGGACCATAGAACATACACCCTTTTGTTCCCTCGGGGTATCCTATAAACAACCTTAATTCTGATCGAGGATCCAATTTTCCGGCTTCCTTTTCCAACACGTAGGCCGGACACCCCCAAATTCTCATGTGTCTCAAACTAGGCTTGCGCCCGGTCCACAATTCTTTGGGAGTTTTGGGAACCGATTTGGATGGCACCAAGTTCAGAATGTAAGCCGTTGTTTCCAAGGCATGACCCCAGAACGACTTGGGAAGATCCGCATAACACATCATTGATCTAATCATTTCTAAAAGAGTTCTGTTTCTTCGCTCTGTAACCCCGTTTTGTTGAGGGGTTCCGGGTGCAGTAAGCTGGGATGCAATCCCTTCATCTGACAAGTAGTTCAAAAACTCATCGCTAGCCTCCACGATCGGATCGTAGAGACTTGATACGTTTTTCCCTATGATTCTCTGCTTGAGCCTTAAATTCTTTGAATTTCTCAAAGGTCTCAGATTTATGCTTCATAAGGAAAATATAACCGTACCTCGAGTAGTCATCAATAAAAGTGACAAAATACTCATAACCTCCTCTTGCTTTGGTTGACATTGGACCAAATACATCTGTGTGAACAATTTCTAACACTTCTTTGGCTCTATTCCCCTTGGCTACGAAAGCCCTCTTGGTCATTTTACCCTCCAAACATGATTCGCAGGTTGGAATTGGTTCAACTTGGAGAGACTCCAGTGAACCGTCTTTCACCAACCTTTGGATCCTCTTTGGATTAATATGTCCCAATCTTAGATGCCATAGAAGTGTTTCGTTCACGTCTGATGACCGTTTTCTTTTATCGGAAATAGTTGATGTGTTATAGGATACATTTCGTGAGTGGTGTGCACAGTTAATTGTATAGAGATTACTTGACAACGTTCCATGACAGACAAATTTATCTTAAAGAGAAATGGTAACAACTTTATCAAAAGTAACTGAATATCCATCAAGGTAAAGTTTAGAAACCGAAATTAAATTCTTTCTAAAACTCGGAACGTAAAGTACATCTCTTAAAATTAAAACTCTGTCTTCAAAAGACAGGTTCACTTCTCCTACTGCTTCAGCTGCCACTCTCGTAGCATCGCCCAGTGTGATGAGGATCTCACTCCCACTAAGTTGCCGGGTCCGATTGAACCCCTGTAAAGTGAAACAAACATGATCAGTGGATCCCGTATCCACCACCCATAAATGGGAGGCATAAGCCGCTAAGCAAGTTTCAACAACTAGTGCGTGAGAATTACCTTTCTTTCCATTCCTTTTGGAATTGGAACAGGCTGACCTCGAGTGTCCTACTCCGCCGCTTTCCAAAACTTTCCTCATGCTTGATTCCATGCTCTTATTTGACGTTGAGTCTGCTTTGTTTAACTTTCTTCTCTTTTCATCATCCTTATCACCACTTGACCTAGGATGAAAAGAAGATTTCTGTTTTCCCAAGCTCTTTTCCTCGCGCTCCCTTTCCCTTTCAACCAAAGTGAGAGCATTTACAAGATCATCCACTGTAAAATCTATCCCTAATTCACTTGACCTAGGATGAAAAGTATTTCTTGAAAAAAGCACTTATGTACATCCCTAATTCAATTCACTAAAACAGAACCAAGCAATACATCCCTAATTCAATTCACTAAAACATAACTCCATTTCCTTTTCTGCAATTTTTTTTATCACATTCATATCAGAGTAGCAAATTCAGGCAAATATAGTCAAGAATCTGTACATACATTTATATATATTGTGTATATGTATATATATGTTAATATGTATATATATATTGAATTACCTATGGAAGGAGAAAGCTAAAGGGGTGGCGAGAGGGGAGCTTGGAAACAAACAAGCAAGGGCAGGAGGGGAGGACCTTGCGCGGATGGTTCGATTTGGGGGAGAGGGAGGAGGTTAGGGCTTCGATATCAGTTGGTTCGCGATTTGGGTGTATATATATTAATTATCCGAACACTTGGACAACGGTTTGGAACCGCTGTCCAAACTATTCCCTTGGACAGCGGTTCAAAACCGTTGTCTAAACACTTGCACAGCGGTTCTCAACCGCTTTCTAAGTGTTAAACTTGGACAGCGGTTTTGAACCGCTGTCTATTTTTTATTTTTTTTTAATTAAAACCGCTCTCCAAGCTATAGCTTGGAAAACTGTTTGAAAAAATGGTTGTCCAAGTGCAGCTGTGCAAGCTCAAATGTGTAGTAGTGCTAGTTGGTTGAACAATAATAGTAGTACCATATGTATTTTCGCTATAAAAATCTGGTTTCTTGTTGGATTTAGGATAATTCGCGATTTAACAAATGAGGAAAAGTAATAGATTTGGGAAAAACAAAGAAATGTTCGTAATATACATCATGTGAACTTATTTAATGAAATAAATATCATATTGTAATTTTTTTTTTTAAATCTAACTTATTTGATATGAACAAAGCATTCCTCACATGGGGTGGGACAACCTAAATAATACATATGTTCATGTCATGCATCTTTGCCTAAGGTAGTCAAAATAAAAAAATTGAGTCCTTCAAGCCGTGTCCTAAATGTGTTCACATTACAGATAAAAATAGATATTTAAAAATATTCGTCCCACATCAAAAATTGGTTATCTCAAGATTTGAGTATCCGTGTTTATATCGAAATTTTGGTGTTGTTCGGAACGGATATTTGATTCCACGGATCAGATCGGACCGAAATGAATCCGAACGAAGAAACATGTTTTTTTTAATGATCCATTCCTTCTTTTTTTCTTTTAATCACAAATTTTTTTTACAAAATTATTGGTGCACACGCCACACCGCACACGAATATAACACATCTTCAACGTATACACTTTCAAACTCAAACATAACAAATGATGTGATAATTAATGAGTGGTTAAAAAAAGTAAAATAAAAAAAAATGCAAGATACAATCAATAGTGTATATAAATACAATAAACAAAATTCAACTTAATTTCATCAACACTATAATAAATTATAATTTGATGGATATAAAATAATGTAATATTTTAAATTTAAGACATATGTAATTTGATTATTCAATTCATTATGGAACACTACAATGTCAACACGGTTTTCTATATGATTAATTGAGTAATATTCAAATTCGTTCTAAAAATTGTTCGATCATTTCGATTCGATTAAAATCAAAAGTTAATAATAATTTTTTTTTAATTCAATTATTTTTTAATGGGGATTTTCATAATCTCTAAACTTCATGAACAGTCCTGACTCTGCCAAGGAAAAATTAGTCAAGAGTCCCCACCCCCAAAAGCAATGTGGAAAGTGGATAATGCTACAAACACATGATTTTATTGTTTATTTAAATGATGTGAATTTTTTTAATTGATGAGATGTTTTGTTTTAAAATAATTGGAAAATAATAGTTTTAAAATGTCACACAAACATCAGTTTATTAGGCTGGGAAGTGGGAACCTTCAAATTTAACTACTCTTATGACAAGCATGTTCTTAGTTCTGATTAATTTTTTTTATGAACACTTTTTTTAAAAGGCTAGCTGGGGACAAATTATAAAAGATTTTGTGGTCTTTTTTGAAAATGACAAAAATTATGAAACTAAAATAATTTTAATTTTGGTGGTAGTATACCGAGCGTATAATTATAAAATCATATTTGTATTGGTATACACCAGGTTTAATAAAATCATAATTTTTTATGTGGACAAAAATATCCGTCAACAAATCTTCATCTTCTCCGCTGAGTCGGGCTTGAACTCGATCCGTCGGACCTGCAAAAGACACGCCGGGGGGAGGCCCCGACGCGGGGGACTCCGACGGTGAAGTCAATTCCGATCTCATTTCATAGTATAAAGTATCAGTATTATAGAAAAAAATATTAGTTCAGAGGTAGAGAAGATGAATAAAAGATTTTTCTCCTTTACCTTATGAAGGAAGACCTATATATATTTTTCATACCGAGGGTAATACTGTCATTTAGGAGCAATTAGGGTAAAATTGTCCATTGGGCCTTGTCCATGAGCCTGGACTTTTAGTAATGCTTGTAGCAAAAGGCGAAGACCTCGCCCCCAGGGCCCCCACCCCCCGGCCCGACAGTAATGCTTTATTATGAGCTGGGGCCAATGAAGACTAATTATCTAATATAAATATACCATGTTTATAATGGGAAAAAAATATACTCTTTTATTTATCAAATTTATAATCAAGTTTTTTTATCAAGTGTCAGGGAGTAATGAAAAAAAATTACTATTTAGTGTATCAAATTTACAATCAATTTTTTTATCAAGTGCCAGGGAGTAAGCATAAGGGTGTAAGTGTAAGTGTAAGTGAGTCGAGCCGGCTCGTGAGCTACTCGTGCTCAACTCGTAAAAAGATCGAAATTGACTCTATCATAATGAAGTCGAGTTCGAGCTACTTGAGTAGCTATCGAGTTCGAGCTCATAAATACTCAACTCGAGAGGCTCGCGAGCCTAATCGAGCTTGCATTGTAATTACTATTATGCCATTAATTTTACTAAATATATATATATTTATATTTTATTAATATATTTATATTTAATTTTATAAAATTATATAGGTAATCGAGTCGAGTTCGAATATATCGAATTTCTGCCATTATTTTTACTAAATATATATATATTTATATTTTAATAATTTATTTTATATTTAATTTTATAAAATTATATAGGTAATCGAGTCGAGCTCTAGCCGAGTTCGAGTATATCGAGTTTCTTCTCGAGTCGAACTCGAGCCGAGTTCGAGTATATCGAGTTTCTTCTCGAGTCGAACTCGAGCTTAAAAAATTAGGCTCGGTCGAGTTCGAGTCGAGTTTTAAGTTTTGAGTGTTTTAATCGAGTCGAGTTCGAGTTCAGCATTACTCGACTCGACTCGGCTCGTTTACACCCCTCGTAGTGCATATAAAACTACTTTATCTTATTTAAATTCATTTTTTCCTAAAACATGTGTATCAATAAAATAAATAATTAATTTTGTTCAAAAAAAATATAAAATAAATAATTAATAAAATTATCATATAATAATTATATTAAAATAAATAAAAAATTATCTAGCGGGCTCAGCACTATAAAACCTCTAGCTAAACAATTTGGACCAAAACATACTTAATACCCGATTGGTATGACTTGGGAATGGTAACAGTAATGAGTATCATTGATGGGTCAATCACTAAGAGTTATTGATTGTATTGTAATTGCTTGGTTAAAACATCATCAATGGGTATCATACAGTGGAGGATCCAAAAAATTTAAACAGGATATGTACAATTATAATAATACTAAAAAAATTAAAATAATAAAATTCAAAACGTAAAACACGTCCTAAAAACATAAAAACTCGTACGGAATGATCTTATACATGGGACGGGTCGCAAATTACGTAATAAATTATCACCCACCATTTTCAAAGTATAAGTTTTAAAACGTCATTCCCAATTATACTCCGCCTCATCATGAGACCGTCTTACACAAGTATTATTCCTTAAAAAAATTACAAACAATTATAAGATATTAACAGTCGAAAATTTGAAAACATATACTCCTGTGCATTAGGTGCACGATGCATTTCATAGTGTGTTTTAGAAACATACAACTTGTTACATGAAAAATGCAACCTGTGTTCATAAAACAAATAGCAAGTTTCAATATAACAGATTGTATGTTTCTATGCAATAAATGATATTCTTTAAAATACATTATGAAGTGCACCTAATACTTACAAGATCTAACCTATTAAAACTTACAGACTAAAATGAAATATATTTTTTATAACTCAAAAATCAAAATATAAACTAAATACACTATGTATAAGAGTAATTATTTAGCAAAAAAGAGGGTATGCACTTGCATATTCTTTGCCCTATATATGAGATGGGTTGAGTGAGTGAGTGAGTAATCAAATGCTTATTTTTATTCTCATTATTTGTCTATCAAAACTATCAAGCAACATCAATAAAAATGATTGGCATTACCTACTTCCATTACCCCAACCAAACATATCTTTAATTTAATTAACGGATCATGAAAACCTAATCTTATCTCTTAATTTTTTCAATTTAAACGGGTTGATCCTACGTGTATACGACCCTTTTTAACATCTCTAACAAACATCATGAATATTAGAAATCCTTATTTATGACAATCATTGGCCATGTTTGATCAAAATATAGAGTAAAGAAAGATGCTGATGGATGACAATATTGACCTGACCACTCTGTTTGCGACTTCGAATGAGACACCATATCATTGATCTTCATATATTATCATCTCAGATACCTTTTTGGTTAGTTTTCCTATTTTCCCAATTAAATTATTGATACGTCTATAAATATATTCTAGAGTATAACCCCACGTATAGCTGGTTGAAAATAAAATTATATTATAAAATAATATTAAAAAATTTAAGAGACAATATGGTACATATTTAAAAATATATTATAATTAATAATACCTATTTATTTATAATTTAATAATAAAAATATGATTATAAGTAAATCGAATGGAAAAAATTAAATAAATTTTCAAATATTTAATTTTTTTTTAGCGCTGAAATATTTAATTTAAGAGTTAGTTTTATGTAAATTTTTCACTTGAAAATAACTTTAAAATGAGTAACATTAAATTTGAAAATAACTTTAAAATGAGTAACATTAAATTTACGGATTTTACCCATCAACTTAGGCTGCTGCAACATTTCACGCTATTCTTTTCCACCTGTTCTCATGTTGCTTTTAATAAAAAAATCATTTTTCTTATTTTTTTTTTCGTTTTGACTTTTCTGATAAAAAAATCTGTCCAATTTCAGTCTTTTTTCCATTCTTGTCACTTCTTTATCAAATAATATTAAATTTAAAAAAAAAATTATTTGTTTTTTTTTCACAATATCACTTGTTTAATGGAACAGTATTACGTTAAATATTACATCTTTTACGAAAGAGTATTACGTTTTACGCTAAATAGTTTACTTAGTTACCAATATAGTATTACATATTTGATACTTTATTATATACTATGTAAATATTGTTTCATCTTATTTTAGTAATAACATATAACACAATATAGTTGGGAAAAATAGGATGTTCGGATCTATTCGACTTGCAATTAAATACATATTTAAATAAATTAATTATTACTAGTATGAATTAATTCTATATTAATTCAAATAACAATTAAATACCAACAACATCATGTGTACAATTAATTTCACGTAAATCCTATACATTCGGAATCTAGGAGTTACGCGAAACATGCCTCTTGGAGTGACAACCGTCGAGCAGATGGATCAACCCAAAACACCTTCTCAAATATGTCCCACATCCTCGTCCGTAATCCGGTGGAAGGATTCTCACGAACAATTATAACAATGGAGAAAAAATAAAATAATGCACCACCTTTGTGTATTTCTAATTTTTTCAAGACTGAAATTGTTTTTGAGGATGAAAAATTCATCCCCTTTTTATAGGTCAAAAATTTATGCCCTAATAGGGTTATGGGAATTTTTTTGTATCTTCCTAAGATACAATCACTACTACACATTTAAACTTGGACAACTCCACTTGAACAACTCTTTTTAATAACCGCACTCCAAAATTATCTTTGGAGTGCGGTTTCACAAAATATTAAAAAAAAAAATTATTAGAGTTCGGTTATTAACCGCTCTCCAAAGTTTATTTGGAGAGCGGTTAAAAACCGCTGTCTAAGTCTCAATTGGACAGCGGTTTTCAACCACATTCTAATTATCTTTGGACAGCGGTTATAAACCGCTCTCCAATCCTTTTTCCTTTTTAAAAATCGATGAACAACAGCTTATTCAGTACGTGTTATTATCGTCCCTCTCCCTCGCTCGCCCCCTCGTCGACCTCCCCCTTGCACGCTGCCGCCGACACCACCACTGCCAGACGCCGCTGCCGCCGCCACCGCCATCGTTCGACGCCACTGTCACGCCCTTGCCGCCGTCCGCCCTTTCTCACAGTAAGAATAAGTTGTTTAGTTTTTTAGTTTTAATTCATTTTGCTTATTTTTTTAAAAAAATTACTTTTTGGGATGTCTAATTGCACATGTTTTGAATGCTCTTGTGAGTAGTTGTGTCGATTTAGATGTGAATTCATATATTTTTTAGTTGGTTGGTGATTTTTTATGCTAATTTAGTGATGAACTTAATGATGCACTCCAAGTGTTTGATCAAATGTATGTGTGTGGATTTAAGCATAAATTAGGATTGGGATACTTTTAGGTTTAATACATTAGGATATACATAAATTTACTTATCTTGGGGAGTCGATTAACTAAGTATAGGTTGTTTAGTTTTTGGGTTTTAATTCATTTTGCTTATTTTGAAAAAAATATTGCTTTTTGGGATGTCTAATTGTACATGTTTTAAATGCTCTTGTGAGTAGTTGTGTCGATTTAGATGTGAATTCATATATTTTTGAGTTAGTTGGTGATTTTTTATGCTAATTTAGAGATGAACTTTATGATGCACTCCAAGTGTTTGATCAAATGCATGTGTGTGGATTTAAGCAAAAATTAGGATTGAGATACTTTTAGGTTTAATACATTAGGATATGCATAAATTTACTTATCATGGGGAGTCGATTAATTATTTCTTATGTTGGAATTCAAGACTTACTGCTTCAAATGCTCTTAAAACTCATATTTTCCTTGAACATTTGTATTGTTCAATAGATATAAAGGTGTGCATTTATAGCTTATTTAAATGGCTTCTCGTCCAATCTTAGTTGAGTACCTTAACTAGTTTTGCATACTAAAGGGTCAGTTGGTACATGGTATGAGATAAGGGGTGAACTCATCTCTTCTGCAAGAATCGGTTATACAAAGAACATGTAATTAATTATCACAATTCAAACGTATAGATAGAATTTAAAAAAAACAAGAATCTTGTGACTTTTATGCAGTTCATCAATCAAACTTAAACAAAAATCTGAACAGCTATATGGCAATCATATTGTCTTTCTTATAGGCATCTCTATTTCTATATGAATCGAAAGTGGGTTCGAGCAGATCGATTATCAGAGGAGTGTAGGAATGGGGTGGAAGAATTTTGTAATCATGCAATTAGATACTGCACTGGCCATCGATACATTCTATGTCCGTGTTGGAAATGTATGAATGGAAAAACCGTTAGTGGTCAAGAAAGTTTGTTCGACCACTTGATGTTTCACGGTATTGATAAAACATATACCATTTGGACATCTCGTGGTGCGAGAAGAGATGAATGTAGCTCAAGCAACCTAGGAACTGACTTTAGGTTTGAAGATACAATGGATGCAGATAGTTTCGGAGATGTACCGAGTGTTGATACATCGAGTGGGGATGACAAAAATCTGCGAGATCACCCTCATATATCCGAGAAGTTAAGGGATGACGCTGGATTACCCCTTTGGCCCGGGTGTAAGAAGGCAACAAAACTGTCAGCTGTGTTGATATTGTTCAACCTAAAAGCAGCTCACCGTGTAGGTCCCGAACGGGTTTTGTGAGGGCAGAAGTCTAAAGGGGAGGGGTGAATAGACTTCTGAAACTTTTTTTGTGGGATCAGGTGTGAATAGCAAGTTGCCTGATCAGAGTGCATGTGAATCAGTTTGGACTGATATCCAACTTACTGATCGCCTGAGGGCAGATCAGTTCGGTGTCTATCAGTTTAATTGATGTACAGAAGCTAAGTTTTACCCGTGTGAAAAACCAGTTTGTTAAATCGGAATTCTAAGTTATCTGTTTTAATCAGATGACAAAGTGTCAAATTGATCAGAGCAGTTTCTTGGTGCAAATCTGATCCAGACTCAGAATATGCATATAATACTGAAACAAGTAGTGTGCAAGATGTGTAAAGCAGGTAAATCAGATAATGCACACTAGATTTTTATAGTGGTTCGGACAACTTGTCCTACATCCACTCTTCCCTATCAGCAGGGGAACCAACTTAACCAACTGGACTTAGTTTAATGTGTTAGTCCAACACAGTATAACAGATGTTTCAAAAGTTCTCACTCAACCAATCCCATAAATCATAAACTAGAAACTCTATTCTGAAATCTTGCTAAACAAACTTAACCTAACTTTTGGTTTGGGTATAAGATTTGTTGTGTTCCAATTGAAAATCTATCCTAGTATTTTGGGTAGCCTAAAGCTAAAGGATAAGATTTATGTGCTAAGAACTATGGGTTAAACACTTAGAAAATATTCTTGATTTTGTGTTCTTCGTGCAGAAATTGCGGATAGCTTGAGCTTGATGATAATTTTCGTAACCTTACTATGAAGGTTTGATCCCATATATATAGGTACGAAATCGAATTAGCTGTTGGAGAGCAATTCAAATTTCGATCTATTTTAAGGTAGATTTGCAGGCTTGATGTGACGTGCACAGAGGCGACATGGCCAAAAGTATCTGTTTGACTGTGATCCACCGAATCCCGCACTGTTAGCTCCATACATACGTGTCTTGCTCTCATTGGTTATCAAGTACACTTGTTCAGTGTTTGATTTACCAACTTATTTTAACATTCTTCTTGTCTGATGAATTCGTATGACTTTGGTGAATCTTTGGTTGTCACTTGATTGAGCTGACCTAATTAGTTAAAACTGATCAGCCTACCTGATTGAGTCTTCTGATGTATGTTGTCTTAGCACAACTTACAAACACTATTTTGTTCTTCTGATGTACGTTATCTAAGGTCTTCTTGGTCTTGTTCTTCAGGTAATCATCTGATCTTCAGGTCTTCTGAGTCTTTGGCTTCATGTCTTCACCTGACCATCTGACTATCTGATGTGTCTGATCTTCTGATCTTCGTGACTTAACCTATACATATTGAGTTCTCCCTCAATATGTGACCTATCTATTACATCAGCTGTCTATACATCTCAGCTGGTCATCCTATCCTGTAATCTAATTCATCAGTCAGCTAACAGGTCTGACTGGTCCAATTACAACCTGTTTTACTTCCATCAAAACTACAAATTTCCCAACAATTTTCCCCTTTTTGATGGAACCAAAATAGTTAATCAAAAAAACAGAAACATAAACAGAAATAAAAGTTCAGAAGACAATGAGAAGCTGTCTTAGGATCAGAAGGGTAGTGCATTTTCATTAATGGTGGAAAGATTACAAGTACAGTGAAAAAGCAGGTAGATACCTATCTATCTGATCCTATCAGCTTCTGAACCAAACTTAAAAAAGAGAACCTCTGGAGATCAGCTGGAATAGCAAAAATCTTGTACATCCTTTACAGCAAGGCTTCCAGTCCGTCTCGTTCAATGATGTCTCCCCTCCTTGCAAAGTTGTAGAACAACATTTTGAAACCAATCGGGTCAAGGGAGTTATCAGATCGAAGGAGCGGGATCATGGTTTCAAATCTAGGTGCAGAAGGCATCAAGGTCATGATCTTGCCTTCATGCATCAGAACCTGGTAAAATTTTTCGTACTTAGTCTCTAGCCAGTCCAGAAACTCAACATCGAAAGTCCCTTGATCTGTGTGTTCTGGTATCTTCTATAGAATGTACACATCACATAGCCAATCGACCTTGATCCTGGTCCATTCTGGAATCAGATCTCGACCGGCTACCAGAATCCCTTCAACCTCTTCAGGTAAGGCCCGTTCTTCCCAGTCCCTTTCTTCTGCAGCAACAACTTTCTTATTTTGTCTTCTGACATATGTTCTGCTCAGCCTTGCAGCATCAGCAAGCTTCTTCTTCTTAATGGCAGCCTCAATGATTCTCTGTCTCATTTGTTGTTCTTCTTTTTGTGCAGCTGTCATCTGCGATTGAGAGTGAGTCATCATTGGCTTCTTTACCTGTTTGTCTTTCTGTTGTTTCCTCTCTTCAGCCTCAGTCTCTGCAGTTTCTTCTTCTTGTAGCCTCCTTGCCAATTCAAGACTCTTGGCCAGATCTTCAGAATTAAATCTTTTCTGAATATTTGAAGAAAAATCTTCAATCTTGTCAACCCTTGTAATCAGTTCACCAAAGGAAGATTTTTGTTCAGTTATGGCCCTATCTTGAGTCCCCAACAACCTGCTATGTTCTTCAATTGTTTGGAACATGTCAGCTAGCTTCGTATATGGAGCCTCAGAAGTTGTTTCCTCTACAATGGCAAGTGTCAAACCTTGACCAGATGAAGTTGTAGCCTATTTAGCCTATTTTTCTGGTCCTTCTTCCCCCTTTTTGGTTACTTCAAAAAGGTTCATCAGCCGTAAATTCAAGGCTTTGAATTCTCTCATCACCTCGTCTTTCAGTTCTTCAACGGCTAAGGGGGTTATCTAAACATTTGAAGTTGTGGGCACAGGTCCCATAATCCGGTCCAGAACAGACTCCAGGGCCTTTTTGGCTTTGCTGATGGAGCCTTCAAATCTCCTCTAGACAGCATCAAGGTTTGTATCAGTCTTTTCCAACGAAGAGTAAACACTCTCCAGAAGGACTCCAATGTCAAAAAGGATAGACACTTGAGCTGTAAGTTTATCTGATAGTGGATCTATGCGCTTCATCACTCTTGCAGATATTTCGTCGTGCATGTGCAACAACTTTTCAATTGTCATCTTCTGTTCTGCTTCGATTAATGATTGTTGTTCTTCTCTAAATCTGTCCATCAGGTTTTGTGCCAGACTGTTGAATTGTGAATCAACAGATGCCTTCACCCCATCTTGAATAGTCTTCGAAAGAAGATCTAGGGATTCAGGAGATAAGGCAACAACCTGTCCAGATGTTGACGCCTCACCAGTTAGGGTCTCATCTGCAGCGCCCTGGACTGGTTCATCGGCAGCTTGCTCATACTCCAAGAATTCATGAGCAAACTCTTCTTCCTCCTCAGAAATGCCAAGTTTCTGATGCACCAGCCATCTGATATCTTCATCAGATGCCAACTCTGCAGCACTGGATATACCGGCATTCAACTTGGCCCTCTTCTCCAAATCAACAAAATAATCAGACTCCAAGGCTTCCATCAGAATGAGAAAATCTTTAATATCCTTGAGTCTGATATCTCTCCAGAATACAATTTCCTCCATCTGCTTTCTGATCCCCGGATGATTGATTAGATCAGGAAAGTTCTTGTCCAGATAAGCATTCACCTGTCTCCGTAAGAAATACACTGTAGAGTGTTCTTGTTCAGGTGATTCCAGGATAGTCTTCCTGTTGAAAGGATTGTGAGAGATGGAGACAAACATGTCTTCTCTCTCTTCTTCTTCTTGCATATCCTGATCAGGTTTTTGACCAAATGGGATCTCCTCAGATGGTTTTTCGGGTGTGGGTGTTTGTGGTTTACTGGCTGGGGGAGGTGTGAGTTGTGGTTCAGGTGAGGGTATTTTATGGGCTTACGAGGATGATGAGGGTGATGGTGAAGGCAATTTGGATGTAGGGGTAGGTGATCTGGGTAGATGGGTAGGTTCACGAGCTTTGAATAAAAAGCTCAGGTGAGCAGAATCGGATGGTTCTGACACATCTTGTGCCTCTTTCAGTCTTTCCTCCTCTTCGCCACCTTTACCAGCAATAGTGACAACTTCCATCTGACCATCTTCTTCTTCTGTAGTCATATCCCTTCCTGTGCTGACTGTGTGCTCAGAGCTCACACTAGTCTCTCCACCAGCTATCTCCACAATCTGCTCCTCAAGTTGCTTTTCAGCAGATTCCAAAATCTCCACATCACTATCCACATCTTGCAGGCCTCCAGATGGCGTTCCCTTCTTCTTTGGGAGCATTGTAGTGAGCTTCATTTGCCTTTTCTCACTCGCATCTTTCCCTTTTTTAGCAGGCTTTGTTGCCATCAGTTTCCTTTTCATGGCCATTTTGTGAGGCTGAACTTGTGCCTCCGATTGCACAGATGGAGCTTATTCCTTGTCTTTCTTTGTCTTGGGCAAGTAGGGGGCATGATCATCATCTCTTTGTCATGATAACTCTTCATATCTTGAGAGAAGAGATTTGTACTTTGGTGGATAGGCCTTTCTGTCTTGTTCTGACCATTTGTATCAGGAAGCTTATCAGTGAGAATGAGAGAGACTTTGTGGATGTTGCTTATCTTCTTGGACAACACCACATGGTTATTTTCATTGATCATAAATTTATCTGTCTCCTGCAATAATCTGTGATTGAACAAACCCAACCAGTTCATATCCTGTGCCTTCTCTATAATGGCAGTCATCACACTTTGCTTCTTATGTGTCAAGGCATCAGGACTGAAGGCAATTCCTAGAATTACTTTTGAGACAATCTCAAAAAGTAATATGTACTTCCTCTTCAAGTAGGGTGCTTTAACATTGGTGATATGAGAGTTGTTGGCTAGTCTTAGAAGTATCTGAAGATACTCTTTGTCCGTCATTCCAGCTGTGAACTCATCGGGGGTGTTCCTTCCTGCTGGTAGGGCAAAGATTCGTTGCAGATCATCATTGGATACATCTATTCTTATTCCACCAACAATCGAATAGAGCTCCTTGTTGCTCGTCTCCTTCAAATTCCTCAAGAACTCCAAGGATTCAATAATGTAGACACTGTTCAAGTGTCTATAACAAAATTGTTCCAACCCACATTGACGAAGACACTCCAAGATTTCTAGAGATTCCGGATCGGTGGTTGTGGTGAAGATCACATATTTCTCATCTATGACCTCTTTCACCATTGAAGCGTAATTGCAAACTTCATGGGTTGCTCGTGAAGTTGCCATTTCTGCAAACACATACACAACCTAAATTAGTTTATGATTTTAAGCAATGCAAAGTGTAGTGGAGTAATATGTCAAGCATTTGCACAGATAATATCCCCAAATATGCATATTATTCATAGTTTTCAGGGGTGAAGCATAAAGCAGATTAGATTTAATACAACTTGAATAAATGAATAGTACAACATTCATGTACAACCTATAACCCTAACGCATAATATTTATGAACAATAGATTCAAATAATTACCAGAAAAGAGATTTGATGATTTTGAAATAAGTTTTAATCGCTGGGTGAGTGTTTTGAGTTAGGAAAAATTTTATGGATAAGTGTGAGTGTTTGAATACTATAATGCGAAAGGTTTTTCAGAAAATGAGATATAGGGTTTTAAATAGGTGGGAGGGAAAAATTTGCACTAATATTTTTTAGAGTACTTTGGTGTCCGTGTTTTAATCGAATGGTCAAGATTAAGTGGTTGAAAAGTAATTAAATCGTGCGGTCAAGGATTTAAAATGACAAACTTTTGGACTTAAAAACTCGCAATAAATGCATTTAATACAAAAACCCCACATCCGCATTTAATGCTTACAGGCATGACGTCACAAAGTAATGGGCACAGTAATAACTAGCATAGATTAGCATAGGCTTATGGAAAGATAAATCAGAAAACTATCTGACTGACTGATATTGTAATCAGTCAGTTACCACGTTGTTCTGATCCGATTTGCCTTATTACTGTTGACCTTACTGATTGTAGCCTAATCCTTAGTATTTTCCCAACAATGTCCCACTTTTCTGATCAGGTTTCTTCTGATCCTATCTGATCAGTTGAAGTCCCCCCTTAAACTGTTATCCCTTTTTTGATCAGTCCCTAACTGATCCTCCCTGATCAGTTGAGGTTCCATTTCTCAACTGATCCTTCTTTTCTGATCAGTTTCTTAACCAACTGGTCTTGGAGACAAGTCCACCAAATATTTCTGGTGCACTTTCTCCTAAGTCCAGAAGTCCTAGCTCATTATATAGTTCTCTGAATCTGACTTCAGCTAGTGGCTTGGTTAAGATATCAGTTCTTTGCTTGTCAGTATGGATCTTTTCCATTCTGATATTCTTCTTTTCCACATGATCTCTTATGAAATGATGTTTGACGACCACATGCTTGCATCTTGTATGTAGAACTGGATTCTGAGTGATTACAATAACACTATTACTGTCACAGAATATGGGTACGTTCTTAGCTAAATAATATAATCCCTCAGCTGCTGACTAAGCCAGAGCAGCTGGGAACAACAGCTTCCTGCGGCCATGTATTCTGCTTCAGTAGTAGATGTGGCAACAGATGTCTGCTTCTTTGAAAACCAAGAGATCAGTTTGCTTCCTAAGAACTGACAAGTACATGATGGGTAGAATAAACCAAGGTTTACTGTCTCCTTCAGATACTTAAGAATCCGCTTAGCTGCTTCCAGGTGGCTTTGCATCAGATTTGCCTGAAATCTAGCACATACACCTACTGCAAAGGTTATGTCTGGTCTGCTGGCAGTCAGGTATTGTAATGATTCAATGAGAGCCCTATATTCTTTCTAATTAGTTTTCTGACCATTTTCATCTGGATCCATCTTGAATCCAGTCATCATAGGAATTTTGGCTACCTTACTGTTCTGAATTCCAAACTTAGCCAACAGATTCCTAGTGTACTTTGCCTGACAGATGAATATTCCTTTTGTACTTTATTTAACTTGAAGACCCAGAAAGTAATTCATCTGACCCATCATGGACATCTCAAACTTCCCTTGCATCAGTTTGCTGAATTTGTCACATAAGCTTTTGTTGGGAGATCCGAAGATGATATCGTCCACGTAGATCTGAATTATCAGAATGTCTTCGCCATCTTCTATTCTGAACAAGATTATATCTATGATTCCTTTAGTGAATCCATTATCTACTAAGAACTGAGATAGTGTATCATACCAAGCTCGGGGAGCCTGTTTCAGGCTATAAAGAGTTTTTCTTAAACGGTACACCCGGTTGCCCTTTTCAACGCCAGGAGGTTGTTCGACATAAACTTCCTCCGCTAGTACCTCGTTTAAGAATGCACTCTTTACATCGATCTAATACACAGTAAACCCTCTGTGGGCAGCATATGCCAGAAATAGCCGAATGGCTTCCAGGCGAGCGACTGGTGCAAAGGTCTCATCATAATCAATCCCTTCTGATTGTGAATACCCCTTCGCAACAAGTCTTGCCTTATTTCTAGTGATGACATTATTCTCATCCCTCTTGTTCTTGAATACCCACTTGGTGCCTATCACATCTTGATGAGTTGGTCTGTCTACCAGTTCCCAAACCTGATTTCTCTCGAATTGCTCTAATTCCTCATGCATAGCTAGAATCCAGCTGGCATCTTGTAGAGCTTCTTCTATTGTGGTAGGTTCCTTCAAAGAGAGATAGCAACAATACATAGCACTTTCACCAACCTGATGTCTAGTTTGGACTCGGGAATTAGGATTGCCGATTATCTGATCAGTCGGATGGTCTTTCAACCAAGTCCTGTTGGAATTTAGAGGCACGTAAACACGTAATACATGTGCAGCGGAAATAAATAGTTCACCAACAACGAACACGTAATTGCATAATTGAATACGTATAAACATAAAGAGAAATCTTACTGTAAATCGTACGCATATTTCTCTACTATGGTATCCACGTAATCCCCGTTCACGGACTTGCACAGATTTTCCAGCGTTGAATCCCTAGATGAATTTACTAGGAAAATTCTAACTCTAGATCTTATGGAGAGAATAATGAATTAACGTTGTTTGTGAATTCTCAAGAGCTCATATATATATGGAGAGGTCCAGCTTAAATCTTAAGTTAACCTGATTTGGGAAATAAAATCCCTAATCTTATAAAATAAATCTCTTAGATTTATTTCCCATATATAAAATCTCTATGGATTTAATTCCCATGTATATCAAATCTCTACGGATTTGATTTCATATATATTAAATCCTATAATAATATTCCATATATTATTATTGGGAATCCTATTTAATTAATTCTCCATAAATTAAATATTAAATCCAATTTAACATTTCATCAACCAACTATAATCCGTAAAAGGGAACTACTTGTTGTGTGACCCATAGGCCCTCATATATCGAGCGATTAGTAAAACTAACGGTCTTAATTGAACCCTAGACAATAAATCAGACATTCTCAATATATGAGGTACGTTGCGAGAAACGTGCAACTACCTGTAACTAAAACATGGGCTATTACGATTCCCTCCTTTCATTCGTGAATACTCGATTAAGTCTTGAACATGATGAAGTGTCTATTCAAATAACTTAATCATATTATCTCTAATCACTAATTGATCATGTATGTCACACTTAGCCACAAAGTCTAAGTTGACGTGCATCTGCCGATGACTTTGATCCAATTACGATGAGAAGATAAGTATTATCTCTAAATCCACATTGAGGAATGAATCCTATTCTTGGCTCAACTACCACGCACATGTACTTCGTGATGAACTCAATCCAAGTCATATCTACCCATGGAAGGGTGCAAGCGCCGGTCATGGTCAAAGTTCATCACTCCACACATGTCGTGCGTATTGACCTCAAATCAAAGGAGTATCGCATCGCTCCCACTAACTGAGACACTCGTAGACACATATTGTGGACTTACATCAAACGGTTTCTTGGATGGGTATACCAATACCCTCTAGGGTATCTGTGCATCCATCATGAGATACCTAGTATCTCGTAGTAAGTGAGATCTTACTACACTCTCTAAGAGTATGATGCAGATCGAACACCAATCTCAATTGCATCATTAATATCCCATTCTTGATGATCCTTGATCGGGACCATTTGAGAATCATGCTTAAGTCATCTGAGTTCTCACAACCTCAATGACAGCAATGACTCATGGGAACACTTGCATGAATAAATGCAAACAATCAAACATAATATTCAAACAAGTGTATTGCCATACATTAATATTAAATGAACTATAATATTAAATCAAACTGAATATCATCGAGTATTATGTCCTTACAATAGATTATCTCTAGGACACTAACACTAACAAGTCCTTCTTTTCTGATGTATATCAATTTGGACATTGTCATCCTCTTCGGATATTGAGTCACCAAAGGTTGGGAGTGGTAGAGTAATAGGATCCACTTGGCATGGACAAATCTCAGCTGATGTTGGAAACATCATAGGCTGATGTCTATCCACCGGAACATCAGTGTGTTCCCCCTGAACCAGATGGTTCAGTTGTTACTGTCTCAACTGTACCAGCTTCTTCATCGACAGTTGTACGTACCTTAGGGTCTGATTGACCTGGTGAATCATTAAGATCAAGATTAGGAACATACACTGTTACGTGATCTAATCCATTTTCTTTGATACTTAACTGATCCATTTTTAGAGCATCAAGTACTGGTTGATCTGATACTGCTTGTTCCGCGGCAGATTTCTCTTGTTCAGAAGATGTCTCATCAAAGACCACATGGGGTGTCTCTTTCACAACTAGGGTTCGCCTGTTGAGTACCCTGAAGGCTTTGCTAGTTGAGAAATATCCTAAGATATACCCTCATCTGACTTAGCCTCAAAGGTCTTCAACTGACTCTTCCCATTGTTGAGAATAAAACACTTTCACCCAAAAACATGGAAGTAAGAAACACGAGGTTTTCTGCCCTTCCACAGTTCATAAGGTGTTTTGAAGTGAATCTTAGTCAGAGAACATCTGTTCTGAGTGTGACATGCAGTGTTGATAGCTTTTGCCCAGAAACGGTTTGAAGTTGCATGTTCAGCTAACATTGTGCGAGCAGCTTCTTTGAGTGTTCTGTTTCTTCGTTCTGCTATGTCATTCTGTTGTGGTGTTCTGGCGGCTGATGTTTCATGATGTATATCAGACTCGGTGCAAAAATCAATAATAAAGGAGTTCAGAAATTATGTACCTTTATCTGATCTGATTTTCACAATATTGACACCCTTCTCATTTTGCAATCTCTTGAGCAGCTCAGGTATCTTTGTTGTAGTTTCATTCTTCTTATACAAGAATACAACCCAGGTAAACTTGGAATAATCATCCACAATCACCAGAGTGTATTTGTGTCCACTGAAACTAAGTGATGTAACTGGTCCAAACAAATCCATGTGGAGCAGTTGCAGTACTCTGCTGGATGTTGGTCCTGGGATCCCCTTAAATGAGGCTTTTACCTGTTTTCCCTTCTGACATGCGACACATGTCTGATCCTTAGAGAATACCTCATTCGGTAGACCCTCAACCAGGGACATCCTTGTTATCTTGTTAAGAGTCTTAAAGTTCAGATGGCTCATTCTCTTGTGCCAGAGCCAACTGCTGCTTTTGGAACTCTTAACAATCAAGCATGCATTTCTTGGACAACTGTTCCAGTCTGCAGTGTAGATCATTCCCTTTCTGGAACCAATTAGCAAAATCTGTTGAGTAGCTCGATTCTTGATAGTTCATTGATCGGTCGAGAACTCAACACTGAATTCGTTGTCGCAGAATTGTGAAACCGATAACAGGTTATGCTTTAAACCATCGACATACGAGACTCCAGTAACATGTACATCATCATTCACTAAAGTTCTGAATCCTCTGGTAAAACCAAAGTTATCGTCACAAAAGAGTACCTGTGGGCCTTCTTGTTCTATGTATGAACTGAGGAGATGTTTGTTGCCAGTCATGTGCCTTGAGCATCCACTATCGATGTACCAGATATTGTTTGTACACCTCCTTTATTGGCCAAACCCACGCGATACTGCAATCAAATCAGGCTTTAGGTACCCCTGTAGGATTGGGTCCTGAGGGGTTAGTGTTACCTTTCGGGATCCAAACAAACAGGGTAATTCTATGGTAATCATCAAGATCAGAAGGCCTAATTTATCTCCCATAAGCATCTACATATTCATACATCTCTTCATGTGCTTTCTGGTCAGTATGATTATGAGTGTGAACCTTGGATGAATCAGAAGACTTGGGATTTTTCTGATTAATTTGTCTTCTTTTAATCCAGTGTGGTTCTGGTGCAGATGTCCTGAATTTCTGGTTGAAAGGATAGGTACGACTGCTACCATCAAAAGATTCATATCTCTTTTGCACAAATAGTTTCTGCAGTTTACCCTTAGCATGCTGGTTAGGCAGCTTGACCTGATTAGGTCTCAGATTAGACTTTCCCTTGCGAGATTGTCCTTTCTGATTCCTAATCTGCTGATTAGGCTGAGATCTCTTCAGAAGAACAGGGTTCTTCTGTTGATTCCTCGGTTGATGCTTGATCAGATGAGGTCCATCTCTGTTCCCTTTCTGATCAGGCACTCACCTTTCCTGTTCAGCAGTTCTTTTTCCCTTCTTTGATTCAGATTTGGCATATCGTGTATCTTGTCCAGAAATCTTCCTAAATTCACTTTTGGAATGTGAACCAGGTTGGACATATGAGGATTCAGAAGGGCTATCAAACCCAATACCCTTCTTATCAGTTGGCTTCCGAAAGTAGTTTGTTATTTCCTCAACATTTTTAGAAGCTTTTCCAAAACTTTCTACTTTCTTTCGCAAACTGTCCTCACTTTGTTTTAGACTCTCATGCAGTCGGAAGAGTTCATCAAACTTAGCTTGGAGGATTTTGAGATCATCATCTTGCTGCTCGTTGATAGCTTGTTGTTCCTTAACTAGTTTTCCCTGATCAGAGGAGCTGACTTTAAGAATCTCTAGTTCTTTAGTCATCTTCTGAACAGTCTCAACTGCTTTTAGTTCAGCAGCTTTTCTTACAGCATTATCCTTGACAAGCTGAATGTTCTCAGCCCTTAGCTTATGGTTCTCAGCTTCCACTATAGTATAAGTGTCTATTGCATTAGAGAGATCATCAAGCAATTGCTCATTGTAGAGTCGCAGGTCAATCTCTCCAACAGGTGTGCTCAGCACAGCAGGTGTGGAAACAGAAAACACAGAAGGTTTAGAAGTTACCTCGGTTTGATCAGCGTTCTTGGCCATAAGACAGATGTCGTCATCAGATGAGAACATTAGATCGTCGAGGTAGTCGAAATCATCAGTAGTGGTCATCAGGCAGAAGTCCTCGACGGATGAGTATCCAGAATCATTTGAAGGTAGATAAGAGTCATCGATACCTGATGTATTAGCAACCATGGTTTTTCTGTCTCTGTACCTTTGTTCTCTTCTATTCCACTTATCTTCTCTTTCTTTTGGAGTCAGGTCAGGGCAATCAGCACTGTAATGACCTGGTTTCTGACAGTTGAAACATGCTCTAGGTTCCGCGGGATTTCTTTTGCCAAGTGAATCATTTCTTCTGTAGGATCTGTCAGGTGACTTTCCAGTTTGCCTGTAGTCAGAATTCCTTCTGTCTGATCTGTTGTCTCTTCTATCATCAGAACGATCATCTCTCTTCTTATCTTCTATGTGGTCATTTCTATAATCGTCTCTTCTATCATCGGAACGATTCCTTTCTTGTGTTCTGTCAGTAGATCTCCTATCTCTTCCTCTGTTGTTCTGATAGTCTCTATAAAATTTCCAATATTTTCTCAGTTGAACATTGGATCGGTCAAGCTTTCTGGTCAGCAAAGCAATCTATTCAGCCTGACTTATGATATTTCCAATTGGTTCAGTAGACTTCGAACTGCTGCTTGCGGCCTTAAATGCAACTGCTTTTGACGTTGCAGGTGTAGCTTCAGCAGGTGACTCGTCTTCTTCTTCTTGACCTTTTTTCAATCAGGTCGAATTCATGAGCCTTTAAACAGAGAAACAAGTTGCTTGGCTTCATCTTCGCAATATCTTGGCAATCCTTTATCACCGTTACTTTCATGTCCCATTTCTTGGTCAGGGACCTCAAGATCTTGTAGTTGATGTCTTTGTCAGACATTTCTCATCCCAGTTCACGAAGCTTGTTGACTGACATGGTGATTCTTCCATCGAGCGGATTTATGATTTCATTTGGCAGCACATTGAGTTTTTCAAACTTTACTAGTTTAGCTTGCAATCTTCTGTCCTTAATTAGATCGTTTCCTTCGCACATTTCAGCAAGAGTATCCCACATCTGCTTGGCATTCTTGAGATACTTGATCTTCTCACGTGTTATCTTGTCCATCATCTTCATGATGATATGTCTGGCCACAGTATCCAGATTGGACAATTTCCTTTCCTCAGCATCCATCAATGAATGACTCTTTCTGATTCTGGCTCCAGTTGGATATTCTGGATCACCTCCTTCAGCTGGGTTATTGTAATATATGATGATGGGTCCTTGTTCAAGAACTTCCATCATTCTGCTGCTTATCGCACCTGATGGTTGCTCATGAGTATGGTCTAGTCAGCATACTCATCAATAGAGAACTTAGGCAGATCATGATACATACCCGAAGTATTATCCATGCTGAATGTGAGTTTTGAAAATAGATGAGTTTTAAAATAGGTTTTTCAAGATCTGTTCAAGTGACCACAATGGTTCTTCCTCAAGAACCGATGATACCCAAAGCCAGTGGTCCGTAGAACCACTGCTCTGATACCACTTGTAGGTCCTGAACGGGTTTTGTGAGGGCAGAAGTCTAGAGAGGAGGGGTGAATAGACTTCTGAAACTTTTTTTGTGCGATCAGGTGTGAATATCAAGTTGCCTGATCAGAGTGCGTGTGAATCAGTTTGGACTGATATCCAACTTACTGATCGCCTGAAGGCAGATCAGTTCGGTGCCTATCAGTTTAACTGATGTGCGGAAGCTAAGTTTTACCCGTGTGAAAAATCAGTTTGTTAAATCAGAATTCTAAGTTATCTGTTTTGAATCGGATGACAAAGTGTCAAACTGATCAGATCAATTGCTTGGTGCAAATCTGATCCAGACTCAGAATATGCATGTAATACTGAAACAAGTAGTGTGCAAGATGTGTAAAGCAGGTAAATTAGATAATGCACACCAAATTTTTATAGTGGTTGGGACAACTTGTCCTACGTCCACTCTTCCCTATTAGCAGTGGCACCAACTTAACCAACTGGACTTAGTTTAATGTATTAGTCCAAAACAATACAATAGATGTTTCAAGAGTTCTCACTCAACCAATCCCAGAAATCAGAAACTAGAAACCCTAGTCTGAAATCTTGCTAAACAAACTTAACCTAACTTTTGGTTTGGGTATAAGATTTGTTGTGTTCCAACTGAAAATCTATCCTAGTATTTTGGGTAGCCAAAAGCTAAAGGATAATATTTCTGTGCTAAGAACTATGGGATGAACACTTAGAAAATATTCTTGATTTTGTGTTCTTCGTGCGGAAATTGCGGATTGCTTGAGCTTGATGATAATTTCTGTAACCTTACTATGAAGGTTTGATCCCATATATATAGGTATGAAATTGAATTAGCCGTTGGAGAGAAATTCAAATTTCGATATATTTTAAGGTAGATTTGTAGGCTTGATGTGACGTGCACAGAGGAGGCATGGCCAAAAGTATGTAAGCTTGTCCTTTCTAGCCTTTTGACTGTGGTCCGCCGAATCCCACGCTGTCAAGTCCGTACATACGTGTCTTGCTCTCATTGGTTATCAAGTATACTTGTCAAGTGTTTGATTTTCCAACTTATTTTAACATTCTTCTTGTCTGATGAATTCGTATGACTTTGGTGAATCTTTGGTTGTCACCTGATTGAGCTGACCTGATCAGTTAAAACTGATCAGCCTACCTGATTGAGTCTTCTGATGTAGGTTATCTTAGCACAACTTATAGACTCTATTTCGTTCTTCTGATGTACGTTATCTGAGGTCTTCTTGGTCTTGTTCTTCTGGTACTCATCTAATCTTCAGGTCTTCTGAGTCTTTGGCTTCATGTCTTCACCTGACCATCTGACTATCTAACGTGTCTGATCTTCTGATCTGCGTGACTTAACCTATACATATTGAGTTCCCCATCAATATGTGACCTATCTATTATATCAGCTGTCTATACATCTCAACTGGTCATCTTATCCTGAAATCTAATTCATCAGTCAGCTAACAGGTATGACTAGTCCAATTACAACCTGTTTTGGAACTTCCATCAAAACTACAAATTTCCCAACACACTAGTTGTCCGATGCGTGCTTCACAAATATGCTGGAAGCAGTTAGTGGTCCATTGCCTGATGGAAATGTACTGCCTATGAGAGCATATGATGCTAAACAAATTTTCTATGTCCCCGACCCAGTTAATGATAAATGGTCCATTGTGGTTCTGTCAAACAAATTTAACAATAGTTACCAGATTAGCGACCACATCGATGAAGATGTTGAAACAATCGATGATCATTTTCAGAACTTCACTCATTCTGTACCATCTTTCGATGATCCTGCAAATCTACGCCCGTACAAGAGAATAATTAGAGATGAGGATGAATATGGCAATCAGGATCTTGTTAACATTTATAGTCATGAACGAGAAAAGTCAACCAAAAAACGAAAAAGAAAAACAAGTGCTAAAAAGAAATGTATGACTTTATTGAATGTTGTTTCTTCTGTTTTATTGAATGTTGTTTCTTCTGCTTTATTAAATGTTGTTTCTTTTTGTTTATTAAATGTTGTTTCTTCTGCTTTACAGGATCATGTCTTATTTGCCCTATCCCGGAGATGATGGAGATGATAGAGATGACGGAGATTATCATGATGGAGATTATCATGGAGATGATGGCGCATATGATCGACATCATGCAGATGACTTAGGACAGGGTGACACTAATGCTCCCACCACTAGCAGCTCTGGGGAGAAGCTCACGAGGGGTATAGTCACGATGGCTTCTTTGAAGAGAGCTCGTAGCAAGGGAAAAACACTTAATGTAATTTTATTACAATTGAACAGTTGAAATTGTAATTATATTGATTGATCGTTGAACCTAATTAAATACTATGTTATTGCAGGTATCATTCAATGAGTATGGGCAGTCGATAGGAAAAGAGAGTGAGAAGTTATCCTTCTACCTTGGGGCTGAGTCGGGAGAGTTATCCCTATCGTGCTGCCAACCAAGGATTGGCATAGCGACAAACTGGCTCTTTTGAAGGAAGTGTTATGGGATGAGCTTGTGGTATGTTAATTATATGCTTATGAAAGTTGTATGATTACTAAATTTTACTAATTTATTATGTTATATGCGTATAGACTACATTTCTCGGCCTTGACCATACAAATAAGAGGCAAATACTTATGCAAGCTGGGGTAATGGCCAAGAATTTTCGGTCTTGGCTGAGAAAATGCACACGAGACCCTACGACTGGTCATTACTTGCCTAGACTGCCTAAGCTCTATGAGGATTGCCCTATGGTGGCCCCGTACTGGGAGGAGTTTGTGCGTAGAGCTATGGCTGGGGATTTCCAGGTACAATTGATCAATGTCATTTCCTCTATTCCTAATGCATGATGATTTTCAGTGTTTATCATATTTATATTACACTGTAGAATCAAAGTAAGAAAAATTGTGAACAAGCTAAGATGATGGAGGCGCGATATCGTGGATCTTCCAGAGGTTATGCACGCATGAGGGAAGATTTGGTGAGATCAAAATCCTAACTTTTAAATTTTTTTATATATTCACTTTTAATATATATATAATAAAGGGACACGTTCATCACTATCGTAGAAAGAAGAAAAAAAGAAAGCTGGAGAGAGCGCGGCTGTTGTTACACGTTTCGAGTTATTTCAGGCTACCAGAAAGACTCGAGACAGGAATATTCCCGATTCCAGTACACAGCGTATCATTGAAGAAGCGGTAATCTATCCATTAATTTATCTTTGAATTACAAAATATTATTTCTAAACAAATAATTAAATAATAATCTTTTGTGATTCAGGAGCGCATATCTCAGACCATGACGCCTGACGACCTCCGTATTATCGGTACTGATGATCTGCTTGCACGGGTTATAGATCGTCATGTGCATCTCGGCTGCATACGGAGTACTGGATATGGCGTGACGAAGATATCATTGGCGATGGCACCTGGTGGGTAGACTTTCGGATCAGGTTGCCATGTTGGCTAAACAGGTGGAACTTTTGAGTTCTCAGAGAAGATCGAGTCACGGGGTGTCGTCGAGTTGAGCAAGCTGTGAAAATAGTGTCGTTGATGCTATGTTTTCTGTTGATGCTAGGGATGACTTCGATGATCCACTTCAAAACGTCTCCCAGGTATCAGATGTGTCTCGCATTTGTTTTAATTAAAGACTAGTATATTAAAATTTTCTAACTAAATATCTTCTTCGAACAGCCACAACCATTTGCTATCTTTATTTGGAGGATCCTACTCGGTTGGTGGCCACAGGAATGTTTCACAATAGCTCCAATGGAATGATTCATGGTCGTCCCCTCACTCCTGGTTTTGTGAGGGTCATGCTCGATGTACCCGTACTTGGACAAGAGGATTCACCGGTGCCAAAACCAATAGATGATGTTGTCACAGTCGGAACAGCGATCGGGCACTTCCTCGAATGGCCAAGCAACTTGGTCTCTCTCACCAAGAAGGTAAAATATATGTTATTAAAGTTCTTTATCTTATTTGTCATTCTAAATAGTGTTGCAAATTGATTGTAGAAATTGTCGACTCCACAAAAGGCTAAACAGAAATCAAGGGGTGTCGTAGACAGTGAGAGAGAGAGAACGAGGGACTCCACTGCTGGTGCGCGCAGAGAGCTATTTGGTTATCCCTTGCTAGGAGACTTAGATCACGACATCACTCTACAGACTACGGTGAGCATGCTAGTAACGTCCCCTACTTTCAATGTCTTCACAGTTCCCATGCTTGCTCATCGGAGTGCTTTTGATGAATGGATCGATCGGGAGCATGTGATTGAAGTCTTGCACGACCAGTGGTTGAGTGCAACTACCATGACTTTTTACCTCAGGTATGTGTTTACTAATTCTCAGTATTTACTTCCTATATAGTTTAATTTTCTTATTAAATATTAATTAGCGTATGTTGGTTAAAGATATTTGGGTGAGAGATATCTCTCCAGAGATGCCGAGGCAGGTGCAATGTATTCCTTCGTCTCCCCCTAAGTGTGTTTCTTCTTGGGTGATAGGACACAGTCCATGGAGGGGATGGTTGCACATATGCTGAATTATATTGGGAGAGACCATCTCGTTTTTTTTGCCAACAAATGTGAGGTGAGTACAATAAACATGTCATTAAAATTTGTATTCATATAAACATGCAGTTAATTTTAATATTCTTAATATAATATAGGAACCATTGGGTATTGGTCGCCATAAACACGAATGCATTATTTATGTATTTTATAGACCCAGCTGTGGATGGGGTGGTTTCAAATCGCCCTGATCTCATGTCATATATGGAAGCGTAAGTTAATTTTTAATATTCTAATATAATGATTTGTTTTACTTTTAAAATTATGCATATGTAACCTATTTTTATTTTTTAATTATAATAATAATAGTGTGATGATGATGTATCGGAGTCGCCTTCCGAGTCAAGGCTCAAGATCTTTCAATAAAGTGAACTGTACAAATATTAAGGTAAATTTACTTTAGAAAATTATCAAATTAATAGAAAATAATCATAATTGTAATACGTGATTATAATTGATAATCAACAGGTTACCGACAGCAAGATGATAATCACTATGGATATTTTGTGCGCTGCTACATTGAAGATATAATCCTCACTTCTCGAACGACCATTTCTTACAATGTAAGTCAATTTATCGATTTATTTAAATTATTATTGATTGAATAAAAATTCATACTATCTGACTATATTGATTGACATTGTTTGTAGTTTGTCTATGAACGTCCGCTTCGTTCTTACTCGAACAAAAGAATGGAGAAATGGAAAAGAGATTGGAATGGGTATTTTTACAATCGATTCTTGTATTCTATATTATAATAACTTTTGGTAGCATGTAATTAACTTATATATTTGTGATGATATTTCATGATTTTGGTGTATTTAATTGATGTGTATGTTTATTTATTTGATGTTTTGGTGTTGGACGTATATATATTATACTGGTATAGGTTTTGGTTTTGGTTTTGTATAAACATGATTTTTAAAATATAAAAAAAAAAAATTAAGGTCTTGGAAAGTGGTTTTTAACCGCATTCTAAAGTGAAGAAAATATATATATATATATATTTTCTTCACTTTAGAATGCGGTTAAAAACCGCTTTCCAAGACCTTAATTTTTTTTTATATATATTAGACAGCGGTTTATAACCGCTGTCCAATATTAAAGGACAACGGTTGAAAACCGCTGTCCAAGTATCAAATTGAACAACAGTTAAAAACCGATGTCTAAGTATCAATTTTCGACAACGGTTAAAAATCGTTGTCTAAGTATCAATTTTGGACTGTGGTTTTTTAACAGCTGTCTGAACTTAGACAGCTGTCACTTGGACAACCTTTATAACCGTTGTCTAAGGTGTAAATTAACCGTTGTGCAAAGCCTAATCTGTATTTGTGAATCTTGAACATATCTCATGTATTCTATTTCCATAATAATCACAAAATATCTTTTCTTCCAATACACATGCAATTTTCAAAATTCTTGAAGATCAAGAAACAAGATTTGATTTCTTGAATTTTATGGGATAATCTTGTATTCCACGAATACTTATCTTTTTCCATAAAAATCTTTCCAAGAAAATCAAGAAAATCTTTCCTATTCTATTTCCTTTATTTTCGAAAATAATAAGAAAAATTAGGCAATATTTATTTCTTCTATTTTAATCACCTTTTCATTATTTGGACTTTATATTTGGGTATTTGAGGGGCCTTTGGGAGAATTAAGATTGGACCTCCAATTGGCTATGAATTTCTTAATATTGAGCCACAATATTTATTCAACTCATTAATATTAATTTACTCCACTATAAAATTAATATTGCACTATCTATCTTAATCCATATTACGACAATATGGCTCTCGGTTATTATTTCTCGTGTTTAAGATTATTTTGTCCATTAATTAATTAAGCAACTGAAAAGATTAATATTAATTAATATATTTTTCCTTGGAGTCAAGACAGCTCAACATTATTATCCATACCGGAAACTAATTCCACTTGCAAGATTTGGTATGATAAATGTTGGTCCCATTTGAAAAACCCATGAATGCGTTAAATACCAATTGTAATGCATATAAAACAGGGGTGAGGGAATGGTGTTTCCAATTTATTTTTTTTAAAATCTATGTGTTTTGCTTATAATCGAATGCATATGGCAAGTAAGAACATAAAGCAGTAAGGAACACACGATTTTATAGTGGTTCGGAGTCCAACTCCTACATCCACTCTTCCCTATCAGCAGGGGAACCAACTTAACCAACTGGACTTAGTTTAATGTGTTAGTCCAACACAATACAGATGTTTAATGAGTTCTCACTCTCACTGGACTTATCTTCCTCACGGGATTGCCTACCCTCCCTTGCGGGATTGCTTTAGATGTTTAACGAGTTCTCACTCACACCCAGATAGTAAGCTAGTCCAACTAACTTACAATACTTGCTTAACAAAACTTAACCTAACACTCGGTTTGGGTAAAGATTGTTTGGTGTCCAACTAGGGTGAGATTTTCCCTTACATTTGTTTAGCATCAATGCTAAGGATGGGAAAATCTCTCTAAGGTTAGGATATTACATTTTTGCTTAGATCTAGGATAGAACACTCTTGAATATATGCGTGTATTTCTTGCTCAGTGTTCTATGGTGGAAGTGCTAGATGATTTGGCTCTGTAGCTTGATGGATCACGCATTTTTCCATACGTAATTTGATGGAAGAACTTATATTTATAGTTTAGATTTGAATGTTACCGTTGGATGGAGTCACATTCAAATCCATACTATTCTGTAGCTTTTGCAGCTTTTCAGGCTGGTTGTCTTCCTCTCATTGGTCCACGTCAGCTGAATCTAACGGCTATATTCTTGGGATCCTTACGAGTCTTTGAATTCTTGATTGACAAACTTCTCTTCAAATGGACCTTGTTCGATCGAATATATCGACTTTTTTCGGGTTAAGCGAGTTCACTCTTCGACTTCGATTAATCGACCCTCAGTCACTAAGCTTTTCAAAGCTATCGATCATCGATAGCGTTCTGATTCTCAGTGAACATGAATTCAGATGACTTGTCTTCTGATGACTTCTCTTCGATTTCTTCTACTTTGATCGATCGGCTCACCGATCGGATCAAGAAAGATCAGTCAACATATCGGGTTTTATCTACATCAGATTAGCACATCAGGTTAGCATATCAGGTTAGTTGCATCAGGTTATCTTATCTGATCTTGATCACGTCTGATGTTGATCTTGATCACGTCTGATGTCGATCAGTCTCATCTGCTCCTCTTCTGATCTGCAACCTCCTCTTCTGATCTGGTCATCTGATCAGGTCATCTTGTCATCTGATCTTCTGATCAGCTGGCTTAGCTTTTCTTTTCTTATGATTTTGCTTAGCTCATCAGTTAACTCTGAAACTCATCTTACTCATCTGATCTCGATCAATCTCGTCTGTAGCCTCGTCTGATCTCGATCATCTACTTCTGATTTTTGTGAGTTCCCCCCTCAACTTGTTATCTCGTTCCCCCTCAACTTGTTATCTGTAAGTTAACTTAAATAACACAAGTCGATAATGTTTTGGCATAATTCATCAAAACTAAAATATCCCAACAATTTCCCCTTTTTTGATAATGACGCCAAAACATTAAAATATATGCATTTTTACAGAAACGGGGTTTTTCAAATAGATCAGTTCAGATGGTCACATTGAAAACAGTGAACTTTTGAACTCCTGCTCTGATACCAATTGTTGGTCCCGTTTGAAAAACTCATGAATGCGTTAAATACCAATTGTAATGCATATAAAACAGGGGTGAGGGAATGGTGGTTCCAATTTTTATTTTTTTTAAATCTATGTGTTTTGCTTATACTCGAATGCATATGGCAAGTAAGAACATAAAGCAGTAAGGAACACACAATTTTATAGTGGTTCGGAATCCAACTCCTACATCCACTCTTCCCTATCAGCAGGGGCACCAACTTAACCAACTGGACTTAGCTTAACGTGTTAGTCCAACACAATATAGATGTTTAATGAGTTCTCACTCTCACGGGACTTATCTCCCTCACGGGATTGCCTACCCTCCCTTGCGGGATTGCTTTAGATGTTTAACAAGTTCTCACTCACACCCAGAAAGTAAGCTAGTCCAACTAACATACAATCCTTGCTTAACAAAACTTAACCTAACACTCGGTTTGGGTAAAGATTGTTTGGTGTCCAACTAGGGTGAGATTTTCCCTTACATTTGTTTAGCCTCAATGCTAAGGATGGGAAAATCTCTCTAAGCTTAGGATATTACATTTTTTGCTTAGATCTAGGATAGAACACTCTTGAATATATGCGTGTATTTCTTGCTCAGTGTTCTATGGTGGAAGTGCTAGATGATTTGGCTCTGTAGCTTGATGGATCACGCATTTTTCCACACTTAATTTGATGGAAGAACTTGTATTTATAGTGTAGCTTTGAATATTACCGTTGGATGGAGTCACATTCAAATCCATACTATTCTGTAGCTTTTGCTGCTTTTCAGGCTGGTTTTCTTCCTCTCGTTGGTCCACGTCAGCTGAATCTAACGGCTATATTCTTCAGGATCCTTCTGAGTCTTCAGGATTCTTCTGAGTCTTCAGAATTCTTTATTCAGCGGACCTTGTCTGATCATGCATACTGGCACTAAGGTTAAGCGAGTTCAAACTCTTCCGACTTCGCATAATCGGACCCTCTCAGTCACTAAGCTTTCAAAGCTATCGATCATCGATGGCGTTCGATTCTCAAATGAACATGAATTCGGATGACTTGTCTTCTGATTACTTCTATTCTGATTTCTTCTACCGATTCGATCGGATCACCGATCGAGATCGATGAAGCATCAGTCAAGATATCAGTTTATCTAAATCAGATTAGTACATCAGGTTAGCATATCAGGTTAGTTGCATCAGGTTATCTTATCTGATCTTGATCAAGTCTGATCTCGATCAGTCTCATCTGCAACCTCCTCTTCTGATCTGGTTATCTGATCAGGTCATCTGATCTTCTGATCAACTGGCTTAGCTTTTCTTTTCTTCTAATTTTGCTCAGCTCATCAGATAACTCTGGAACTCATCTTACTCATCTGATCTCGATCAGTCTCGTCTACAGCCTCGTGTGATCTCGATCATCTACTTCTGATTTTTGTGAGTTCCCCCTCAACTTGTTCTCTCGTTCCCCCTCAACTTGTTATCTGTAAGTTAACTTAAATAACACAAGTCGATAATATTTTGGCATAATTCATCAAAATTAAAATATCCCAACAATTTCCCCCCATTTTTCATAATGACGCCAAAACATTAAAATATATGCTTTTTTTAAAAAAGGGGGGTTTTTCAAATAGATCAATTCAGATGGTCACATTGAAAACAGTGAACTTTTGAACTCCTGCTCTGATACCAATTGTTGGTTCCTTTTGAAAAACCCATGAATGCGTTAAATACGAATTGTAATGCATATAAAACAGGGGTGAGGGGATGGTGGTTTCAAATTTTTTTTATTTTTTTTTTAAAATCTATGTGTTTTGCTTATAATCGAATGCATATGGTAAGTAAGAACATAAAGCAGTAAGGAACACACGATTTTATAGTGGTTCGGAGTCCAACTCCTACATCCACTCTTCCCTATCAGCAGGGGCACCAACTTAACCAACTGGACTTAGTTTAACGTGTTAGTCCAACACAATACAGATGTTTAATGTGTTCTCACTCTCATGGACTTATCTCCCTCACGGGATTGCCTACCCTCCCTTGCGGGATTGCTTTAGATGTTTAACGAGTTCTCACTCACACCCAGAAAGTAAGCTAGTCCAACTAACTTACAATCCTTGCTTAACAAAACTTAACCTAACACTCGGTTTGGGTAAAGATTGTTTGGTGTCCAACTAGGATGAGATTTTTCCTTACATTTGTTTAACCTCAATGCTAAGGATGGGAAAATCTCACTAAGATTAGGATATTACATTTTTGCTTAGATCTAGGATAGAACACTCTTGAATATATGCGTGTATTTCTTGCTCAGTGTTCTATGGTGGAAGTGCTAGATGATTTGGCTCTGTAGCTTGATGGATCACGCATTTTTCCACACTTAATTTGATGGAAGAACTTGTATTTATAGTGTAGATTTGAATGTTACCGTTGGATGGAGTCACATTCAAATCCATACTATTCTTTAGCTTTTGCAGCTTTTCAGGCTGGTTGTCTTCCTCTCATTGGTCCACGTCAGCTGAATCTAACGGCTATATTCTTCAGGATCCTTCTGAGTCTTCAGGATTCTTCTGAGTCTTCAGAATTCTTGATTCAACAGACTTCTCTTCAGCGGACCTTGTCGATCAGTATATCGACACTCGAAAGTTAACCGAGTTCAACTCTTCCGACTTCGACAATCGACCCTCAGTCACTGCTTTTCGAGCTATCGATCATCGATGGCGTTACGATTCTCTGTGAACATGACTTGGATGACTTGTCTTCGATGACTTCTTCCGATTTCTTCTCGCTTTGATCGATCGGCTCACTTTTGATCGGATCGGTAATATCAGTCAACATATATGTTTATCTGCATCATATTAGGACATCAGGTTAGCATATCAGGTTGGTTGCATCAGGTTATCTTATCTGATCTTGATCACGTCTGATCTCGATCAGTTTCATCTTCTCTTCTTCTGATCTGCAATCTCCTCTTCTGATCTGGTCATCTGATCAGGTCATCTGGTCGTCTGATCTTCTGATCAGCTGGCTTAACTTTTCTTTTCTTCTGATTTTGCTCAGCTCATCAGTTAACTCTGGAACTCATCTTACTCATCTGATTTCGATCTGTCTCGTCTGCAGCCTCGTCTGATCTCGATCATCAACTTCTGATTTTAATGAGTTCCCCCTCAACTTGTTCTCTCGTTCCCCCTCAACTTGTTATCTGTAAGTTAACTTAAATAATACAAGTCGATAATGTTTTGGCATAATTCATCAAAACTAAAATATCCCTAAAATTTCCCCCTTTTTGATAATGACGCCAAAACATTAAAATATATGCATTTTTACAGAAACGGGGTTTTCAAATAGATCAGTTCAGATGGTCACATTGAAAACAGTGAACTTTTGAACTTCTGCTCTGATACCAATTGTTATTTCCGTTTGAAAAACTCATGAATGCGTTAAATACCAAATGTAATGCATATAAAACAGGGGCGAGGGAATGGTGGTTCCAATTTTTATTTTTTTTAAATCTATGTGTTTTGCTTATAATTGAATGCATATGGTAAGTAAGAACATAAAGCAGTAAGGAACACACGATTTTATAGTGGTTCGGGAGTCCAACTCCTACATCCACTCTTCCCTATCAGCAGGGGCAACAACTTAATAAACTGGACTTAGTTTAACGTGTTAATCCAACACAATACAGATGTTTAATGAGTTCTCTCTCTCACGGGACTTATCTCCCTCACGGGATTGCCTACCCTCCCTTGCGGTATTGCTTTAGATGTTTAACGAGTTCTCACTCACACCCAGAAAGTAAGCTAGTCCAACTAACTTACAATCCTTGCTTAACAAAACTTAACCTAACACTCGGTTTGGGTAAAGTTTGTTTGGTGTCCAACTAGGGTGAGATTTTCACTTACATTTGTTTAGCCTCAATGCTAAGGATGGGAAAATCTCTCTAAGCTTAGGATATTACAGTTTTGCTTAGATCTAGGATAGAACACTCTTGAATATATGCGTGTATTTCTTGCTCAGTGGTCTATGGTGGAAGTGCTAGATGATTTGGCTCTGTAGCTTGATGGATCACGCATTTTTCCACACTTAATTTGATGGAAGAACTTGTATTTATAGTGTATATTTGAATGTTACCGTTGGATGGAGTCACATTCAAATCCATACTATTCTGTAGCTTTTGCAGCTATTTAGGCTGGTTTTCTTCCTCTCATTTGTCCACGTCACCTGAATCTAACGGCTATATTCTTCAGGATCCTTATGATTCTTCAGGATTCTTCTGAGTCGTCATAATTCTTGATTAAGCGGACCTTGTCGTCGGTATCTTGGCGATATTTGAGTTAAGCGAGTTGACTCTCCGACTTGCATAATCGATCCCCAGTCATTTGCTTTTCGTGCTATCTCGATCATCGATAGCCTTCGATTCTCGATGAACATGACTTGGATGGCTTGTCTTTTGATGACTTCTCTTCGATTTCTTCTCTTCCGATCGATCGGCTCCGATCGATCGATGCTTTATCAGTCACCCATATCGGTTTTATCTGCATCAGATTAGAACATCAGGTTAGCATATCAGGTTAGTTGCATCAGGTTATCTTATCTGATCTTGATCACGTCTGATCTCGATCAGTCTCATATGCTCCTCTTCTGATCTGCAACCTCCTCTTCTGATCTGGTCATCTGATCAGGTCATCTGGTTATCTGATCTTCTGATCAGCTGGCTTAGCTTTTCTTTTTTTACGATTTTGCTCAAATTTCATCGCTTAACTCCAAACTCTCATCTTATTCATCCGATCTCGATCAATCTCGCTCTCAAATTTGACCTCGTCGATCTCGATCATCAACTTCTGATTTTCGTGAGTTCCCCCTCAACTTGTTCTCTCGTTCCCCCTCAACTTGTTATCTGTAAGTTAACTTATATAACACAAGTCGATAATGTTTTGGCATAATTCATCAAAACTAAAATATCCCAACAATTTCCCCCTTTTTGATAATGACGCCAAAATATTAAAATATATGCATTTTTACAGAAACGGGGTTTTTCAAATAGATCAGTTCAGATGGTCACATTGAAAATAGTGAACTTTTGAACTCCTGCTCTGATACCAATTGTTAGTCCCGTTTGAAAAAACCATGAATGCATTAAATACCAATGGTAATGCATATAAAACAGGGGTGGGGGAATGGTGGTTTCAATTTTTTTTCATTTTTTTTTAATCTGTGTGTTTTGCTTATAATCGAATGCATATGGCAAGTAAGAACATAAAGCAGTAAGGAACACACGATTTTATAGTGGTTCAGAGTCCAACTCCTACATCCACTCTTCCCTATCAGCAGGGGCACCAACTTAACCAATTGGTCTTAGTTTAACGTGTTAGTCCAACACAATACAGATGCTTAATGAGTTCTCACTCTCACGGGACTTATCTCCCTCACGGGATTGCCTACCCTCCCTTGCGGGATTGCTTTAGATGTTTAAATAGTTCTCACTCACACCCAGAAAGTAAGCTAGTCCAACTAACTTACAATCCTTGCTTAACAAAACTTAACCTAACACTCGGTTTGGGTAAAGATTGTTTGGTGTCCAACTAGGGTGAGATTTTCCTTTACATTTGTTTAGCCTCAATGCTAAGGATGGGAAAGTCTCTCTAAGCTTAGGATATTACATTTTTGCTTAGATCTAGGATAGAACGCTCTTGAATATATGTGTGTATTTCTTGCTCAGTGTTCTATGGTGGAAGTGCTAGATGATTTGGCTCTGTAGCTTGATGGATCACGCATTTTTCCACACTTAATTTGATGGAAGAACTTGTATTTATAGTGTATATTTGAATGTTACCGTTGGATGGAGTCACATTCAAATCCATACTATTCTGTAGCTTTTGCAGCTATTTAGGCTGGTTTTCTTCCTCTCATTTGTCCACGTCACCTGAATCTAACGGCTATATTCTTCAGGATCCTTATGATTCTTCAGGATTCTTCTGAGTCGTCATAATTCTTGATTAAGCGGACCTTGTCTGATCAGGTATACTGACATTCAGGTTAACTGAGTTCAGCTCTTCTGACTTCAGACAATCTGATCCCCAGGTCACTAGCACTCAGGCTATCTGATCATCAGTAGCCTTCTGATTCTCAGTGAACATGACTTCAGATGGCTTGTCTTTTGATGACTTCTCTTCTGATTTCTTCTCGCCTGATCTGATCAGCTCACCTGATCAGATCAGTAGCATCAGGTCACCATATCAGTTTTATCTGCATCAGATTAGAACATCAGGTTAGCATATCAGGTTAGTTGCATCAGGTTATCTTATCTGATCTTGATCACGTCTGATCTCGATCAGTCTCATATGCTCCTCTTCTGATCTGCAACCTCCTCTTCTGATCTGGTCATCTGATCAGGTCATCTGGTTATCTGATCTTCTGATCAGCTGGCTTAGCTTTTCTTTTTTTCTGATTTTGCTCAGCTCATCAGTTAACTCCGAAACTCATCTTACTCATCTGATCTCGATCAATCTCGTCTGCAGCCTCGTCTGATCTCGATCATCAACTTCTGATTTTCGTGAGTTCCCCCTCAACTTGTTCTCTCGTTCCCCCTCAACTTGTTATCTGTAAGTTAACTTATATAACACAAGTCGATAATGTTTTGGCATAATTCATCAAAACTAAAATATCCCAACAATAAAACTTCTGAGCCCACCAAAGGGACACATTAGACAAGATTTTCCTTGCACACGTTGTTCTGTATTAAATCTTAGTAATTGTCATGTAATTAATAATATTGCGGAAAATGCAAAGCATAGAATTGCTATCTGACTCTAAACTCAATGCAGATCAAAGCCATAAATACTAATTACACACAATCCTATTTAAGTGACAGGGGTTAAGAAAACAATAACAGCTGAGGTCTAATTCTTCATCTCATAAGTTAGTACGGAAGAATTTATCCTCTTTGTAGGTCCTCTTCAGCATACCACAATGTGCTAGTGCAATCTCTTGGTCAAGACAAGTCAATCTGAGCTTTTACACTTCAACCTCTACCAATGGAGTGTTCAGTTCCATCTAGGTTGTGAAGATGTACTTATTTACAAGGAACTGTTAATGTGATCTTCTGTGATCGGGTGTCATTAACTACAATGCAATATGTACTAATATTGAACGGTTTGCAGTAAATAAATAACATTCATTCATATTTAAAGCAACAGTGATAAAATAATTTATATTCAGTAAATAAGAGTACATTAGTCTGTTATTACGTAAAAGCATACTTTCACGTATAACCCCAACAATCTCCCACTTATACTCAAAGTCTGCTTTTATGTATACTGCACGTCTCATGTTCTACGTGACGTCTAATGTCACCTATATGAACCTAATAACATTTCTCCCACTTATACTCAAAGCATATTGGCAGTTCACTTGACACCCATTCCTTCGACATGGATCTCGAATATTTTGTGAATGGATCTGCGTTAGGTTATCTTCCGATGTGATCTTTGCCATCTCTATATCTCCTCTCTTAACGATTTCTCGTATAAGATGATATTTTCTTTCAATGTGTTTGCTAGCTTTGTGGGCTCTTGGTTCCCTTGAATTTGCAACTGCTCCGGCATCATCACAGTAAACCGTGATAGTGTTGAGCAAATTCGAAACTACGTCTAAGTCCACTAAGAAGTTCTTGAGTCATACTGTTTCTTTCGCTGCTTCACAAACAGCTACATATTCGGCTTCCATGGTACAATATGCGATGCATTTCTACTTAACGCTTCTCCATGTTATGGTTGTACCTCCCAGACAAAACACACTACCCGAGGTAGATTTTCTGGAATCTATGTCCGATTTGAAATCTGAGTCCGTGTATCCAATAGGGATAAGGTTGTCTGACTGATAAACCAACATTCTATCTTGAGTTCTTTTTAGATACTTCAGAATGTTTTTAACAACAGTGTAATGTTCTTTTCCCGGATTACTTTGATATCTTGCTACAATTCCGACGGCAAAGCAAATATTCGGTCTCGTGCACAACATTGCATACATGAGGCTTCCAACTGCCGACGCATATGGAATTACCCTCATGTCATCTATCTCATTTTGTGTCTTTGGACACATTTGTTTTGACAGAGGTATTCCATGTCTGAAGGGTAAGAAACCTTTCTTGGAATCCTGTATGTTGAATCGCTTTAAAACAGTATCTATGTATGAAGCTTGGGATAAGCCAATCATCATTTTCCTGCGATCTCGAGTGATCTTGATCCCTAGGATATGATCGGTGTTGTGCCCGGTTTACAATTCTGGCCAACAAACAATAAACAAAGGATAGAATAGCAATTCAGGTGATCAAAACAAGTAAAAGAGACAAAATTTGGTGACCCAGTTCGTCTATGAATAAGACTACGTCTGGGGGCAGCCAAGCCATGAGTATTTCACTATAATTTCTGCCTAGAATCACTAAGATATGCCAACCTCTTTCTAGTGAGGCCGTGCTGGCCTATTTATACAAGAATTTCCGCCTCATGGGCGGAAAATTACATAAAGAAAAGCAATAAATGATGCTTCAATCCCGCTGGCCGAGAATTCCGCCCTGCCAGGTCAACAGTCGTTGTAGTTAATGCACGCCATTTGCGGACCGAACTTCAAGGGCGGATCTTGCAGCTTGCCGAGCGTTTCTCTTGACTGAAAAAGAATCTACGACATCACGACCTCCGACCTGCGGAGTTCTTGTTCCAAGTCGCCTTTCTTGGTCACTGATCGCGACCTACCATCTTTACGACTTCTGAGTAAGTCATATTCATGCTTGGTAGAGCAGTGACTATTTGATCTCTAATCTGGTCTTTTGATCATCAGGCCTTGAGGACATCTGATCTTTAGACTCCTGATTTCTGGGGTCTTGCCCCCAAGTCGCTTTATCTGGTCACCGGCGGGCGACTTGTCAGCTTCACTACTTGTCCATAGGTCGGGTTTATCCATGTCACAACAACCGGATTCTCCTAAGTCCTTCATATCAAACTGATTTTACAGCCACAACCTCACGCCTGACAACACCTTTACATTATTTCTGATGAGCAGAATGTCGTCTACGTATAGTACTAAGAATACCAATGCAGATCCATCACACTTTCTATATACACAACTCTCGAACTTTCTTTGATCGAAACCATAGGATTTTATTACTTGATCAAAACATTGGTTCCAAGCTCGGGATGCTTGCAAACTAGATGTTTTTTGCTTTTCGCAATGAAGCCTTCGGGTTGGAACATATAGATTTCCTCTTCAAGACTTTCGTTTAGGAAAGTTGTCTTGACATCCATTTGTCAGATCTCGAAATCTAGATGTGCAGCTATCGACAAGAGAATGCAGATGGACTTCAGCATGGCTACAGGCGAAATGGTTTCCTCATAATCGATCCCTTCTTTCTGAGTGTATCATTTTGCCACAAGCCTAGCCTTGAAGGTCTCAACCTTCCCGTCCGGTTCCCTTTTCCTCTTGTAAACCCACTTACACTTACATCCAATGGGTTTTACCCCATTGGGTGGTTCGATAAGCTCCCACACTTGATTATGATCCATAGAACCCATATCGGCTTCCATTGCAGTTTGCTAAGAATCTGCATCCTTGTCTTGGATCGTCTCGTTGTAAGACCATGGGTCCGATTCTTCTCTTGAGATCAAATCTGAAGACTCTCATATCCCTAAGAATCTCTCGGGTTGTCTAACAACCCTCCCACTGTGACGAGGTTCCGATTGTGTAGGTGTGACGTTTGGTATATCAACTTGTACAATTGGTGTTGGAGTTGGCCCTCTTAATTCGTCTAAGGTAATTTCATTGTTGGGCTTCCTATTATTCATATAGTCTTCTTCCAAAAATCTAAAGTGTGTACATATTACAACCTTTTGATTGTTGGGACCATAGAACTGTTGGAATTTAGAGGCACGTAAACACGTAATACATGCGCAGCGGAAATAAAAAGTTCACCAACAACGAACACGTAATTGCATAATTGAATACGTATAAACATAAAGAAAAATCTTACAGTAAATCGTACGCATATTTCTCTACTATGGTATTCACGTAATCCCCGTTCACGGACTTGCACAGATTTGCCAGCGTTGAATCTGAGACAGAATTTGCTAGGAAAATTCCTATTCTAGATTTATGGAGAAATATGAATTAACGTTGTTTGTGAATTCCCAAGATCTCATATATATAGGAGAGGTCCAGCTTAAATCTTAAGCTAACCTGATTAGGAAATAAAATCCCTAATCTCATAAAATAAATCTCTTAGATTTATTTCCCATATATAAAATCTCTACGGATTTAATTCCCATGTATATCAAATCTCTACGGATTTGATTCCATATATATTAAATCCTATAATAATATTCCATATATTATTATTGGGAATTCCTATTTAATTAAATCTAATTTAATTAAATATTAATAATAATTAATTCCAAATTAATCTATTATTAATTAATTCTCCATAAATTAAATATTAAATCCAATTTAACATTTAATCAACCAACTATAATCCGTAAAAGGGAACTACTTGTTGTGTGACCCATAGGCCCTCATATATCGAGCGATTAGTCAAACCAACAGTCTTAATTGAACCATAGACAATAAATCAGACATTCTCAATATATGAGGTACGTTGCGAGAAACGTGCAACTACCTGTAACTGAAACATGGGCTATTACGATTAATTCTCCATAAATTAAATACTAAATCCAATTTAACATTTAATCAACCAACTATAATCCGTAAAAGGAAACTACTTGTTGTGTTACCCATAGGCCCTCATATATTGAGCGATTAGTCAAACTAACGGTCTTAATTGAACCCTAGATAATAAATCAGACATTCTCAATATATGAGGTACGTTGCGAGAAATGTGCAACTACATGTAACTGAAACATGGGCTATTACGATTTCCTCCTTTCATTCGCGAATACTCGATTAAGTCTTGAACATGATGAAGTGTCTATTCAAATAACTTAATCATATTATCTCTAATCACTAATTGATCATGTATGTCACACTTAGCCACAAAGTCTAAGTTGACGTGCATCGGCCGATGACTTTGATCCAATTATGATGAGAAGATGAGTATTCTCTCTAAATCCACATTGAGGAATGAGTCTTATTCTTGGCTCAACTTCCACGCACATGCACTTCGTGATGAACCCAATCCAAGCCGTATCTACCCATGAAAGGGTGCAAGCGTTGGTCAAGGTCAAAGTTCTTTACTCCACACATGTCGTGCGTATTGACCTCAAGTCAAAGGAGTATCGCATCGCTCCCACTAACCGAGACACCCGTAGACACATATAGTGGAAATACATCAAACGGTTTCTCGGATGGGTATATCAATACCCTCTAAGGTATCTGTGCATCCATCATGAGATACCTAGTATCTCGTAGTAAGTGAGATCTTACTACACTCTCTAAGAGTATGATGCAGATCGAACACCAATCTCCATTGTATCATCAATATCCCATTCTTGATGATCCTTGATCGGGGCTATTTGAGAATCATGCTTAAGTCATCTGGGTTCTCACAACCTCAATGACAGCAATAACTCATGGGAACACTTGTATGAATAAATGCAAACAATCAAACATAATATTCAAACAAGTGTATTGTCATACATTAATATTAATTGAACTATAATATTAAATCAAACTGAATATCATCGAGTATTATGTCCTTACAATAGATTGTCTCTAGGACACTAACACTAACAAGAACATGTTTCTTCGTTCTGCTACCCCATTTTGTTGAGGGGTACCAGGAGCAGTTAACTGGGATACAATCCCTTTGTCTGATAAGTAGTTCAGAAAATCATCGCTAAGGTACTCGTTGTTGGGAAATTATTTGTCCGGATCTATTTGGGATGAATATTTAAATACAAAGTTAATTCTAACAATTATTACTAGCATGAATTAATCCTATATTAATTCAAATAATAATTCAACAACAAATCATGCATACAAATTCGTCACATAAATCCTACGCATGCGGAAATGCTAGGAGTTTACGTGAACTAACCTCTCGGAGTGACAACCGTTGAGAAGATGGATATCCCGTTCACACGAACAAACCCAAAGAGCCTTCTCAAGTATTCCATCGTCCTTGTTCAACAATCCGGTGGAAGGATGCTCGCGAACAATTTAACAAAAAGGAAAAATAAAATTATGTTGCACCACCTTTGTGGATTTCTAATTTTTCCAACACATGGAATTGCCTTGGAGATGAAACATTCATCCCTATTTATAGAGAGGGTGGTGGTCGAAAATTTTGGGAAAAATAATATGGGAAAATCTTTTTCTTGATCTCCAAGAAATCTTGAATATATCTTTTATATTCTTTTCTCCATAATTAAAATATTTCACAAAAAATCTCACCTTCTCTTGTTATGGGATTTTCGAAAAATAAGGGGCCAAGATTTTCAAGGTTGGGATCTTCTTGAATTTATGAGATATTCTTGTATTCCAAGAATACATATCTTCCATAATATATTTTCAAGAAAATCAAGAAAATCTTTACTTTCTTATTTTCATCATTATTTTCGAAAATTATTAGATAAATAACCAAGTGGGAGATTTTTTGAATTTAATGAGATAAACTTGTATTCCAAGAATACTTATCCTCATTCCATAACAAAATTCAAAGAAAAATCTTTCTCCCTCTTTTATTTATTTATTTTCAAAAAATACAGAAAAATTAGGCAACAATATTTTATTTTATTTTAAACACTTTTTTCAGTTATCGGACTTTAACTTTGGTCTACTTGAGGGGCCTTTAGGAGAATTAAGATTGAACCTTCTAATGGACCTTGAATTTCCAATATTCAGCCACAATATTATTCAAGCTGATAAATATTAATTAATCCCACTACATAATTAATATTGCACTATCCATCTTAACCCGTATTACAGTTAATATGGCTCCCGGTTATTATTTCCCGTGTTTAAGATTATCCAGTCCATTAATTAATTTAAGCCACTGAAATAGCTTCACATTAATTAATATATTTTTCCTTGGTTCAGGAACGGCTCAACATTATTATCCATACCGGAAACTAATTCCACTTGCAAGATTTGGTATGATAAAACTTCTGAGCCTCCCAAGGGGACAAATCAAGCAAGACGCACTTGCACACCGATTCTCCGTATTAAATCTTAGCAATCGTCGTGTAACTAATAATATTGTCCAAGATACAAGGTATTGAATCACATTGATTCTCTACCCATCATAAGTCAAAGCAATAGTTATTAATTCCACACGATCCTATTTAAGGGACGGGGATTAAGAAATAACTAACCACTGAGGTTTAATTATTTTATATTCAGTTCCGAAGAATTTATCCTCATGTAGGTCCTATTCAGCACATCATAATTCACTAGTGTAATCTCTTGATCAAGACAAGTCAATCTGAGCCTTACACTTCAACCTTTCACGATGGGTTGTTCATTTCCATCTAAGTTGTGAATTATGTACTTTTAGTTACAAGGGACTGTTAATTTAATCTTCTGTGATCTGGTATCACTAAATTAACTACAATGTAACACGTACTAATTATTGAACAGTTATGCAGTAAATATATGCAACATTCAATGATATTTAAAGCAACAGTGATAAATAATTTATTTCAGCAAATAAGACAGAAATTCAGTCTGGTTATACAAAGTAAAAGCATACTTTCCAGTATAACCCCAACACTAGCCTCCACGATCAGATCGTAGAAACTTGATACTCTTTTCCCTATGTTTTTCTGCTTCAGCCTTAAATGCTTTGAACTTATCAAAGGTTTCGGATTTATGCTTCATCAGGAAAATGTATTCATATCTTGAGTAATCATCGATAAACGTAACGAAATACTCATAACCTTCCCTTGCTTTGATTGACATAGGACCACATACGTCAGTATGAACAATTTTTAACACTTCAGTGACTCTATTCCCCTTGGCTCCAAATGTCCTCTTGGTCATCTTACCCTCTAAATAAGATTCGAAAGTTGAAAATTGTTCAACCCGTAGTGACTCCAATGATCCGTCTTGTACCAACCTTTGAATCCTTTTTAGATTAATATGACCTAATCTTAGATGTCACAGAAGTGTTTCGTTCATGTCTGAAGAACGCTTTCTTTTATGCAAAATGATCGATGTGTTATAGGATGCATTTTGTGAGTGGTGTGAACAGTTAATATTATAGAGATTGTTCGACAACGTTCCATGACAGATAAACAGATCATTTTGAAAAATAGTAACACACTTAGAAAAAGAAACTGAATATCCATCCATAAAAAGTTTAGAAATCGAAATAAGATTCTTTCTAAAACTAGGAACTTAAAGAACATCTCTCAAAACTAAAACTATATCTTCAAAAGATAGCTTCACTTATCCCACTGCTTTAGCTGCCACTCTCGTAGCATCGCCCAGTGTGATGAGGATCAAACTCCCACTAAGTTGTCGGGTTAGCTGGAACCCCTGTAAAGTGAAACAAACATGATCAGTGACTCCTGTATCCACTACCCATGAATGGGAAGCATACGCCGCTAAACAAGTTTCAACAACTAGTGCATGAGAATTACCTTTCTTTCCATCCCTCTTGGGCTTGGAACAGGTCGTCCTCCAATGTCCTTTCTCATTGCACTTGAAACACTTCCCCTTAGCAGTCTTCTTGACACCATCCCCTTGGTTCACCTTTGCTTTGCTCTTGGCAATGCTTGAGTTGACTTGGTTTTGGCCTTTTGCCTTCTTCCTCTTACCACCATTTGGCCTATAAGAAGTAGAAGGGTCGATTGATACCAAGGCTTGGTGCTGGTGTTCCATTATCTTCTCAGCCGAATCTAGAGCTTGCATTAGATCATGCAAATTGTACTCCTGATCGCTCATCAGGTAGTCCAAATAAAATTTATCAAAGCTCTTCGGTAGAGAATGGAGGATGAACTCGATTTTAGTTTCGAGATCACATTCAGCGCCTAGAACCTCAAGCTTGTTAAGGTGAGCCATCATCTGGAGAACGTGATCCCTCACGGGAGTTTCCTCCACCATTTCTTGCGACAACATATCTCGCATGATGATATGCCTAGTTGTACGGTTCTGATGTTAAAACATCGCTTTAAGACTTCGCATAATTTCCGCAGCAGTTCCAAAGTTCTGGTATTGGTGTTGTAACACATCCGATATTTAGGCCAGGATGGTGCACTTAGCCATCTCATTGGAATGCTCCCAGTCATTATACTTTTTCTTACCCGTCTCATTAGAGTCATCAGTAGGCTTTTCGGGTTTTGGTACATCAAGAACCCACTTGTGTTGTTGTGCAGTTAGGACACTTGATAATTTCTGATTCCAATCGACATAGTTTTCACCAGTTAATTGGTGGTCTTTAAGTATATTAAACAGTGGATTAAAAGGTTGTGCCATGCTGAACTGAAAATAAACATATATTTTTGTGTTAATATCTGTATTAAACACAAAATTTATCACATAATTCGATCACATGTAGCATATTAAAATCTCAAAAGAATATGAACATGCATCAGCCAACATCTCAAAATAGTTTAAATAAGTCATGTGGGGTGAACGGTCTATTTAAACACATTTATGCAGGTTACAAACAAAGACAGTTACAAACCTTTAATTCATAATTAATAGTTGGCTCTCACTTGACCATATAAAATTGACAGGGACTTCGGAGAAGTATATGCATA